>JACEFZ010003907.1:0-379789 GCA_014155875.1 Cepaea nemoralis
GGCATTTCCATTTTGCTTATTGTCATCGTATTCCTAACGCGCCTCATGGTATGGGGACGGTATACAATAACACAAAGTAAAGCAGCTTTACAGAACACACTTACGGAAAACACAGGACGTTGCGGCGACTAGCCTTCATCAACAAACAAATGCATACATCAAACACACCATTTAAGTAGGGGGAAACACGTCAGCGATTATATTAAGGCATAAGGACGGGATGAGAAGGAATGAAAAGATGACAAACTGAGAACAAAAACATGCCTTCTGAATTTATTTAATTATTCTTGTAGATTGATTATTTCCCCATTTTTCCCGCTGTGGATGCTCTGTGGTGAAGGTGTTGCGAATGCAATTCGTAATCCCGCATACCGAGTTCGAAACACAGCTGCGGGAGATTTGGAAGCAGACCGCCTTGCGTTGGTTTCCGTACAATGGTATAGGTACCGGTCGTTCAGAAAACATTGCCAATATACTAAACTACTTGCCAAGAAATCACAAAAAGACAACCACAAATAAACAATCCTGGGGTTGACTGCGACCTCTATAAAGTATACCCACGTAACTCCCACCTACACCCCCACAGTCTAATGCCGTAGTCTTTGAAATACAATCAATCAATCAATCAATCAATCAGGTGCCGTCTCCGCAATGAAGGTTGGCTGCAATGGATCTCCAACACTGTCTGTCTCTCGCCCTGACTGTACATTCTGTCAGGCTGCTGTTTGTCCATCTCTTGATGTTATCCTGCCACTTGTATCGTTTCACAAAGGACAGATATGGCTTCTAGGAATGCAACACTATCAATGAAACATGAGGATGCACCCGACCTCATGTTAGTGAACCAAGTCTCCCAAACACACCTTAATCAAATAGATAAACAAAGAGCAGTCGGCGCTTAACAAAAGCTGCCTTAAACTGGCCAGTGTAAATTTGATCTCCCGGGTGATATTTGCGGCTCATAAGGTCAGTATTTGAAGGTCAACAGTGGTCAACAAGTCCTCCTGGCAATGTCTGCGGACATGGTGGAATCTGCCGTTGCCATTTTCTGGACTGTTTATGTTCTTTCTTCTCTCCATCTCTCTCTCTCTCTCTTTCTCACCGAATCTCTCTGTTTGTCTATCTCTCTCTATCTCTTTCTCACATATACTAAGTCTCTCCTTGTGTCTGTCTCTATCTCTATCTCTCTGTCTGTCTATTTCCCTATGTCTCTCACACCTACTCTCTCTCAGTCTCTCTCTAATTCTCTCTATCTCTCTCTCATAATAATCTTTCTTCCCGTCTATATTTTCCTCCTCCTCCTCTTCATTCTCTTTCTCACATACACTGCATATCTCTCTCACTCTTGTTCGCCCCCTTTAACATGCATTCTATCACTTCCTATCTATCTATCTATCAATCTATCTATCTATCTATCTATCTATCTATCTATCTATCTATCTATCTATCTATCTATCTATCTATCTATCTATCTATCTATCTGTCTATCTGTCTATCTGTCTGTCCGCCCGCCCGCCCGCCCGCCCGCTCGTCTGTCTGTCTGTCTGTCTGTCTGTCTGTCTGCCTGTCTGCCTGCCTGTCTGCCTGTCTGTCTGTCTGTCTGTCTGTCGTGACTGACTCCGGTAGACGTCGCATTACGTCATACCCTCAAAAGGATTAATATATTAGTTTGTCCCGAATCAGTTTTCCGCTATGGGTCTGTGTCGTGTGGTAGGCAGAGAGCAAGGAGACCATGTGGCTAATCTGTCCCTTAGTATAAGAAGCGAAAGATGAATAAATTTCCCGAGTGAGTTTGTTTCGATGGGTGGCATTGGCGCTTTATAAATCTAGTGGGATAGTTTCCAATTCTTCTGTTATTGTGTCTTAGAGGTCGATATCACACAGGTCCGTACTGTCAATACTGTCATTTACTGCCAATATAGTACCTTGCAGTGTATGGCTGAGGGGTCTTTGAGCCTGAGGAATTAAAGCCGCCTGGCTAGTGCAGTCGCCACAAACTGTGCAGGTTAGGATTTTCTTTTTGCCCCGACAGAAAAAAATCCCACACCTTAACGAGTGATCGAACCCGGGTCTGCCGAAGAAGACTGGACGGTTGTGAAGCTGTAGAAATGTTTATATGGGCATATACGAAATTGTTTGGCAAGTCAAGGGTCAAGGATGGGACGCAGAGGTGTTTCCAAGGCACCAGGGTCAGGTTATATTCTGGCCAAGACCTACTAACACGTCCTAGTCGTGCGTCCTGGGAAACAGTCCCTGCGAGGTCCTGGTTAACATAGTAGGATCGCTGATTCTTCCGAAGTCGTAGAGTATATATCTGTCTGCAAGGCAAGAATCCACCAGTCTGCACACCAATAAGCCAGACACGGGATAACGCAAACCTCAGTCCGGTATGACATCATACTGATGTTGGACAACAGGATGTCTTCGTCCGACATACAGGACTTCACGCTGGAGATCACAGCCAGCGAACGCAAGCAAGCAAGGGTCGAGAATAGCTATAGCTCTTGTTCTCAAAGTAATTGTACAAAGTACAGCGAATAATTCGGCAAATCATTGGTGGGGAAAATTATAATTACTTTGGTTGATGTTATTGCACAACTTATATCAAATTGTTTCATAAGTCATGTGTAACGAAATAAAGTTCTTGCATTATAATAATTTTCCAACGTAAAACGTTGGTAAATCCTGAGTCCATGTAATATATATATACATGTAATATATACCTTCGCAAAATCAACACCTGCGAAATGAGATGCCTGAGGAGAGCTGCCAACTTAACAATCCGAGACCGGGTAAGAAATGTTACTATCAGACAGACAGTGGGATCAACACCTTGTGCCACATTTATTGAAAGACAGAAGATCAAGTGGTTTGGCCATGTCGTTAGAATGCAACATCAGCAACTACCATCACTGGCCTTACATCAAAGATCATCTGCGACGAGACCACGAGGACGTCCAAGAAGATAATGGATTGACGACATCAGAGACATTGTACAACCACACGGAATGACACTATCCAGTGCCGTCCACCGGGCGCTGGAACGCATATTATTCCTCCCCACGATGCTTGACGGCAGAAGTGGAAGATGATGATGATGATGATGATGATGATGATGACTAGCTGACCCGGCCCGGCTTCGCCCAGACCCTGGTGGGGAGCATCTCATTTAATTCATATAAGTAGTCATATAAGCTCCCGTTCCGTTCCCGACTATCTGTCTGTCTGTCTGTCTGTCTGTCTGTCTGTCTGTCTGTCTGACCCGGCCCGGCATCGCCCAGCTCCTGGTGTGGAGCATCTCATTTAATTCATATAAGTAGTCATATAAGCTCCCGTTCCCGTTCCCGACTATCTATCTGTCTGTCTGTCTGTCTGTCTATCTGTCTGGCTGTCTGATTCGGCCCGGCTTCGCCCAGGCCCTGGTGGGGAGCATCTCATTTAATTCATATAAGTAGTCATATAAGCTCCCGTTCCCGTTCCCGACTATCTATCTGTCTGTCTGTCTGTCTGTCTGTCTGTCTGTCTGTCTGTCTGTCTGTCTGTCTGTCTGTCTGTCTGTCTGACCCTGCCCGGCATCGCCTAGCTCCTGGTGTGGAGCATCTCATTTAATTCATATAAGTAGTCATATAAGCTCCCGTTCCTGTTCCCGACTATCTATCTGTCTGTCTGTCTGTCTGTCTGTCTGTCTGTCTGTCTGTCTGTCTGTCTGTCTGTCTGTCTGTCTGTCTGTCTGTCTGTCTGACCCGGCCCGGCTTCGCCCAGCTCCTGATGGGGAGCATCTCATTTATTATAATAATAATAATAATAATAATAATAATAATAATAATAATAAGTCTTTATTTTCAAAGGGTTAAGAATTGGGCACGCAGGCCCGTCTGACATTCTGCCCTTCTTCTCTATTTCCTCTCATACATTCTTTCATTCAACATCACTTATGAAGCAACTTTTGACAACAAAAGAACATTAAAACGCATGAAAAATAATCAATAACAAATGACTCACTGAGGCAGTGTTTAACATGGGCATTATAAATACCTAAGGAGGGTGTAACGTGCCATACATAAGGGAATGTTTTTTGGCTAGTTGTCGTTTGAGATAAGTTACCATTATTGTCTTTTTTGTGTTGTTTGTTATGGGGGCATGTAGTCTGTACTAAGGTAGTGTTCAAACAGGTTGCGAATGTATGTATCATGATTGGTGGTGTCTTTGATTTCTTGTGGAAGATTGTTCCACAACTGAGCGGCAGAGTATGCTAAGCTTGTTTTATATAAGTCTATCCTAGGTTTAGGGACATGAAGTATATTTAGTCGTTCGCTATGTCTAGCGTTATATTTAAACAATGGCCAAAGGTAGCTTGGAGCATTTTGAAATAGGATTTTGTGAATTAGTTTGGTCTTATTAAAAAGCAGGCGCTTGTGGAGTGGCAGTAACCGGAGACGTTTATATAGGTTAGAATTGTCGGTAAGCTTTTCACCATTAATTAAACGCACTGCCCTTTTCTGGAGTGAATATAGGCGTTTTGTTATTGATTTGGAGCATCCATCCCAGACTGTGGAGCAGTAAGTCAATATGTGTTTGTATATGAGAAGTATAGAATATCTTTCTTGTGTTTTCGTCAAGGAAATTTTTAATTTTGGCAAGTTGGTATACTTTTTTGGCTATTTGTTTAACTAGAGCATGAACATGTGAGTTAAAAGTTAGATTTTGATCTATGATAACACCCAGTGTCTTGTGCTCGGTGACACTTTCTACAGGCGTGCTGCCAATGTGCAGCTGAAGAGTTCTCTGCGAGTTTAGAGTGTGAAGTCTTTGCCTGGTTCCTATTAACATAGACTTTGTTTTAGTAATGTTAATTTGCATGCGGTTTGCATGACTCCAGTTAACTACACTATTTATTTCCTGTTGCAAGGATAATTCTAGCACATTACGATCAACAGCGTTTGTATATACTGTGCAGTCATCAGCAAATAGATCGCAGGACGACGACAGATTTAATGGAAGATCATTTATATAAATGGCAAATAATAGAGGGCCAAGAATAGACCCCTGAGGTACTCCAATATTAATGGTAATGGCTTGAGATAAAACTTTATTGTGTGATACTACTTGCTTTCTGTCTAATAAGAATGATTTTATTAATGTCACTATATTAAAACTTACTTTCATTGTTTCTAGTTTTTTAATTAGAATAGTATGATCTATCATATCGAATGCTTTCCTAAAGTCTATAAACACCGCTCCACATAGAGTATTGTTGTTAATATTTTGATGCCAGTTTTCTATCATGTTTGTTAGTGCCGTATGGCAAGAATATTTTGGCCGAAATCCTGACTGACTGTCAACTATCAGTTTATGGCGAACTAAGTGATCTAGTGTTGTTTTGTGGATGTGCTTTTCTAGCGGTTTGGATAATGAGGATAATATGGAAATTGGTCTATAATTACTCATGAGACGATCGTCTAGAGGACCAGCTTTTAAATGAGGATACACTTTAGCGATTTTAAAGGCTGATGGGAAGTGACCTCTGGTTAGACATTGATTATATATAAAAGTTAGTGACTCGCAGATCGCCGGTGCAGCATGGCGAAGGATCCGACTACTAATGCCATCTAGTCCTGATAAGTTATTGTTTTTTAGATTACGGAGATGAGTAAGTACTTCAGTTGTCGTCATTAGCGGTATGTTGGAGGAAATGTGTCCATAGCATTTGTTCTCACAGAATGATGATAATAAAGATATGTCATGAGGCGCATCTGGTATTGCAGCCTTCAGTTGGTTTATGTCGGACTGAAAGTATCTACTGAATTGATCACATGTAACCTGATTTGATGGTAATGATTGTGATGATTTGTGTTTGTTTGTCAAGGTATTAATTGCTTTCCATATATCTTTAGTGTTGGTTTTATCTATTACTATGTTCTTAAAATAGTTTTTCTTTTCCTTCCGAATAACATATTGAACTTTGTTTCTCAGACTACGGTACATAGTTAGATCTCTATTTTTGTGAGCCCTGTCGCGATCTCTCATAAGTTCAACTACCTCCTGTGTGATCCACGGGGGCTTTGTGTGATGTTTAACACGAACTTCCTTAAATGGAACATGTTTATCAAATATACTTAGAAAGGTCTTTAGCCAGTGGTCCAGAGCATCGTCTGGGTCAGGAAGCTGGTAAACATAATCTAGAGATGAGTTGACCAAATCTTGTAAGAAGACGTCTCGATTGAAATTTTTGTAATTTCTATATTTTATGCTTATATGTTTGTGTTTGGGAGTTTTGGTGCCCCTTTTCGACCACGTGCAACATACTGGATAGTGATCGCTCATTGCATTGATAGGTACACTACATTCTGTGATGTTATCAGCACACGTAGTATAAATATGATCTATAAGTGTTGCAGATGATTTAGTGATTCTAGTGGCTTGTTTGACTAACTGTTGGAAATTATATGACTCTATTATGTTTTCCCATGTTTTGTTTGATTTGTTAGCGTCTATGTTGAAGTCACCTAGCAATATTATTTCCCTAGCATTACTAAAGACTACATCCATCATAGTGGTGAGTTTTTCATACCATATATTTCCTGCACTGGGGTTTCGATAAAGATAGCCAACTACTAGCGGTATGCAATTTTGAAGTTTAACCTCTATCCATACACACTCAATCTCACAGGTTTCAAAGTCTAGCCTGCGGTGGGCGTTAAGCGAGTTGGAAATATAAACTGCAATACCCGTCTCTTGTTTCTGATAGGGATCTCTTCTAATGGTTTTAAAACCTCTGATAGCGATGTCATCATCTGAGATGTTGCCATTTAATCGACTTTCGCTAACGCCAAACATGTGAAAATTTTGATTAAGTATAAGTGATAGTTAGGGCAGCTTCCCTAATAGATGGCATATGTTTACATGCCCGATTCTGAGCCCATTATTCCTGAGCCAGTGTTCATACTTATTAGACATTTCAACAATGCGTAATCACAAGTTTAAAAGCAAAACACACACACACAAAGTGAATACAACTTACGTCCCTTATTACAAACACACTCTAAAGTACAGAGAAACAGTAATATCTCTGTAAATATATAAAAATACGTACACAGATCCGTAAGGAAGAGCAGTGAAGACCCCCTCACTCACCGTGAAAACACAATTAGAATTATTATAAAAGCTATACAGCTTCATATAAGCTCCCGTTCCCGACTATCTGTCTGTCTGTCTGTCTGTCTGTCTGTCTGTCTGTCTGTCTGTCTGTCTGTCTGTCTGTCTGTCTGTCTGTCTGTCTGTCTGTCTGTCTGTCTAATCATTTATTGGTTGCGGTTAGAACAACCTTAGATAAACGAAGACCAACTTACAAAAAGCATTAGAAAGAGCATTTGGAAGATCTTTTCATATTCCCCCAACAATTAACTTGGGTAAATGGAGCGGCGGCAGCAGAAGAAGAAGAAAAAGGAGGAGTAGGAAGAGGGAGGAGGAAGAGGGTGGAGGAGGGAGGAGGAGGAGGGAGGAGGAGGAGGGAGGAATAGATAGGCGGAGAAAGGAGGAGGAGGGAGGAGGAGGAGTAGGGAGGAGTGGTGGGGAGAAGGAGAGAGGAGGAGGGGATTAAGGAGGAGAAGGGTGAAGAGGAGGAGGAAGAGAAGGGAGGAGGAGGAAGGAGGAGGAGGAGGAGGAGGAAGAGGAGGAGGAGGAAGGAGGAGGAGGAGAGGAGGAGGAGGAAAGAGGGAGGAGGGAGAAGGAGGAGGAAGAAGAGGGGGGAGGAGGAAGAGGGAGAAGGAGGGAGGAGGAGAACGCAGGAGGAGGAGGGGGAGGAGGAGGGAGGAGGATGAAGGAGGAGGAGGAGGAGGGAGGAGGAGGAGGAGGAGGGAGAAGGAGGAGGGAGGAAGAGGTAGAAGGAGGAGGGAGAAGGAGATGGATGAGAAGGAGCGGGAGGAGGAGGAGGAATGATGAGGAGGGAGGAGGAGGAAGAAGGAAGGAGGAGGGATGTGGAGGAAGGAGGAGGAGGGAGGGAGGAGGTAGAGGGAGGAGGAAGAGGGAGGAGGGAGGAGGAGGAGGGAGGAAGAGATAGGCGGAGAGAAGGAGGAGGAGGGAGGAGGAGGAGTAGGGAGGAATAGGAGGGAGGAGGAGGAATAGGGAGGAATAGGAGGGAGGAGGAGGGAGGAGGAGGGATTAGGAGGAGGGGGAAAGAGGAGGAGGGAGGAGGATGGAGGAGGAGGAAGAGGAAGGAGGAGGGAGGAGGAGGAAGGGGGAGGAAGGAGGAGGGAGGAGGAGAGAGAGGAGGAGGTATTAGGAGGAGGGAGAAGGAGGATGGAGGAGGGAGGAGAAGGGAGATGGGGAGGAGAGAGGAGGAAGAGGGAGGAGGAAGAGGGAGAAGGAGGAGGAGGGAGGAGGAGGGAGGAGGAGAACGTAGGAGGAGGGGGGAGGAGGAGGGAGGAGGGAGAGGGAGGAGGAGGGAGGAGGGGAGAGGGAGGAGGAGGGAGGAGGAGGGAGAAGGAGGGAGGAGGAGAGAGAGGAGGAGGGAGGCGGTGGAGGGAGATGGAGGAGGGAGGAAGAGGTAGAAGGAGGAGGGAGAATGAGGAGGGAGGAGATGGAGGGGGAGGAGGAGGAGGAATGATGAGGAGGAGAAGGAAGAGGAGAGGAGGAGGGATGTGGAGGAAGGAGGAGGAGGGAGGAGGTAGGGAGGAGGAGTAGGAGGAGGAAGGAAAAGGGAGGAGGGAGGAGGAGAGAGGAGGAGGAGGGTGGAGGAGGAGGAAGAGGGAGGAGGAGGGAGGAGGAGGAGGAGGAAGAGGGAGGAGGAGGAGGAAGAGGGAGGAGGAGGATGGAGGAGGAAGAGGATGGAGAGGGAGGAGCGGAGGGGAAGAGGAAGAGGGTAGGAGGAGGAGGAGGGAGAGGAGGGAGGGAGAGGAGGAGGAGGGAGGAGGAGGAGGAGGGATTGGAGGAAGGAGGAGGGAGGAGGAGGGAGGAGGTAGAGGGAGGAGGAGGAGGGAGGAAAAGGGAGGAGGGAGGAGGAGAGAGGAGGAGGGAGGAGGTAGGAGGAGGAGGAAGAGGGTGGAGGAGGAAGGAGGAGGAAGAGGGAGGAGAAGGAGGAAGAGGGAGGAGGAGGATGGAGGAGGAAGAGGAGGGAGAGGGAGGAGGGGGAGGGGAAGAGGAAGAGGGTAGGGGGAGGAGGGTAGAGGAGGAGGAGGGAGAAGGAGGGAGGAGGCGGAGGGGGAAGGAGGAAGGAGGAGGAGGGAGAGGAAGGAGGGAGGAGGAGGGAGAATGAGGAGTGGATGAAGGAAAGGGAGGTGGAAGGGGAGGAGGAGGAAGGAGGAGGAGGGAGGAGGAGGAGGGAGGAGAAGGTGGGTGGAGGAAGAAGGTATAGGGAGGAGGAGGTAGAGGGAGGTGGAGGAGGTAGATCGAGGAGAAGGAGGAAGGAAAGGGAGGAGGAAGAGGAGAAGAAGGGAGGAGGAGGAGAGTGGGGGAGGAGGTAGAGGGAGGAGGAGGAGGTAGAGGGAGGAGGAGGAGGGAGGAGGAGAAGGGAGGAGGAGGGAGTAAGATGGAGGAGGAAGAAGGATAAGGAGGGAGAAGGTGAGGAGGGAGAAGGAGGGAGAAGGAGGGAGGAGGATGAGGGAGAAGGAGGCAAGAGGAGGAGGGAGGGGAGGGAGGAGGAGGGAAGAGGAGGGAGGAGGGAGGAGGCTTAGGGAGAAGGAGGAAGGAGTAGGAGGGAGGAGGATAGAGGAGGAGGGGAGAGGAAGAGGGAGAAGTAGGAGGGAGAGGGAGGAAGAAGGAGGAGGAGGGGGAGGAGGTAGAGGGAGGAGGAGGGAGGAGGGTGGAGGGAGGAGGGTGGAGGGAGGAGGTAGAGAGAGGAGAAGAGGGAGTTCGCCATTCCGAATTCATACTCGTCTAGGTTCTTTGATTTCGGTCCTTCCATTGATTGTTCTTCACTTCTACATGACTGTAGATAACTTCCTTATACATAAAAAGATGAATTGTTATTGATATTGCCGTGGCCTGGAGGAATATCAGCAGCAGAGTTGATCCAGAAAACCAAAGACCGAGATATATGGAGAGAAATGAACGCCTACGCCAGCCGGCACGGCATTTGATGATGATGATGATGATTGCCGTGTGACGATTCTATGTAGTCACGTCATTTTCTTCGCTTTTCCTAGAATTGTGGTTCGGGGATTCTTTCATCATCATCATCATATATTTACGTACGTATTTAGGGAGGGGGAGGAGGGAGGAGGAGGAAGAAGAAACAAAACTATGACAGTTGGCAGCGCTGGAATGAGAGGAAGACGTGTAGAAAATTCTCAATCGGATGGGCTGTATATATATATATTACTATATATATATATATATATATATATATAATATATATATATATAGATATATATATATTATATATTATATATATATATAGATT
Organism: Cepaea nemoralis; assembly: GCA_014155875.1. Classification (NCBI taxonomy): domain Eukaryota; kingdom Metazoa; phylum Mollusca; class Gastropoda; order Stylommatophora; family Helicidae; genus Cepaea; species Cepaea nemoralis. The sequence continues at coordinate 10,400 of JACEFZ010003907.1, forward strand.
CATATATATATATATATATATATATATATATATATATATATATATAGTTTTGATGATCATAGTCGTTGTCTAAAATATAGCTTATTGTTCTGACAAATCATTAATCAAATTTAGCATAATCATATTGTAGCAGTTATTGTACAACATTTTGCGAATAGTTTGGTTAATTATGAATATAGACTATCATCAGTATGGTGTCGCTGACTTTATACAACAAATAAAGAATGCTTTGGTTAATTATTGATCATGAATATTATAAATATGTGGTCGTTGTCATTGTATAACATATAATAGCAAATAGTTTGGCAAATTACGGATACATAATACCATAATTATTTGGTCGTGTTCTTAGCACAACATATGACGAAAATCATGGGAGAAGAAAATTATATTGCTGTGGTCCTTATCAGTGTCCAACATATAGCGAATTATTTAATAAATCATGGATGAATAATAGTTATATTTCATGTGATAATAATCAATGTTCAGTTTGTTAGATTTCGAAAAGTGAATAACAAATGGCAAAGCCTTCTCCACATTTGATTAATTCAGTGACAAACAAAAAGTAGGTTTCGGTCAGTTGTTTTGAGTTGAGCTAAGAACCGACATCACTGCAGTCAAGACATTCCCATGTGTGCTCCGTCCCCTCGTTAAACAGCCAGCGAAGAGTCGCACTACTAATCGTTCCCACCGCTATCTGATTGAAAGTTCTCCTGGTCTTCCCTCTCAGTTTTGAGATTCTACCAGAACCCATGCCAATCCCCCGCAATCTCATCCTTTCCACCACCCATGGTACACATTCAAAAGAATAAGTATTATAATATAAATTCCCGTTCACTGAGCATTAAAACCGCGGAAGGTACGACGAAATTTAAACAAAATAACAAACATAAATAACACGATGACCCTAGTTTGGCGATATATCGTCCTTCTATCCAAATGGTACGTCAAATGTGGCGATATTATATCTTTAGGCATCGAATCATTTGACAAGAAAGTCGAAAGTTGGAATTCAAGAGCCTATGGCCAAGACAATACATGCTGCTGTTGGTTCCGTTGTCCTGCTATTGAGTTGAGTGCATGGAGCGACACTGTGAACTGTGGATTTCATGTGGGGTGCCTTTAAATCTGTCCGCTGTTGTTTGTGTCGTGAACTGCATGTTCGGAAAAATGGCGTCCACCGGTTGCTGAACTAATTGGGTTTGCCTTATGCAGAATTGTGTGGCTGCTGGTATTCGAATGACTGCCGCTTCCATCGACGAAGTACTGTATTATTCGTGACGGGGCTTTTGTGTTGGCATTCTGGCAGCGGCATTATGCATAGTAAACTTGTGCGGGATGTTGGTTTGTAGAGACCCCTGTCTGTTCCACTTTTTACATGTGGCAGTGAGGAGCATTTTCTGTGATTTTCACTGGCACAGGAACGGAGCATTATGGGGCAACCTTTTTCCGTCATGTTGGAATTAACTATTCAACTATATTGCCGAGGCTACAGGCCATTTCATTCAATTCACATAAAATTAGAAAAACATATTTTTCTCTGGTTGCATGAAATGTTAATTAATTCTGGTTGTGTTTGTCTACATCTGGATAAATAGATGTTAATAATGTTTTATGTGAAAGAAATTCTAATTATAATGAATAATGTTAAACAAAAAAGAAAAAGAAAAGTCAATAATGTTGATTACGTTAACCCATCACACCCGAGTGTGATGATCCACACATTTTTGTGTGAGGCGCAGCAAACAAGAGCTCTACACTGCTCGTAGGTATTTTGTTGCGTGTTTAAGAGCCTATTGATACACAAGCTGTTCTATGAGGCCGGAAACACAGAACTCTATAATACATATATTGTTATATGAGACCCAGCATACCCGTTCTCTTTAATACACTCTATGCATGAAGTCGAGAAACACGAGTGCATTAATACATATGTTGTATTATGAGGCCCAGCAAACAGGTAAGCATTAATACATGCGTTATTGTATGATTGGCGTGATTGATATGATTGGAATGATTGTAATAATTGGCGTGGTATCACGCTATTGTCAGTACCAGGAAAACTTTTTTGTAGCAAGCTACTTGAGAGATTGAAAAAGGCGATAGATGAAAGGCTCAGAGAAGAACAAGCAGGCTTCAGACCAAAACGGTCATGCATAGACCACATTTTCACCCTCAGAATAATCATTGAAGACTCCGTAGAATTCCAGTCGAAATTAATCACCAACTTTGTCGACTTTCAAAAAGCCTTCGACAGTATTCACCGTCCTTCACTTTGGAATCTACTTAACATCTATGGTTTTCCTACCAAATATACCAACGTCATAAAATCTTTCTACAAAGAAACACGTTGCTGCGTAAGAACAGAAACAGGCAACTCTGACTGGTTCTCAGTCGAAACAGGAGTGAAACAGGGTTGTGTCTTATCACCGATGCTTTTTGGAATAGCTATCGATTGGGTCATGCGCAAATGCACAAACAACACAAATATGGGTATCCATTGGGTTGACAAAATTCTAGAAGACCTGGACTTTGCCGACGACATAGTGCTTTTGAGTTCAACACACCCGGATGCCCAAGAGAAAATAAACCACCTCCAAAATGTTTCAGGGCAAATTGGTCTCCAAATTAACACCACAAAAACAAAGACTATTGATCTTACCAACAGTTCAGATGACACCAAATTGAACAGCTACGTTCTTGAAAAAGTCAACAGCTTTACATACCTAGGAAGCAAAATGACATCTACAGGGGACTCAACACCAGAAATATCATCTAGAATCGCACTGGCATCTAGTGCCTTCAATAAACTGTCAAACATCTGGAAGTCAAAGACACTCAGCAAACACACAAAACTTAAAATCTTCAACTCTTGTGTGATTCCAGTGTTAACGTATGGATGTGAAAGTTGGAAATCAACGGTAGCTTTAGATAAAAAATTAGACAATTTTGAGAACAAATGTCTTAGAAGACTTCTAAACATCCACTGGACAGACTTCAGAACCAATTCGCAAATAAGACAAGAGACTAAGCATGATACAGTATCCAATTTCATAAGAAGACGCCGTTGGAACTACATCGGCCATGTACTCAGAATGGACAAGTCAAGACTCCCCTACCAAGCCCTCATATGGTCACCAGTAGGGAAAAGAAAACGGGGAAGACCAAGAGAGACCCTGCCTAGAACCATCATTAGAGAAGGCTCATTCAATGGCCAAGTAAATATCCAAGATCTACAACAGGTAGCAGCGAACCGCCAGGCATGGAGAGACAGGACTTCTGCCCTATGCGCCGCCTTAGGCTCAAGAGGAAAGACTAACTAACTAATTGTATGAGGCCCAGCAAACACGGGCGCATTAATACATTTGTTGTTGTATGAGACCCAGGAAACAAAATGGCATTAATCCATATGTTGTATTTTGAGGCCCAACAAAGAAGAGGTTATTAATACATTTGTTGTATGAAGCCCAGCAACCAAAAGGGCATTAATACATATGTTGTATGAAGCCCAGCAAACAAAAGGGCATCAATACATATGTTGTTGTATGAGGTCCAGCAAGCATAAGGGCATTAATACGTATGTTTTTGTATGGAGTCAGGAAAACAAGCGAGCTTTATTACTCGCACACATTTTGTATGAAGTCCAGTGCACACGAGTGCGTTGATACAGTTATAAAGTTCAGCAAACAAGAAAGCATCAATATAATCATATTTGGTTGAGGCACAGGACATAACATTACAAGTGTTTCCTTTGTTTACAATTCGCAGTACAAATGTTGAACAAGGACATACTTTTTGTTTTTTACTATAGAGTTTTCATTTTCCAACATTAATGTTTTTATTCATAAAATTCATTTAAGCTCTCTTCAAGTTGTAAAATTTAGGCATAACAGCACTTCTTTTTTTCTTTTTTTTTTTCAGCGGATGGTGAACACTAACAGTGGACTGGTCTTTAATTGGGACCACGTCCGAGGCCAACTCGCGCGAACTCGACAAGTCTCGTGGACAAACAGCGACTTCCTGTTTCGGAGACTCGTGCGGCACCTGCATGTAATCTCCGCGAAAGGTCGAGTCCGAGAGGATTATTAAATGCAAATCTGGCCATTCTTTGCTGGGAGCGGCCTCTCAGCGTGTCCTCCCTAAATTATATGTAATGCTGCTCCAGATTGCACCTAATGCGTGCCTGTGGGTGTTTAACGACTGGCGTGCTTAATTACTGAACCTCCATTAGCCGGGATATATCTATCTATCTGTCTGGCTGTCTAACTGTCTATATGTCTGTCTATATGTCTGTCTGACCATCAGTCTGCCTGTTTGTCTCCCTCTCCGCCTGCCTACCTGCCTGCCTAGCTAGTTATCTGTCCGTCCATATATCTGCCTCTCTCTCTCTCTCTCTCTCTCTCTCCTCTCTCTCTCTCTATCTCTCTGTCTCTCTCTGCCTGCCTAGCTAGTTAGCTGTCCGTACATATTTCTGTCTGTCTCCTCCTAATCTCTCTCTCTCTCTCTCCCTCTCCCTGCCTGTTTGCCTAGCTAGTTAGTTGTCTATCTATCTGTCTATATATCTGTATATTTGTCTGTTTGTCCCTCCTTTTGTCTTTTAGCCTCTCTCTCTCTCTCTCTCTCTCTCTGCCTGTCTGCCTAGCTAGTTAGCTGTCCGTTTATATTTCTGCCTGTCTCCTCCCCCTCCTTTCCCCTCTCTCCCTCTCTCTTGCCTGCCGAGCTAGCTAGCTGTTCATCCATATTTATGTCTGCCTCTCTCTCTCTCTCTCTCTCTCTCTCTCTCTCGCTCTCGCTCTTTCTCTCTTTCTGTCTGTCTGCCTATCTGTTTGTCTATCTATCTAATTAGATGTCCGTCCGTCCGTCCATCTGTAAGTCTGTTTGTCTCCTTTTCCATATACCTGTCTATCACATTGTCCGTCCGACAGTAGTACAACACCCATGTGCCATCCCACCGTCTGTCTATATGTTAATCTGCCTTACTTGTTAACTGTCTATCTATTCCTAACCAGCTAACTGTCTATCTGTTGATGTCTGTCTCTGTCCTATACCCTTTCAACTCTATCCATGTCCCCCCAAAACTATTTATTTCCGTCTCTTAATTCTCTTTTCCGTGCTCTTTAACATCTTCCCCTATTTCTCTTTTCCTGTGGATTCCTGATAAAAGATATTCTAATTATACCATTCTGAGGTTGTCTCAATTTACGTCTCATCCAACACATACATTTCTACCCCATCCACTGAATCACTGGATCATGTGTAGCCATCTCCATGACTCCACATTTGGTGATTCTCTCTTACCATGTCAGTCCAACTCCAATTCCAATTCCAATTTTCAAAAAAAAAAAAAAATTCTAAATTCGGTCTCGGCTAACCTGCTTCCTCAGCGGTGGATATTGTTGAGAGCCGTGGTTGCGTGGACTGGTAATCCTAATTCATACTGGTTTCATTGGTTCCGCTCTGTTCGTCGGATAGGGTTATTTTGTGCTATCTGGTTGTTTTCTTTCTGTCTTATGCTGGCCCTGGTAAGACCGGTCCTTGGTCCTTGATCCAACTATTCTGCGTGGGCATTAAGTAATGAATGTCTTTAGAGCTAGTAGGACTAAAGTTGTAATACAAGGTAAGAAATGTACAAGTTACTCGGCAAAATATTCGCATTATAGACGAAAAAGACCCTAGCACTGGACAGAGGTTACGGTGAACAGTTAATAATATAACTAGAAAACCCAATTCACAGGACGAAGAAGACATAGGATAAAGCAGAGATGATTAATATGGAACTGAAAGGTAAGCAACAGCTAGTAAATACACAGGATACATGGGATTAACTAGAGATGGCCATGCGTCTACTCTTCACGGAGGAATACAAGGTAGAGTAGCAGTCGCGTGCATGGTTCTTCTTCACATCTGTGCATCTCTCTCTCTCTCTCTCTCTCTCTCTCTCTCTCTCTCTCTCTCTCTCTCTCTCTCTCTTTCTCTCTCTCTCTCTCTTTCTCTCTCTCTCTTTCTCTCTCTCTCTTTCTCTTTCTCTCTCTCTTTCTCTCTCTCTCTCTTTCTCTCTCTATTTATCTATGTGTACCGTTTCCCTTGGAAGCAGACAGCCTTGCAATATTTTCATACAATGGTATTAGCGCCAATCGTTCAGAAACCAATGGCAAATTACTGAATGTTAACTTGCGAAGAACACACCACACACACACACACACACACACACACACACGAAAACACACACACACACGAAAACACACACACACACACACACACGAACACACACACACACGCACGCACGCACGCGCGCGCGCGCACACACACACCAAGCCGGAGTTGGTGCGACATTCTGTAAAAGGTATGCAACTAAAATTTGTATTTTAAAAACCGTTCCCCTGCATATGTTCCTCATGTCTGTATGTATGATTACTTAATTGTCTGCTTATCTTGTACGTCATAAAATGTATCCTGCTAGTGTTCAGCCTCTATTAACCGTGATTTACTAGGCAATTGTACATCTGATAGATACGATAAACAACGGCTGTAGCAGGATAGAACAACGTACAATGAAACCAGTGAGATATGTATGACTCCTGTTAAAAAGTGGGAGATAATAAACACAAACATGGCGTACATACTTTACAACGAACGCAAATTAGACAAACGTTTATTGTAAAGTTTAAATGTTTTGCGTATCCTTTACAGGACATCGCTGTCAACATCAGCATCTTTCAGCTGATTGTTGATTTCTTGGCAAGATTACGCTCAGTAGTTTGCCATTGTTTCTGAGCGGCCAGCTCATTTATCCCGCAAGTCACCAGCGCCGGTAGAACCGCTTCCAATTCTCGCGCGCTGCGAGACCCTACGTGGATAAACGGGATAACAGAGAAAGTAGTGTAACCCCTCGGCCAGAGAGACCGGCTCGTTGTAAAGTATATACATATATAGTGTGTCTTTATTTACTATCTCTCACTTTATCGCAGCTGTTTTATTTTTTACGTTAAGTAGTTTGCCATTGATTTCTGAACGAGAAGTCAACATTTTCGCGCAACTGTGTGTGGAACGAACCTACTTTCTACCGCGGTCACCAGCGAAAGTTTCAGCGCCAGCGCTGTAAACCCTCTGGCCAGTGTATCTACAACATTAAGTTCATTTGACGATGTTGTTTTTTTTCCATCTGAATGTGACATGCACAATTGATAATTGACGTAAGAAATTAAGTGGCTGGAAGGGCCAAATGTAAGACAGGACTGCGTGCCCAATTTGTGACCCTTTGAAAAATAAAGTTGGTTAGTTCGTTCTTTCGATCGTTCGTTTGTTCATTCTCTCTTTCGCCCGTTCTTCCGCTCATTTCCCCTTGTAAGACCGGCTTGTTCAACGTGTAACCTCTGAAAATAAAATTCGTTCGTTAGTTCTGTCGTTCGTTCGCTCATTTCCTCATGTAACACATTCTTGACAGAAATTGAAATAGTTTCATGTTGTGTCAGTATCTGTGGTAAAACTCTTTTTATCCCACAAGTCTGGTATATTTACGCTACAACCACGCAGACAATGCCATCTTGCCTACAGCAATCTGCTAATGGACTGTGGTGTGGACAGTCCAGTTGGTCAAACAGTTCACTGACAGGTCCACTTCAAACGTGACCCATCCACGTGGAGCTGAACTCTCAGTTTGTCAGCTAAGCCAGGCCACGTTTCTGATAATTACATTAGTAACTTTGTTGCTGACCTCCCGAAACTTGTTATCGAATTCTTTGAGGGTTAAATCGTTCACACAACTCATGTGGGTTTGTGTGTGAGGGTTTGTGTGAATGTGTTTTTCGGTGTGGGTTTGTGTTTGGGTGTGTTGATTTGTGTGTGTATGTGCAGGAGATGTGACAGTGTGTGTCTGTCTCTGTGTGTGCGTTTGTGTTTGGGTCGGTGTGGATTTGTATGGGAGTGTGCGTAGATTTGTGTCTATGTGTGCGAAAGCTATTTGCTCGTGTGTCTGTGTGGGTTGTGTGGGTGGGTGTGTGATGATTAGTGTATGTTTGTACTGGAGTGTGTCTGTGTGTGTGTCTGTGTGTATCTGTGTGTGTGGGTTTGTGTGTGTTTATGTTGGCGTGGGTGTGTTTTTGAGTGCGAATTTGAGTTTGGATGTGTGAATGATTTTGCACTTATTACTTTATGATCTAACACTGTGTTTACAGGAGAATACAATCTGAAGTCTCGTTTCACAGGTAGATGTCACGTTCCACTGGCAGAGGCAACGTTTCACAGGTAGATGCCACGTCTTCACAGGTAGATGCCACGTTTCAAGGTAGATGCCACGTTTAACGGGTAATTGCTACTTTTCACAGATAGTTGTCACGTTTCACAGTTAGATGCCACGTTTCACAAGTAGATGTCACGTTTTAAGGTAGATGTCACGTTTCACAGGTAAATGCCACGTTTTCTCCTACACCATAATTTGTCTCTGATAACAATATAGCAAACTTTTCAAACATTTGTGATAAGCATTGTGTATTTTTATTTTCACGACATAAATACCGATGGCGATACTTCTAGCACAAGTGTTTGCGATGGTCTTGTGTTCGAATCTCAATGAAGGCGGAGATTTCTGTCTTGCTTCTAGGTGGTTTCAGCCTTAGTTGGGTACAAGGAACAGTTCGGGGAAGTACAGGTGGCGGGCATCATCCATCAAGTGTCATTTCTTCTCCTTCTGCGTTCATCCGGAGTTTTTTTTTTTCTTTCCGGACGTGATTGCGTTGTGCCTGTTTACAGCAGAACTGCGTTCTTGCGCCGTTAGGCCGACACATCCGACTTCTGCTGGTATTTGTTGACCGGGTTAACGTTCCCGCTGGAGTGTCATTTTATCCAGACAGACAGACAGACAGACAGACAGACAGACAGACAGACTAGACTCGCTCGCACGTACCCACGCCCGCACCCATCCACACACGGACGCACGCACGCACGCATACACCCACCCACACACCCCACACAAACACACATACACACACACACACACACAAATTAATCTATGGTGTCCATGCAGTATCGTGGCGAATAGTGAGCTAATCTTTGTTCGTTTGTGCAAGTGTTCAGTTGAAGTGCAAATACACAACTGATGCAGATCAACACACACACACATACACAAACACACACACACACACACACACACACACCTCGCACATATACATTCGCACACGCACACTTACACATGCGCACACCTGAACTCACGTGTCGTCTTAAGTTCTATATTCCTGGGCATGGGTCTGTGTGTGAGTGTGGTGTGTGTGTGTGTGTGTGTGCGTGTGTGTGTGTGTGTGTGTGCGCGCGCGCATGTGTGTGTGTCTCAGACAGGTGATAATCCTGACAGTTGGCTCATTTTCCCGGTTTGAATGGTCTTGTATTTGAGCAGACAATCAAACGGATACACCGGCAAACAGTGTTCCATGTCCCGACCATCGACGTGGTCCCGGTGTTCACACAACAAACATTACTGCTCTTCCTGGCCAGATCTGGTCTTTCGTACCGTGAACGTCTAATTACAACATGATGTGGGTTATTTATCAGAAATATGCAACTTATGTGTGGACACATACACACAGACATTATATATATATATATATATATATATATATATATATATATATATATATATATATATATATATATATATATATATATATATATATATATATATATATAAAGTCGCTTAATAGTCGACTTTATTGCACCGGTCTTTTTTAAATCCCATATGGTTCAGTCTCTTTCCGCATCGCTGGAAGCGTCACACAGAGCACGAACTCCGTAGCTCCAGCGACGACCCAAGGAGTCTCCTAAAAAAAGCACCCGTGAACCGAAGGACGCGGCCTGAATCGAACCTACAACCTACGGAGCCCGAGTCAGAGTCAGACGGCCTGACCACTTCGCCCTGGAGACTATATATATATATATATATATATATATATATATATATATATATATATATATATATATATATATATATATATATATATATATATATATATATACTAGCTGACCCGGCCTTCGCCCAGTCCCTGGTGGGGAGCATCTCATTTAATTCACATAAGTAGTCATATAAGTTCTCGTTCCCGTTCCGACTATCTATCTATCTATCTATCTATCTATCTATCTATCTGTCTGTCTGTCTGTCTGTCTGTCTGTCTGTCTGTCTGTCTGTCTGTCTGTCTGTCTGTCTGTCTGTCTGTCTGTCTGTCTGACCCGGCCCGGCATCGCCCAGCTCCTGATGTGGAGCATCTCATTTAATTCATATAAGTAGTCATATAAGCTCACGTTCCCGTTCCCGACTATCTGTCTGTCTGTCTGTCTGTCTGTCTGTCTGTCTGTCTGTCTATCTGTCTATCTGTCTGTCCGTCCGTCCGTCCCTCTCTCTCTGTCTGTCTGTCTGCCTGTCTATCTAATCATTTATTGGTTGCAGTTAGAACAACCTTAGATAAACGAAGACCAACTTACAAAAAGCATTAGAAAGAGCACTTGAAAGATCTTTACATCTTCCCCCAACAATTAACTTGGGTAAATGGAGCGGCGGCAGCAGCAGCAGCAGAAGAAGAAAAAGGAGGAGTAAGAGGAGGGAGGAGGAAGAGGGAGGTGGAGGAGGGAGGAGGAGGAAGGAGGGAGGAAGAGATAGGCGGAGAGAGGAGGAGGAGAGAGGAGGAGGGAGGAATAGGAGGGAGGAGGAGGGATTAGGAGGAGGGAGGAGGAGGGAGGAGGAGGAAGAGGGAGGAGGAGGGAGGAGGAGGGAGGAGGAGGGAGGAGGAGGGAGGAGGATGAGGGAGGAGGAGGAGGAGGGAGGAGGAGGGAGAAGGAGGAGGGAGGAGGAGGGAGGAGGAGGGAGGAGGGAGAAGGAGGAAGAGGGAGGAGGAGGAGGGAGGAGGAAGAGGGAGGAGGAGGGAGAAGGGGGAGGAGGAGGGAGGAGGAGAACACAGGAGGAGGGGGAGGATGAGGAGGGAGGAGAAGAGGGAAGAGGATAGAGAGGGAGGAGGCGGGAGAGGAGGAGGATCGAGGAGGAGGGAGGAGGCAGAGGGAGAAGGAGGAGGGAGGAGGAGGGAGGAGGAAGAGGGAGAAGGAGCAGGGTGAAGGAGGAGAGAGGAGGGAGGAGAAGGAGGGGGAGGAGGAGGAGGGAGGATGAGGAGGAGGAAGAGGGAGGAGGAGGGATGTGGAGGGAGGAGGAGGGAGGAGGTAGAGGGAGGAGGAGGGAGGAGGGAGGAGGAGGGTGGAGGTGAAGACAGGTGGAGGGATGAGGAGGAGGGAGGAGAAGAGGGAGGAGGAGGGAGGAGAGGGAGGAGGAGGGAGGAGGAGGGAGGAAGAGGGGGAAAAGGGAGGAGGAGGAAGGAGGAGGAGGGAGGAAGAGGGAGGCGAAGGAGAAGGAGGGAGGAGGGATGAGGGGGAGGAGGGAGGAGGAGGGAAGAGGAGGAAGAGGGAGGAGGAGGGAGGAGGGATGAGGGGGAGGAGGGAAGAGGAAGGAAGAGGAGTGATTAGGAGGAGGGAGGAGGGCGAGGAGGTAGGAGGAGGAGGAAGAGGGAGGAGGAGGGAGGAGGAGGAAGGAAGAGGAAGAGGGAGGAGGAGGGAGGAGGAGGAAGAGGGAGGAGCAGGAGGAGCAGGAGGAGGAGGAAGAGGGAGAAGGAGGATGGAGGAGGAAGAGGAGGGAGAGGGAGGAGTGGAAGAGGAAAAGAGTAGGAGGAGGGGGGAGAGGAGGAGGAGGATTATAACGCATATGCCTGTAGATATCTGCAGCGAAAAGGTGGGTCTGTCTATCTATCTGACCCAGCGTGGCTTCGGCCAGCTCCTGGCGGTGAGCGTCTCATTAAATTCATACAACAAAAACAAAAGTTACTTAAAAGAATGTCCTTCCACACACCATCCATTATTTTTTAATGAAAACTGTTTTTAAATCACCTACATGACTGTAGATAACTTCTTGTGTGTTGCCGGGGCCCATAAGGGAAGCAAAGAATAGCAACACTGTAGCCTACCACGCATGTCGTAAGAGGCGACTAAGGAGGCTTGATGGTTCCGTCGCCCTGCTACTGAGTGAGTGCGTGGTGCGACACTGTGAGCTGTGAGTTTCATGTGAAATGCTTTTGAATCTGCCCGAGGTTTTTTGGAACGTGACTGCATGTTCGGAGCGATTGCAGATGGCTATGTCCCAGAGTTGACCGGTTTTTGCCTTATGCAGAAATGCGTGGCTGCTGGGCTTCTGGTTGACTGCCACTGCCATCGACGATGAACTGTATTTCGTGGACTGTGTGGGTGAACATCTAGGAAACATCCAGATGGGAAAATGACTGCCTATTCCATCAGAAATGAACTGGGTGTTTTGTGGGGGACTATTGTGTTGACATTCTGGCGGCGGCATTATGCACAGTGTATCTGTGTGGGCTGTTGTTTGTCAAGACTCCTGTCTTTTCCACTTTTCACATTGGGCAGTGGGGAGTGTTTTGTGTGATATTCACTGGCACAGGAATGGAGCATAATGGGGACGACCCGTTGCTGTGAAGTTGGAACTGCGACTAACTAACTAACTAACTAACTAACTAACTAACTAACTAACTTCTTTAAGCATAAAAAGATGAGTTACAATGTTATGCATTATTTTTATGAAAACTTTGAAAATGCCTTAAAGATTATATCATTATTTATTATAACTCATATGCCAGTAAATAACTATAGACAAAGAGTTTATAAATCTTTGAAAACGATGCAACAATATGACTATAAAGTATATAGCAATGTTATTAAAAGTTATGCCCCTTGAAATAACTTTTCTAGAGTTTAGTCCCCTTGCTATATAGAAATTATAATGAAAATGAAATATTAAATAATATTAAGTAAGTAGCCGGTTTTACACTAAAAAGATATGACAGTTGGCAGCGCGAGAATGAGAGGAGGACGTGTAGAAAATTTTATCTCAATCGGATGGACCGTTCGCGAACGCATAAAGGACATACATACTTACAGACATACATTCTTTTTTATATATAAGATATATATATATATATATATATATATATATATATATATATATATATATATATATATATATATATATATATATATATATATATATATATATATATATTGATGCTATTGCCTGCCTGTGTCTAATTTCTTTTAAACAGAACCCCCCCCCCTCCCCCTCCATCCCCATCCCCCCATTTATAGTTGTTTATTAAGCCAAAATATTCGATGTTTAAAGACTGTTTCAATGTCTTTCCTGTGTAATTGTGTTCTTATGTTGGAATATGAAAGAAATGGACGGATTTGCATGAGACTGCAAATTATCGGACTACGTGAGTTAACTGAGTTCATGTGCCTCAATTGAAGATAAAGTGAGAGAGGCGGTGAAGAAATCTTCACTGCAGTGAAGATATTGAGAGACAAATAACGCAGCACCACTTTAAATTTACCTGGCTTACCTGGTCAGTCACCGGCTCGGTGGCGAAGGAGTAACGGACGCAGTTCGTAATCCCGCATACCCGCGTTCAAAACACAGCTCCGGGCGATTTAGCAGCAGACCGCCTTGCATGGTAGTTTTTACGAAATGGTATTGGTGCCGGCATTTCAGAAAGCAATGACAAATTACTGAACGTAAACGTGCCAAAGATATCACAACAGCAAAAACATTATGGTGCTGACTGCGCCGTCCTGTAAAGGATATGCAACTAACTAACTAACCTGGTCAACCGAGATTAGAATGGGTATCATGTAATATATCGGGAAGTATAGGCGGCCGGCGAGATACTAATATACCGCCCACCCAAGTAAACGTAGGTCTATAAAAGATACGGGTCTGGCACCATATTCACAATATACCTATATGCGTTGGAGATGATCCTTTTACTCACTGCACTAGATTTACGGATAGACAAATAAAGTGTTTGGACTAGAGGATCATTCAGCCCCTGCGCTGTCGTCATCAGCATGTGAAAAGTAATTAACATGTGCCACGTTGATAGGCGTGGACGGTCATGTTTTGCCATATCACACGATTACCAGAGTCGTGGATCAGCTCTGTGTTCTTCTCTGCACCAAACTATGTGCTCAAACCATCCAGATATTTATTTTTCTGCCTTCCCCTTGTTTGTTTCCCCTCAGTCTTGCCAGTTGTCACCAAGTTCTCTAGTTTATTTCTTCTCATGACCTGCCACAAATGTTGACTGTCTAGTGTAATTTCTACAATCAGTGTGAAAGGTAAGGGCGGCCCCAAAGCAGATTCTACCCCTGGGTCGTGAAGTATAAAGCTTTAATATAGTCTAGGCCACGGCGCATAAGCTGGGTGGAGGTGGGGAAGTTTCCATCTTCGTCACCTGTTCTTTCCTGACAATGCCCCCAAAACATTGACGATGGCATGGTTCCCATTCTTATGAGGCGGGCTAGACTCCAGAGCGTGCTAGTCGGACACATAAACCTGCCTCTCTTGGGACTTGCACCTCGACCACTTTCTTATATGACAAACGCACTAACCAATAAGCCACTTCAGCTGCTACGTTTTATCGAGAATATTACTAGCGAAACGGACCCAGATCACCCCCTTAGTGGGTACATCGTGCTAGCCTTTTATCTTTAAACCAAAAGACAACTGGGCTGGTCAAGTGGTCAGTATTATACCGCCGTCTTTACTTTCCAGGAAATATCGTGGTACCCATTTTAGGCTGGATCAACCTGGCAGGCTAGGTCACGGATTTAATGAAAAAGGTTAAATTCATGCCGTGACGGGTATTCGAACGCATGCCCACCCGACCGACAGCCACGCATGCTAGCCACTGTCCCACCACAGCTTCCTCGTCAAGGACAAAATAGACATAAACACTGCGCAAACAGCACAATTACAGGCAGAAATTTACTTCAACCAGAACACTTCAATACACTCCTACACTTAACAGGAAATGTTCACATACATGATATACTCTTGCTATTTCTACCCTTGCATAGTCACGTCTCACTAAGTCACTTAACGCTGCCAGTATATTACATTACTGACGCATTTCCGTCCATAGTAACTTTTGACCTGATGATGTATTTGCTTGATCACCGTTTATAGTTCTCAAGTGCTGTTAAATATTGTTAGTATACGCCATGTAAACACGTCCTGGTGCAAAGTCATTTTGTCAAGGCTACAGTAGCGCTACATAATGAACTTCTTGACCTCAGTGGAGAGGAATGAATTGGCTAAAGATGGCCATTTTCCTGTTATTACACATTGATCGCCGGCTCTGTGGGGAAGGCGTTACGGTTGCAATTAGTAATCCCGCATACCGCGTTCGAAACACAGATGTCGGCGATTCGGCAGCAGACCGCCTTGCGTTGGTTTTCACAAAATAGTATGAGTGCCGGTGGTTCAGAAAGCAATGGCAAACTGCTCAGCATAAACTTGCCAGGAATTCACAAACAATCAAACTTGCCAGGAATTCACAAACAATCAAACATCTACTTGCGCAAGATAAAAGGAATACAATTGTCTGACAAAATTACCAAAGTGAAGCTCGTGAAGAGAATTATACAAATACCGATGCACCAAGAGGTGAAGGAAAGACGCTGCGTTGAATAGACATTACATTGAGAATGTTGAGTTGAGTTCAGTTGAGTTATGAACCGACATCACTGCACTCAGGACATTCCCATTTGTGCACCATCCCCTAGTTAACAGCCAGCGAAGAGTCATACTATTAATCGTTCCCACGGCTATCTGATTTAAAGTTCTCCTGGTCTTCCCTCTCAGTTTTGAGATTCTTCCAGAACCCTTACCGATCCCCCGCAATCTCATTCTTTCCACATACGGGTTCTCAATCTGTTCCCTCGCCTTCTCCACCTGTCTCAATAACGCATTAGCACCTCATCCTTGTCCATAGGCAATCTACCACCAAGAAGTGCATTCCCTGCCAGCCTATCAGCCTGTCAAAAGTCTAACCC
The DNA here is from genome assembly GCA_014155875.1 of Cepaea nemoralis. Classification (NCBI taxonomy): domain Eukaryota; kingdom Metazoa; phylum Mollusca; class Gastropoda; order Stylommatophora; family Helicidae; genus Cepaea; species Cepaea nemoralis. The sequence goes on from JACEFZ010003907.1 coordinate 26,324, forward strand.
AGCATAAGGCACTGGGTCTTATCATAGATCAAAATCTAACCTTTAATTTCCATGTTCATGCTCTAGTTAAACAAATAACCAAATAAAAAGTATACCAACTTGAGAAAATTAAAAATTGTCTCGACAAAAACATAAGTAAGATGTTCTATACTTCCCACATACAAACACATATTGATTATTGCTCCACAATATGGGATGGATGCTCCATATCAATAATAAAACGCCTTTATTCACTCCAGAAAAGGCAGTACGTTTAATCAATGGTGATAAGCTTACAAACAATTCAAACTTACATGAACGTCTTCAGTTACTGCCACTCCACAAACACCTATTTTTTAATAAGGCTAAACTAATTCACAAAATCCTATTTCAAAATGCTCCAAGCTACTTTTGGCCATTGATCAAATATAACGCAAGACATAGCAAACGGTTAAATATTCTTCATGCCCATAAACCTAGGACAGACTTATATAAAACAACCTTAGCATATTCTGCCACTCAGTTGTGGAACAATCTTCCACAAGAAATCAAAGATACCACCAATTATTATACATACAGTCGCAACCAGTTTGAAGACTTCCTCAGTACAGACTACATGCCCCCCCCCCCCCCCTAAAAATAATAATGGTAAATTATCTCAAACGACAACAAGCCAATAAACATTCCCATATGTACGGCACGTTACACCTTCCTTAGGTTTTTATAATGCCCATGTTAAACATTGCCTAAGTGAATCGTATGTTATTGATTATTTTTTCATGCGTATTAATACTTATTGTTCTTTTGTTGTCTAAGATTAGCTTCATAAGGTGATGGTGAATGAAATAATTTATGAGAGGAATTAGAGAAGAATGGCAGAATGTCAGACGGGCCTGCGTGCCCAATTCTTAACCATTTGAAAATAAAGATTGTTCGTTCGTTCGTTCATTCCCCCACATCCCCGCATGTCCAGGGCAAAATATCCATACAGTTCTCACAATTCACTGAGAAAACCCGAGAATAATATAACTAGAAATGTCTTAGACATGTGTGGGTTGGAGGGGGATGTGTGTGCGTGGGTGGGGGATGTGTGTGCGTGGGTGGGGAATATGTGGTCGATGGAGATGTGGCTGGGGGATGGGTGGTTGGAGGTGTGGGTGGGGAGAGGATGTGTGGGTTAGGATGTGTATGTAGGTGGGCGTGGGATGTGTGGGTTGGTGGGGGATGTTTGTGGGTGGCGAGTGTGTTTTGGTTGGGGAAACAGGTGAGGGCAGTGTGTGTGGGTGGGGGATGTGCAGGAGGGGGATGGGTTGGCTGGTGGGGTATGTATGTGTCCCTGGGTGTGTGTGTGTGTGTGTGTGGGTAGGTTGGGTTGTGTGTGTGGGTGGGGTGATGTATGGGTAGGTGGGAGATGGGGCTCATAACATGGTAATTTGTCTTGATTATGTTTACAACATTCATTTCATAATGTTTATCTTTCTTCCTATGTAAATGTATAATGCTCTTGATGAACGAAAGACGAGTGATTGGAAGGGCCGAATGTAAGATGGGCCTGCGTGCCCAATTTGTGACCCTTTTAAAATAAAGTTGATTTGATTTGATTTAGTTTGGAACGCATCGGACAAAATAAATAGAGGAAGATCTAAAACTCACGTAGAAAAAAACGATCAAACTGAGAAGAACATGGACAAAGCTGTGTATTATAGCTAAATATTTTTTTTTTGGGGGGGGGGGGGTGTGACTGGAGTGAGTTGGTTGAAGGTCTATGTTCCGTTGGTGAATAGAGTGATTTTGGTGCAAATGAAGAAGAAGAATAAGAAGATGATGACACATCTATTTTTACATCTGTAGTATTTTCTAATTGTGTCTTAAGAAAACATATGGCTTTGCTTGTACCCTTTCCTCTATAAATTCAAATTATTGCTCACTAATTTTTGCTTTAATCTTGCCTCTTACTCTTATCATAATTATTCCTAGGAACAGTTTTGTTTTATTTATTTTTTTAAATGTGCGATGATCTTTACATTCTGAAGCTCCTGGTTTCTGTGGCTGAGCTATCAACATACGTCATTTGTGGCGTACACCTTTTGCAGCAGTCGAGGGGTTCCATTTCATTGCACCCAGTTTTACCCCTTGAGAGTGGGTCTTTTCACAAAACGGCTACCCTCCTGCCAAGAGCATCGCAGAAATCGCAAATTTTGTAGCTTCGGCGTTAATCTTCAGGGGGGGGGGGGGGTCTTCTGATAAATTAGACTAAGCTAAGATCATTATCATATTTCTTTCCTTCCAGTACTTCAAGCCATCTCTGTTGTGTACCCATCTTGATGTAATAGAGGGTGTGCGTGTTACAATATTCACCAAAAGCTATGCAATTCCGTTCTTATGCCTTAATGTAGTCACTGGGGGTTCTTCTCCGTAACTATATATTGTGTTTTGTGTATGTACTTATTTGCTGATGAAGTCTAGTCGCCGAAACGTCCTGTATGTTTTCCAACTCTGTTCTGTAAAGCTGCTTTACTTTGTATTATTATATATTGTTTACACTATATAAACGATGTGTCTGGCCATGTAATGACAAGAGAAGGAGTCGCGGTCGCGTAAGGCTACACACTCACCTGCTGGCCCGTTGGTCATGGTTTCATGGTGTCAGAGCCTAAGTGTGCAGCAACATCGTTACGGCACCCGGCGGACAAGAGTTGTCGGCTGGCGAGATTCTTACCTGACACGCGACCAGCGCTGACGACAGACGCACGCAAAGCCACGTGACCCCACGAGAGGCAGTGGACAGGTGTGTGTTAATCGCAGACCAAGCTGGGACTGGACATCTGAACGGACGTGTGTGTCGAGAGCAAGGCGTTTGTGTGAATCTCCGTGGTTGTGAGCTGAACGACTGATATCGTGAGCGTCAGACCTATGAGCTGTATTGTGGTTGTGAGGTATATGTTGTACATTGCTGTAATTATCGTCATGTATTTAATGTGGCAATAAATCCATAGAACTTGTGTTGCTGTGTCTTACGTCGAATCACGTTATACTTGTACTGTCTCACATGTGTTAGCCAACGAGCCGAATATAAGATCCTGACATGTGTGGACGTGGGTTGCTCGTCTTTATTTAAGAACCTAATATATTTAGACGTGTGTTGTTCATCTTTGTGATTTAAAACTATAATTCTTGTACTTGTAAAATTTGTCAAGGTTATAGTGATGTACATGTGATCGGAAAAGTCTCAGTGTGATCCATTACTACATTGTCTAAATATGTTTAAGATCATTAGTAAATGTACAGTACATATTGTTTGATCCTGTAAACGTGTTAAACATTTGTGATCTGTGAAAATTGTCATCGTTTGACCTTGTCAACATTGTGATTTTGCCACCATTTTGACCTTGTCGCCATCTTGTAAACTTGATGTCTTTGTCCTTACTGAATGTCATCTTGATGTAAGTGATGTGTCATCAATGTTATTGAGTGTTCAAATACAGATAGATTGTTTTTGTGTATTGAGTTTGTGGAACGCAAAGAGTTTTGGAAAGAGTGTAACTTCTGTTGAAAGAAACACTGTTGACGACAAATTTACGACATTACAATTATACTCAACGCCATCCAAACCAAATCAACACTTAGTGACTTACAGGCACACACCAACAAACACACGCTAACTTATTTCTCTCCAAAAACAAAGCAGGTTTTTGCGTACCATCCATAACCCTGCCGTAGAGGTCATTAGTGGTTCTGAAGTACGACCCTACAGTTTTCTAGCCCGATTGCCCAACCTTTCGTCACCATATCCAAGGGCACTTGAGTATATTTTTCTTCACTTTAACTTTACGTATGCATTAGTGGGCACGCATCGTATAGTCAAATCAATTGTAAGTTATTTTCTACTAATCATTTACAACATATTGTGTGTGATTGAATTTCATTGACATATTTTCTCCATCATGTCGTCATTGTTTGATTTCATCGATATGGGCTTGAAATTAAAGTTACAAGGTGATGAGTTAACAAAGTGGAGTGAGAACAAATACGCAGAATACCTACTTGTTCAGGAAAAAGCTGCCGAACGCGATGAAAGAGCAGCAGAAAGAGCTCTAAAACAGGCAGAAACAGCCTTGAAACAGGCAGAGATTGAAAAAGCTGCCAAGCAAGTAGAGGCAGAAACAGAGTTGAAAAAGGCAGAAATAGCAGCTCAGAGTAAGAGGGAAGAACTAGAATTACAGTTGAAAATAAAACAACTCGACACCGAGACTGCAATAAATAAAGAGTCAAAGAAATCTGAAAGACTGGAAAAAGAAAACCAGTATAAGAAGTACCAAGGTATCGTTCGTAACTATACCTCGGGTGACTGCATAGCAGCCTTTACCCAAAATTTTGAGACTTTAATGGAACATTACCAAGTTCCACTTTCGGAATGGAATATTTTATATATGAGGAGTCTATCTGGGGAACCTCTGAAAGTCATTGAAACCATCCCCAAAGACCTCAGAAAAGAGTACCATTACATTAAATCTAAAATAATGGCAACATTTCATGTTAGCTGAAGCAGGGTACAGAGAACAATTCAGTAAACTGAGTCCAAAATCAACTCAAACGTTCTGACTACCTCTGTTTAGTCCGAGGACATTTTCAGCAATGGACGTCATCAGCCAAAATTAACAAAAATTATGATAAAATTAGAAGATCTCATCATTCGAGATAAAGTTATTTCTTCTATCCCATCATCTTTTTCTAAGTTCTTGCAGGAGAATGAATGCACAAGTGTGGAAGAAATGGAAAGACGTGGTTCGGCCTATATACGGAAATTAAACAGTGTTTTGCCACTGAAGCTACTGACAGTAACTGTGAGCAGCCAACTATGAGAACAACTATAGTAGGCAAAAACAAACAGGCCTACTCTGATAGAGTTAGACAATGCACGCACTGTAAATTGTCTCACCATTTGAACGAGATGTGCGATAAAAACCCAGGGTACCTAACATACTTGCAAAATATGGTAAACAGACAAGACATAGAACGTAAATCGTTCAAAAATGCACGTAAATGTTTTCTCTGCAAGGCTTTACGGTCACTATCGTATGGATGTAGAGGAGGCATATGACCAACAAGCCAATGCCGCTTGTTCGATAGCTCATCGTCAGAAGACGAAAAATCCAGATCCTGTACATGCAGCACAGTCGTGTGATGTATTTACTCAACAAATGCACTGTCGTAATACCTTCAATGAAAATGGTACCTTAACATGGCGGGACACGCCGTCCTATTGCCAATGAGGAAGCTAACTTGGCAATAGACTCAAAATGCAGTTCAGCAAAGAACGTAAGAAAAGTAAACATCACAGACATGAAGACAACACCAGACTTTGTACATATGTAATAATGTTGTTAACATCACTCAACCTCCTTCTTTATATAAAGAGGTAATGCTCAACAAGAAAGTGAGGAATTGAACAAAACCTCAAAAACTGTCGTTAGGAAAATTAACATTCCATAAAGGTTATATCAATGAACAGTAGCACATGTGTACGCGACACAGGGTCCTGTCTTATCGGTCTTCGAAGACTTAGCGATCCTAAAGATACCTAGATGAGTACATCATTGCAAAAACTGTTCAGGGGACAGTAGAGAAATATCCATGGCATGGGCCAATATAAAATCACCTTTCCTATCAGGCAGAGTAACTGTGCTTATTAGACAATCCATGTGTGATTATTAATGGATGAATGTGACAGATTACATAGAGTCCAAACTCACACAAGACAAAAAAGTAAACACACAACAAATACTGCTTTAACTACCCAATCATCATACAAACAACATGATGAACAGACCAAGATACACACCATACCAACGGGATACCATCGCAAAACAAGAAGAAACAGAAACTGGTGTGTATCAGCATAAAGAAAAAGGTTGCAGAAAACAAACAGTTCACACACACAGCGAGGAAAGATCACAAATTATCATGGTATACACTATACCTCTGTACTCTTGTTAACTAACAATAAACCAAGGCACACAGTTGATAAGCTATTCTTGCACTACTGATGGTAAATACAAAACAATGTTTTCACAAACAGTTATATTTCCACATCATCATGACATAACACAGATGATATTACTCATGACAAACCAGCAGACTTTGTTACTTATGTCATTACTGTTGAACCAAATTTTGTTACTGCCACTCATAATCTCTATGTTAAATCAACTCATACGAATACCTATGCTGAACAATGTAAACACATCAGTCGGTGGAATTACTGACAAAAATCAGCAACAAACTACCCTACACATTTTGGAAAATATACACAAATTGCAAAAGATCATACAAACATGCACGAGTACATTTCACAACTGTACATGGTGTATTATTATTGTTTGAACTATTGAATGTATACACACATGTACGAGTGCAGGTTTGGAGATAGCACTCAAAATGATCTCAACATAAAATTTGAAATCCTTTTGGAAGATTTTAACCGTAACCCACTTTATATCCTTAGATCCAGTAACTCCAGACAGGCCTGTCTGCTATACGACTCCTCATCTGACATTCTAATATCATTCACTATACTGACGACATCTGCTGTCATACAGAGACAATGACGGAACATATAAAGATATGGGAACAGACACCTAGAACGTATCAGACAGCACGGACTGACAGTGAAGCCTTCAAAGGTGAGCATGGCTTACCAAGAGATATCATTTTTGGGTACAGAATATCCAATGGCTTTGTCAGACAGACAACAAAATTGTCTCCAAAATTCTAAAACTGTCACATTCCAACAAATAAGAAACAAGTCCGACGTTTGTGGGATTATTAATTATATAGAAAACTTTATTCCTGATTTTTCAGAATCGGACTGAGGTTTTTCTACTTAATAACCAAGAGTAAACACGATAAAGTTGTAAACGATGAATGCCTACGAAAAAAATGCGTTTTGGAACAAAGTTTGGCACACTTTTCTGATAAGAATGCACCTAATCTCATCCTAAATTGCCCAACATTCGTTACCTTCAGATGAGAAACAGTGCTAGCTCATTGCGATCGGTGGCAGTCCTTATTGAGGAATACAAACGAATTCTGCATACCGTTTGTTTCTATCAAGAAAACTAAGGCCCGCGAGCGGTCTTGGTCCATTCCGCCAATTAGGGCATTGGCCTCCTTCGTAGAAAGTGTCACAAAGCTGTCCAAATTCTTCTAGACGTCACTTTATCATCGAAAAGACAACAGTCCTTAAGGTATATCAATTCTTGACAGTACCATCAAAAAACAGATTGCTCGCTGCGTCTTGAAGCTTCCGATTTCAGTTTGAAGTTAGCCATATTCCCGGCAGGAAATGAATACAAATCGCGCCTTTTGTACCGTTGTCCGACAGGACCCAGTAAGCAATTGTCGGTGCAATGGTGTAATATTACACCAGCCCAACCCCGCCACCAAGTGTGAAGTTTTCCAGTCACCTACTGTTGTAAGGTCTATAAGTAAAGTTGTTGATACGGTTTAGAAACGACATGTATAATATTCTTTATTTTAATCAAGTTACGTAATGAGGTAGTATAATGGTAGGTGTTGAGAATGAGAACAAGTATATTGTATATAGACACCAACAAACAGTGTAACAGACGCTTAAACACTACCATAAGCGAACTTTACCATGGTGACATTTGTGGGAGGATTTTTTTCACCGTGGTATTTCCAACATGTGAAATGTGGACCGAACATTGACTCCTACACCACCTTTACAGCGAATGTAATCCAAATTGTTCGACGTGTGAACACATCGGAAATAAGAACATTCCATCATAATCCGTTGTCATCTTATAACATCAAACACGAACTGTGAGAACATTTTACTATCCGTTCCGAAATAAAACCGGATCATTTGTGTTCAGAAAATGTAACATCAACCAAATTTTGCGTTTTCGTGTGTATTTCCGGTGTAATTTAAAAGTCTAGCAAAATTAGCAGACGACATACAAATTTTCAAAAATTTATGACACTTGTAAAATCCTTTTGAATCTATAAAATATAATATACCAATGGGTACGTATTTATTTTGATTAGTGTAATCTTAGAATCATATCTTGATTAATGTATTCATATTACCGACTTTTTCTCGTTAATATGAAGAAACGTCAAGCAATGACGCTAAGAAATTAAATAATTATTGTAATGTATGAAATTTCTTGAATGTCAAAATTACTTCCCTTGCATTTGTGAATTACATCAAGGGCCATAATTTGAAACATATTCATTAATGTATATTGTATAGATAGACATTTTGTTGCTCAAATATTTGGCACAGCAGGTAGGCGTCCACCAAGCATGTCATAGAGCTGCCAACATTGCAAACCAACATAAGAGCTCCTGACCAAATGAGGGCAGAGTTTAAGTGTTTAATACGACGAATACAAAGCCGTATTTCAGTCTGGCTAGATGGTTGTTGCAAAACAATCATATTATTACTTTTTTTTAAAAATTGCTGCGAGGTAGATGCGTGAAGCTGGAACTACTGATCTGACTGGGTATTATTGCAATGAAGGTAACCAGGCATCAGGGGGATGAAACCTGAATTGTGTTAAAAATTGTACTTCATTTGTCATGTCAATACAACTTACATTTTTTGTGTATATAGTTCTATGCCTTATATGTATTTTCATGCATAACACTGGGAAAGAGTAGTCTCTGACATGAAATTAACACTACCCCAGTATATACATACATCATGAATGAAAGATGGCATCTTTCATGAAGTACCCGGGGAGAATGTCAGAGCCTAAGTGTGCAGCAACATCGTTACGGCACCCGGCGGACAAGAGTGTCGGCTGGCGAGATTCTTACCTGACACGCGACCAGCGCTGACGACAGACGCACGCAAAGCCACGTGACCCCACGAGAGGCAGTGGACAGGGTGTGTGTTAATCGCAGACCAAGCTGGGACTGGACATCTGAACGGACGTGTGTGTCGAGAGCAAGGCGTTTGTGTGAATCTCCGTGGTTGTGAGCTGAACGACTGATATCGTTGAGCGTCAGACCTATGAGCTGTATTGTGGTTGTGAGGTATATGTTGTACATTGCTGTAATTATCGTCATGTATTTAATGTGGCAATAAATCCATAGAACTTGTGTTGCTGTGTCTTACGTCGAATCACGTTATACTGTACTGTCTCACATGTGTTAGCCAACGAGCCGAATATAAGATCCTGACAATGGTTCTGAATCCACATCGGGACGCACTTTTAAAACCCAACCTAAAATAGGTGACTAGTAATGTCTTGGCAAGTAAAGCCAGCCGCAGTATTAATGACCATATAACATACAGCGTGTCGACTGCTAAATATAAATATGTCTCTGGCACCATAAGCTGTCTGTGGTCCAACAGCTTTTGCTGTTATTGAGTGAACTGAGTTTTCATTGCTCATTAGAACTGACATTGTGTGGTAATGAATTGCCTACTGAGTGTCGGTGGCCTAAGTCGATTGCTTATTATCAATGGACTGACTCATCTTGTAATCAAGTGGTTGAGTGAACTGAGTTATGAAACTGTTTATAATGTTACACTTTGACTCTAACATTACATGACGAACTACAGAGTGCACATTAATTATAAGTATTCAACAGGTCACCGTGCCGTATTACTATTTATATTGTGTCCTTGAATTCCCATTTACAATTCTTCTAGCTCAGGTTTCAGTCATAATAAAATAAATGTCAGCACTGGTGATTATATCTACCACACTTGATTCCTAAAATATCTATCTCTGGCGGCGGGGTGAGTACTGCCATTGCCTACACTCAGTCTCGACCGGTCTGTCTTCAACCACGGTCGTCCTCTGAGTGCCTGCCAAAACGTGCTTTCCACCGTAAAGCCACGTACACTCTTCAGTGTGACCAGGGCTAACATTTTAGCTCATGACACTAATGCACCTTAATGTGTATAAAAGGGTCCTTTATGGTTACTCATTGATGAGAAGAGAGACACACGAACACATCGTGCCAACTGGAAAGATCAGCAGTAAGAGCGGCAGAGGCATAACGTAAGAATTGTTGCTAGATGGACTTCGACGATAGCATAGAAGTATATCATCACGATGCTTGGTCACTTGGTCAATTGGATAAGACCGCTCGTTCTTAAACTTCCGCTGAGCTGCTGCTGAGGTAGCGGGTTACACCCCTATACAGGTCAGTTGGACGAAATTATGACTTCTCTTCCTTGGTTTGAAGACGTAAATTACAAGTACCCAGAAGTCTCAGTGAGTTCGCCTGATGGCGAGGGACACTGGTAACAGGGAATGCTAATCCGCACGCAAAAATCAGTCCAGTGCTCTAGAAATAGTATGTTTGTGAAAAACGTTTGAATTCAAAGCGAGCGAAAGCAAAAAAAAAAAAACACACACACATCGACATACTTAATTCGTAACAGCAGGAATCGAGATATGTGGTCATAATACACGTCTATATCAGTTGTCAAAGCAAATGATGATGATGCTGATGATGACGACAATGACGATGACGATGATGATGATGATGATGATGATATGATGATGATGATGATGATGATGATGACGACGACGATGAATGACTTCGATGATATGATGAAGATTATGATATGTCTCTCAGATCTGCCCACACATCAGTAACCACAGCCTGATATCAGCAAGTTTGTTTTTATGGGTCATGACAACAAGGAGTCATAAACATAACCTTGATAGAGGCCACAAACGTAGAATAAACATTGCAACATGCTGCAGTTATGACATCATGTGTGGTACAGCTAGACGCTCCCAGTGTGCGTGTGTGTGCGTGAGTGAGTGTGTGTGATGTGTGAATGGGTGATGTGTGTGCGATGTGTGTATGTCAAGGGGGATTGCACCCTGATATTTCTGCTGTATAAGTATATTGCTGATGTCATCGTGCCGTGTCTATGTACTCTACGACCTTTCCCTTACAAGGACACACCAGTTTACTATCATAGGCCCCTATTATACTTAACTGTTTATGTGTCAGACAGTTGCTACTGTGTGCATTTCTGTCTCAAATACTTATAGCTTAAAAGTTGTAAACATTTAGGTATCCAGCGAATGAAATTAGTAATGCTGTATGACATAAATTAAACTAACATTGAAATATAGTGTGAAAATGTAGTATCTGGAAGGACTAGAAGTTGTTGTTGTATGAACCCTTTCGTGTATTTCACATGTATATGGCGTGAAGAATTTGGGGAGTGGTGATGATTTTGTTTTCAATCTGATAAGCAAACAGAACATACGTTTCGATCAGCAGCAGGTGGTCTCCTAGGCTTGGCTGCTGTATGTCTGCTATCAATATCGGGATTTCCTGTGACTTTGTTTAGTGTCGAAGAGTACAGTACGTGGTGTCCTTGGTAGGCTTCATCAAAACACCATTGTCAACTACGAGGGGAAGTCGTTAAGTAACAGGGATTTTACGAATAACATTTCGTCAATAATGCGAACCAGAAATTGTGAATGTTATTTCTCAGCATAGTCCCCCCTACCTGGCAACGTACTTGTTAATGCCCTGTAGGAAAACGCTTGTATGGCCTTAAACCAAGTTTGCACAGCCTCCATTACCTTGTTGCCATCTGCAAACCTCTGACCCCACAAATGTTCGAGGGTCCAAAACAGTGAATGTTCGCTGAAGCAAAGTTTGAACTGTATACTCGATGTTTCAAGACCTCAAGTGTCAGCGCACTGGTGTGTCCACTGTATGCGTAGCTGTATGAGATAAGGGCGGTCATTGCCGTGAGGCAACAATACTCCTTTAGAGAGAGGTCCTCAGTGTTTCGATCGTATCGCGGGCTTCAGTTTGTACACTAGCATGCCACTGTATCTAGCACTAGTCACAGTTTCACCTCTTTCCTGGAGATGCACCAATACAGGGCCCTTAATATTCCAAAGGGTCTAACTGACCGGGACATCTTACTTTTGACCGAGAAGTTTTCCGGAAGGTTGTTATTTAGAGCCAGGTTCTGCAAAGGACATGATACTGAATAAATGACAGTGAATGAATGCATATTCCAAAAAGATGGACATCATGACTTTCCCAGCGGATTCCTGAAGATGTTTTGTCTTCCATTTGGAAATCTGTCTACTCGTTCATACACTCTCCCATAACCCCATTGAATGAAATCAATGGCCATGATCATTCTTGATGGACAAACACCAGCTACAACTACTACTACTACTACTACTACTACTACTACTACTACAACTACTACAACTACTACTACTACTACTACTGCTACTACTACTACTACTACTACTACTACTACTACTACTACTACTACTACTACTACTACTACTACAACTACTACTACTACTACAACTACTACTACTACTACTACTACTACTACTATTGCTACTACTACTACTACTACTACTACTACTACTACTACTACTACTACTACTACTACTACTACTACTACTACTATACTACTACGACTACTACAGTTAATTTACTCAACCACATAACAACAATAATACTCTGCAAGTGGCTGGACGCTGGCCTGGTGGCCATGGGTTCGATCCGTATCGGTGATGGATGCGAATCTTTAAAATTGAACCCGACTGCCAGGTCGACAGTCTAAAATGAGTACCAGGAAATGACTTGGGAAGTAAAGGGGGCAGCTGGCCTACTGGTCACGTCACCCACAGAGTACCAGTTGATTCGTTAATCTGGGCCTAGCACCATGAACCTATTGCGCCTATGGTGTAGGATAGAGTCCATTGCTTTTTGACTGTTGCTTACTTATGCCGTCTGCGTGGTCGAATTGAGGCCTTGGATATGCGGATCTATAGAATAATATGTCGTATTTCATGGAAACAAAAACAATAAAGTACATAGGTTCCACAAAATAACTGCGAATAAAAAAAGCGTCGATGGGTTAAATTAAACAGAAGCAAGTGAAATATTTCGGTCACGTTAAAAGACATAACATTCTTATAAAATCCATACAATTGGGTAAGATTGGAGATAGGCGAGCAAGATGTAGACAACGATACTCATTCTTCTTCTTCTGCGTTCATCTGGAGTGGTTTTTTTCCCCTTCCAGATGTAACTGCGTTGTGCCAGCTTCCTGGCCTAGAGGTTAGCAACTTTTCTCCTTAATCTCGTATACTCTCGTAAGTAACGTGACGACGGTGAGAATCAGCGGAGGTTCTTCTTCTTCTTCTTCTTCGTTCATCCGGAGTTTTTTTTCGGATGTGATTGCGTTGTGCCTGTTTACAGCAGAGCTGCGTTCTTGCGCCGTTAGGCCGACACATCCGACTTCTGCGGGCATTTGTTGACCGGGTTAACCTTCCCGGGGAGCGGAGGTTCGAATCGCGTCGGTAACTTACGGGGTATGTGAGCCGGCCGCTCAGAAAGCAATGGCAAACTACTGAGCGTAATCTAGCCAAGAAATCAACAATAAACTGAAAGATGCTGATGTTGACAGCGATGTCCTGTACAGGATATGCCCCCAAAAAAAAAAAAATTGCGTTGTGCCAGTTTACTTGCGCTTAGGCCGAAACATCCAACTTTTGCGGGTGTTTGTTGACCGGGTTAACCTTTCTGGGTAGACAGCGATACAAGTAGTAAGATAACATCAAGAGTTAGACGAACAGCAGTCTTGACAGAATGTAAACTCAAGTCGAGAGACAGACAGTGTTGGAGATCCACTACAGTCAACCTTTATTGTGGAGACGGCACTTGGTCGTTCTCGGAAGAGAAACTACGACTGTTAAAATTCCGAATTCACAAAGATGTAATTCTAACAAACAATTTGTCCTATCACCTTGTTGTCGCAAACAAAGCCACAGCTCTTCTAATGTTTCAACTACACTCGATGAACCGTGAGATCATATGGCCGTGCAACGCAACTGTCGCGCCACACAATCGCAGCTGGGTCATCATACTCATTTAACATTCAGTATACACAATTTCACATCGACTATGAAAGCGCATACTGTTAACGTTTGTTGTGAGATGAATAATGCATAGGCTGCACGTCTGTCCGATCTGTTGATTACAAAGCACCTGTCGCTATTTCTGAGTATTCCTTTGGTTTATTCGTGTAGTTTACATGTATCATTATTATTATCATATTTCTGTGCATCTTCATTATTATTATCGTCAACAACACCATCCTTATGTTAAGATTCAACTTCAACAATGTCATCATTTTTGTATTGTTTGTTTGTTCAATGTCTTAGTCCTTGAGCGTTGTCTACACACGTTCTGTTACTCTACTAGTAGTTACTAGTAGTCCTACTACTACGGAGTGGGTAGGACTGATTTTTTTTCCTTGTAGGTTATCGTTCCCTATTACCAGTGTCCCCCGCCATCAGGTGAACCCACTCCCTCTTCTGAGGTAATCATAAAATTGATTATTATAAACATCATCATCGTCAGCAAGTGTTTTGCTGACATTATGGGCGACCATACGTGTTCACAACTCCAGAGCTCTATGATTATGTAAACAATCATATGTTCATATCGTCTTATATCATAATGTAAAACTGTCCAGAGTATTATCATGTTGCCAAAATCTAAATCTGTTTTCGTGGATGTTACCAGATGTCATAATATTCGTGATTTATTTCTATATATCTTATAATATGGCCTTAAAATGTCTTCGTTTGATGTCTTGCTTTGTGTTCTAGCCATTTTCAAAATATTTATATTCTTCATGTTAATTGTGTTACCATTATTCCGTAAAACCACATTTCTGTGGCTTCAGAAGATTTTCTTGTTTATTTACCAATTGCATCCGATTCACGGCCGTATATGAACTAAGTATTACACTTCTTCTATATCAGTGGTTCTCAACCGGTGGGGAATTCCCCCCCCCCCCCTAGGGGGGAATTTTAGGGTTTCCAGGGGGGGGGGGGAGGGGAATGAAGACCATTTCAAGATCGCGTTAATACAAGAACCGATTACTTGATATTGTTTTTACCTTCATACTTTACAGTTATGTACGTCTCATCCTTCTAAAATTCATTTTATAAAGCAAGTAGACCCACAAATCATGTTTTATGTGGATGTCTAGACTTGTTTTAGTATATGCTATTAAATTTGCCTTCCATTTTTACGTATACTGTGTAAAGGTGGGGGATTTTTAGATAGGAAATATGAAAAGGGGGGAAATGACGTTCTGAAAATACGGTGAAGGGGGGCACGGGCCAAATTTGTGATAGGAAGGGGGGGGGGGGGAATGATGTTCTGAAAATATGGTGAAGGGGGGCACGGGCCAAAAAAGGTTGAGAACCACTGTTCTATTTCAACTAAATAATATACTTCTTCTATATGAACTAAGTAATATACTAAATAATATACTATAGTTCTAAGTAATATAAAAGAATAAGATAAAATAGTCCTTTGTTAATAATTGAGAGTTACATACATTGGCCGAATAAAATATACAAAACATTTTATTTTTAAATGCCCCGAAGCAGGAATTTGCCAAGGCTCTGTGGTGTGTTAAGGCTATCACATTTAGTAGGGTTGATTTAGAAAGAAGTCAGTCTTTCCATCGCGTGTCGGGGGGAGAGCCAGATACTGGACCTTCGTCCGACAACCTTCATATCGCTGTCAGTTCTAATTCCTAACCGTTCCACTAACTCCGCTTGCTAGTAAAGCAAATAATATTAATAAAAATTGCTCGAACGAAGCATGTAAGATATACAATGTTTCTTTGTAGTACGAGTGAATCATTTCCCCGACTCAACAAAGTATCTGAAAGATCTTAAATAGATATTCTTCTTCGTTCATCCGGAGTTTTTTTTCGGATGTGATTGCGTTGTGCCTGTTTACAGCAGAGCTGCGTTCTTGCGCCGTTAGGCCGACACATCCGACTTCTGCGGGCATTTGTTGACCGGGTTAACCTTCCCGGGGAAATAGATATTCGAGGGTATGGGGTATCATAACAATTCTTTCCTGCAGTTATACGGGATCTATCATCGTTGATACAGGAAAATGTATTTAAACAATTCATAAATTTGGGAGAATACAAGGAGAGATCACTGCTATAACTTAATAAAGAATACACTCAGAGAATTATGTTGACTCCTTGAGGCTTATTGAGTATATATAGTCTTAGTCGTAGAGTTTTATAGCCCAGTCAGCACTCGATGGAGATGTGGTCAATACCTTGCTGACTGCCTTTACTTCACAGAACATTTCCTGATACCCATTTTAAACTAGGTCGACGTGAGATAACTGGTTTGAAAAAAAGGTTACCTCGATGGCGATTCCAATACATGAACATACAGATAAGCATGGTAGTCACTGATTCACCGTGGCTTCAGTGCTACAACTACCCATGAAACAATCGAGATTATCCATGGCTATTCTAACATGACGAGGTCCCTACGGTTTCATCTTGAGAAATGCTGCCTGGGCTTGGGCTATTCTTCACTTAAATTCTTCAATACATCTTTCATGTGCTGTTATTAAAGTACCCAAATACTTAGATACATTGGCTTGTTTCAGATTGGTCCCATTCACTTTCATGTTGCATTTAGGTATACATTTGTTCATTGTAATATCAGTTACTAATGGCTTTCCTGTTATTCAGACTGTCTTTTATTTTGTCTTTCCTCTGCACTTCTTGATTTGCAAACAGTCGCTGGACGAGGGTCGGGTAGCACTTGTAGCACATGATGTTTCCTACCGGACGAGGCAGTTCTTGAACTCGCTTTAACATTGTTCACGAAATATTGCGTGCAACATGATACCCAAGGCATCTGTAAAGAAAGTAGTTTGCCATAACTTTCCTTCTTGGCAGTGAGAATATTGATCGGTGACCGTAACCGTAGTTAATCAGTGCACATTTCAGTCTCACTGCACATCGAGCCATTCATTCAATAAATGCTCGATTTCTTTCTAAGTATCTCCTTCAGCGTTTGGCGACTGACGACACCAGATGTGTGTTGGCTGATTATTATTCTTTAGCGTTTTATATAGCATTCTTGACACAAACCACGTCAGCCACCAAGTGCCGGTCGGCCAATAAGCAATGTAAAAGTGTCCATTACTGTTACTTTACTTATTCAGCCATGATATAAACTAAGAAGCAGTTTTATCTTGGTAGACCAAGAAGACGGTGGAGAGATAAAATATATATATACAGACCTACAAGCACTTGGAATCAACGACTGGCAAGAGAGGGTCAACCAGAGAGACAAATGGAGACGGATTGTATCTGCAGCAAAGAATCTCAATGGCTCGGAACGCTGAAGAAGAAGAAGAAGTTTTATCTTGCCAAAAAGCTGTACAGTAAATTAAAGAACATTACGTATGGCGGATCACATCGATTAAGAGGCAGACGTGATTATATGAGGGTGCGCTTACAGGCTAATTAGAATGGGGTCATGTGTACTTAATAAACCTGGCCTTCATTGATTATCTATCGATTACTTGAAGATATTTCAGGGCACTTGTTAAAGTGCGCAGTTATGTTTATGTACAAAGTGTACGTTGTTATGTGACCTCACATTAGTGTCATTGCATAAAATGTATGTTAACTACATATGGGTTTTGTGTGGGAACGAAAAGTTGTGCGTCTAATTGTATGTTATCTTTCCACGTTTTTTTTTTTTCGTTGTAAAGAAACGTTGCGTATAATTAGGACTGGAAGTGATAGTGGCTTCTATTTTGTCATCGTGACAGCGAAAACACGTAAATAAATACAGGCCACGACGTCATTGCTACAGTACATAGCTCTCGGTTCCTTACTTTAATACCTGCTCGCTATTTTAAGATTATCTCTTAGTCTATGTGCCTCAAAATGATTACACGGTGACATCGATATTAAGTTCAGGTGCACTTACATCACACACACATGCTTACATTGCCGTTTTTAGTCCATGTCAGTGCTTAGTCTGTCAATCAGTCAATTACTCGACTTCCATCTTCACGTCCATGTCAGCGCATAGTCTGTCAATCAGTTAATCAACTTCCATCTTAATGTCCATTAAAAGTCTTAAAAGTTGAGACGATCGAATTAATTGCACCGGATTTTATCCCATATCGCTCGGTCTCTTCCCGCAGGGGAACCTGCCGAAAGCGTCGCACAAAGCATGAACTCCGTAGGTTCAGCGACAACTCCCAGGAGTCATCAGCGAAAAATGCACCCGTGAACCGAAATATATAGCCCGGAATCGTACCCACAACCTTCGGAGCTCGAGGCAAACGGCTTGATCACGTCGCCACGGAGACTCCCATCTTCACATCCATGTCAGCGCTTAGTCTGTCAATCAGACAATCAGTCAACTTCCACCTTCTCTTCCGTGGCTTCGGGGATAGTAAAACATAGTTTCACATACTCCTACACACCAAGTCGGGAGTTCGAAATCAAGCGCAGCCGATTTGAAAGCAGGCTGCTTTCCGTTTATTTAAATGGTTTGAGTTGTAGGCCGTTTAGAAAACAATGACAAATTACTGAAAGTAAAATGGTCTAATAAATCTCAAACAGCCGTAAATTCTGGAGTTGATTACTACATTTTGTAAAAGGGCACGCAACTGCCGTCTTACCTGTGTCAAGCTAACTTTGTAAACTATGACAAATTATAACTCCTCAAAATTCTGTCTTCTCCGTGTCAAGCTCAGGTTGTCAACTCTAACAAACTTTAGTTCCCTAATATCTTGACATTATCCTCCGATTCTCATCGAGATATGACAATAATATTACAATTTCCATTCTATTTTGTACTTAAAACAACAACAACAACAACAACAACAACAACACCAAATTTGGCCTCGTTCAACTTGCTTCAACAATAAATAAATGAAATAAAATGTTTTCATATCCTTTACAGGACATCGCTGTCAACATCTGCATCTTTCAGCTGATTGTTGATTTCTTGGGAAGCTTACGCTCAGTAGTTTGCCATTGCTTTCTGAGCGGCCCACTCAGTTATCCCGCAAGTCACCAGTGCGGGTAGAACCGCTTCCAATTCTCGCGCGCTGCGAGACCCTGCGTGGATGAACGGAATTACGGAGAAAGTCGTGTAACCCCTCGGCCAGAGAGACCGGCGCCTCAACAATAATAAAATAAAATATATTTGGCGTCCGTTTGTGTGTATGTGTGAGAGTTTTGATTAAACTGGTTTACACACATTTTGGCGCCTTAAATTGTATATCTGTTCTTGGGTAATGTTGTGTTGCCGATTCCAAATGTATAATCAGATTTTTATTTTTCTATTAGCTCTAGTTTTGACCTTCTTAGTAGGGTAATTGTTATGTAAAAGCCTAGAGTTAGGTGCCATCAGTGACATTTTAACTGTATTCTACATTCGTATTATATGTAATTACTACGCATTTATTACCTTCATATTAAAAAAAAATATGTATTGAAATTTTTTCACTAGCATTTAAAAAAATTAAAAGTCAACACACAAATAGCTTCTTTTCGATGACTTTTCGAGGACTTTTTGAGAACTAGCTGTAATGTGATATGCCCGGACAGACACTCTTAAGGGTACACTTGTAATCTGCCATCATCTGGGCATCCCAAAGACCCTGGCATCTCTCTTCCATTGTTTTTATATTTTCGTGAATTCTTCACAAACATAAAATAAATCCGGTGAAAGAAAACACGCCCTTCTTGAAGATGATGTCATTCTGTGTTAGAAGTGTAAGAAAATAACTATAGTCTGTTTACTTTTGTCTGACCCAATATAAAATTCCATATCGCATTAACCAACTGAAGGAAAATTATGAGATTCAGCATATAACCTTATCATTATGTGCACACAAAATTTTTTTTTTTTTGTTCTGGAGATTTTACAGCAGATTTCAATGTTTGTTTATATGCGGTATATAATTTACGGGTCAGAGATTAAGTCCATAATTTTAAATGTATTACACCTTCACCCAGACACATCCGCGTTTAAAAAAAAAAACATGATCTCGTGGTTCACGTATGGCACAACGGCGCGCAGTTAAATTGGATTGTTCAGAGGTGTCGTCAGTGTGGGTTCTTTCATGAAACGTGATTATATAAATAAATATATGAATAAATCTTACCATTAATATAATATTAATAGCTAATATTTTAATGTGTGAATATTGTTCAATGGGATTGAATGTGAAATTTTGTACACTTCAAAGCATCGCTATGAAGTTGTACACATATTTTTGCCAAGAAGCTGATCGCAGGAAACTGATTCATACTGTTACAAATCTCGAAAAAAGAACAGTGCGTGAATTGGGTTTGAGTAAACGGTCATTTCGTCGATGGGCGCAAGAATCTGGAATGAAACCAACACGCGATAAGCAAACGATAAGTAGAAAGGCAATTGTACACAGCTTTGACAAGTATGTCATAAGGCGAGCTATTATAAAAATGCAGGATGCCAAAGGAACAGTGACTATAAGAAAACTTAGAGCTATCCAAAACAACTTTGTGGAAAATTATAAGTACATTAGGCTTCACTGTTAGAAAGTACAAGGGAGGTAGACATATCCTTTGCGCGCAACAGCATTTAGGAACCATGAGAAGCAGAAATCTACGTGAAATAAGGGAAATGCGCAAAGAAAATTATGACATAGGGTATTTGGATGAGACGTGGATCAATGCGCATCACACAAGTGAACAGGAATGGCAATCAGTGGATGGAAAGATAAAGCGATATGTGCCTAGTAGTAGAGGACAGCGTTTAGTCATAGCCTATGCTGGTAGTACTCATAATGGCTTACTACAGAATGCTGGACTTGTGTTCGAGAATACAGTACTTTCATCCCTTGATAGACCGTCTTGGCTAATCATGGACAATGCATCATATCACAATGTTGTTGCTCAAGAAGACAAAATAGCTACGGCATCGAGCACAAAGCAAGCAATAAAGATATGGCTCCGAAGGAAACATATACCATTTCCAGAAACATATTTCAAGCTACAGTTGTTGCCCCTTGTAAAACAGGCGAAAATAGCAAGAAATATCAAATCGACAAGTTGATAGAAGAGCATGGCCATGGGTGCTTGAGACTTCCGCCGTACCATTCTCAATTAAACCCTATAGAACTTGTGTGGGCTAAAATTAAAGGACAGGTGGCAAATGACAATACTACATTCAAATTTTCTGACGTCAAGATACTAACCCAGTCCGCGCTATTAAATATTGATAAAAGTTACTGGAAAAAAATTGGAGGACCATGTGTTGAAAGAGGAAGAGCACTATTGGAGAAAGGATAGATTAAATTTTATGCAACCGAGAGCAGTCATCAACCTACTTGGAATCATCCGACACAGATTAAGGTCTGGGCAGATCGCAGACCTTAATCCACGTACACACTTACTGGGATATTTTGCTCCAACTATTCAGACGAATTACAGGCCCTAAACATTACAGCATCAGCACAATGTCAATGACAACAGTTTGTATTCCATAGTGATGAATTTTCAATTCCGCAAGCCCTCGGCGGTGACAAACAACTGGTATTGAAAAAAAGAAAAAACAACACTAAACGCATTGAATACCAACAGAAGAGTTATATTGTGGTGGAAACTGACATATTGTGGCATAACAAGAAACGTGAGAGCAACCACGTTGTCAAATTAGGGAACAACACAAGTACATATGAATCAATCTATAAACTTCAATGAAAAGAGGACCAACATCTTGGTCGTTAAGAAGATAGCCCACTACAGAGACACTGACAACTATTTTCATAGCGCAGAACAGGTAATCTTGCTCCGTCTATGAACGGAAAACAGCAGAGTAGACAGTCTTTCACGAAGACTCAAAGCGGGTCCCAACCCATGTGTATGTGTAAACAAACTACACAGGCAGCTGAACAGATCCTTAAAAATTGACACATGATGACTAAATTGCGGTATCATTTCTGGTCACTCCATACGCTCATTAACGCACAGCTATTTGGAGTGCACTTTTTCGGAGACTACCGAGGGTTGTCGCTGGAGCTATGGAGTTCGTGCTTTGTGCGACGCTTTCCGCGCTGCGGAAAGAGACTGAGCCATATGAGATAAAACCCGTTGCAATGCAGTCGACGCTGTCAACTTTTAAACGACATTTTTTTTTATTGCACTCACTCCCATACGAATCTGGCTACACCTTGTACTTGTGTCGTTACCCGAAATGACGTACTTTATTGTAAGACTATTTTGTTAGCGTGAATTCACTACATTTTTGCTAAAACATCAAATAAGTGTCGCCGCTTTCGATGATTTAAGTTGCCTTTGGACCTATCAAAGACTATACCGACCTTGGGTCGGTGTAAATATAAGACGGCAGGAAAGCTTTCATAATGATGCAAAAGGAAGTTTTCATAAAATTTATCGGGAATAAAGGCTATTCGTTTCTGAACAGACTATAGCATACTAACGGTACGCAGAGGTCTTTCCAAGGCACTAGGGCCAGGTTCTATACTGGCCAAGACCTACTAACACGTCCTAGCCGTGCGTCCTGGGCAACAGGTCCCTTCGAGGTCTTGGCTAACGTAGTAGGATCGCTGATTCTTCCGAAGTCGGAGAGTATCTGCCTGCACGGCGAGGAACCACCAGTCTGCACACCAATAAGCCAGACATGGGACAACGGATACTCACGCAGACCTCAGTCCGGTATGACATCACACTGATGTTAGGACAACAGGATGTCTTCATCCGACATACAGGACTTCAAGCTGGAGTTCACAGCCAACGAACGCAAGCAAGCATATTAACACGCACGCAGTTTGTTAAAATCTGACAAAGGGCAATTCTTGGAAGCTTCTTGGAAAACTGAAACTGTAAGTAATTAAGCAGTTTCCGTTTTAAAGGGACTAGATAGCAATAATTCTCCTCCGCACTTTTCGGGCTCTGTTGGGTCATATGGGGCTCACGCTGATTGACATTTTCTTTATTGCATTGAGTTCGTCATGATGGAAGACCTACCAGATTCAGTAGTCTCCCTGTTGTTCGCTGTTTTCTCTAAAGGACTGGTCTTGCGCTCATTTAGCCCTCACAAGGACTGGTTTTTATTGTCATAGTTTAGTCCTTACAAGGATAGGCTTTGGTTATGGTTAGTCTCAAAGGTAATCTCAAGTCGCACCCTCATCTTATGTTATCTTATGTAACATAAAAAATACACGCTAGGATTGATGGCGATGTCCTGTAAAGGGGACATACAGATAAGTAACTCAATCTAAAAAGTGGGTTGTCAAGCGTATCCAAGTGGAGCTATCAGACGAAGAAATCCTAAGCTACGAGAAGAGAATCTTCACATACGATTCTTGAAGGTGGAGCGACTCCTCACCTACTCCAAATACCTACAACCTTGGCAGTGGTGACGTCGGAGGGCAGCGTAAAGCCGACCACAGTATCAATCAACAAGAAAACACAACAGACAGAGAGATTCATCCCAAAGTCAATCAATGTTCCAGATGCCAGAGGACCGGCCACAGCAGAGCGGCATGTCGCAGTAAGACGGAAATCTGCCGGTACTGCGCCGATCACCACGCCCTTCACGGAGTGTCCGCTGGCCAAGCAGGGTACGGACTTTCGAGCACCCAACAACAAAAGAAAGTGCGCCAACTGCCTGGGCAAGCATGGAGCAAGATACTTGGGCTGTCCGTACCTGCAACGACACAGAGACGTGCTAAAGTTTGCCATCAACACAAAGACACCATACAACGAAGCAAGGCGGAGGTGCGAGACAGCCACAAGCATCTCACAAGCGGAAAAAGCTCAACTGCAAGACCAGATAGATGAGCTAAAGAAGCAAATCAAGCTACTCCAAACACCGGCACCGACCAGCGACAATGAAAAGCTGCTGGCTGAAATACAGGAGATACAGCGAAACATCAAGCAAGAAGTGGAACAAATGGCACAGACGGCAAAGAAGAATGAAGAGATTCTACGGGACATCGAAGTGGAGAGAGAAATGCAAAAAAAAAGAGAACTAACCCAGAGCAAACCAGCTGAAGCCAAGGAAACGATCACAGAACAGCCGAAAGATGAAACCCAACAAAAGGTCGAGACGTTACCGTACCATGGGTAATCCAAGCGGAAATCGATATACGCACGAGACTACTGGAGAAATGATAGGGGAGGAGAGTGACGGCGGCACAGATTACCCTATTCCAATGACCTGGGAAGAGATCCTAGAGTTAGGTAGAATGAATGAACTCGAGCTAGCAGAATTCAACAGGAAAAAAAGAAAGTAGAGACCTCGAAATGGACAAGAGGCGCGAAAGAATCAACAGGGAGAGGAAAGAGATATTGCGCAAACAAGAAAATGTATCCTTCGAGAAGCTCCTACAGAAAATACGCAAAAAATGAGGCAAAAACAAAACAAAACAACAACAACAAATAAATAAAAAGTCCTTTTAAGGACTGCAACCAGTCAAGCCAGACGAACCAGCAGCCTTCACCAACAACAGACAAAACCTTGGGAGACGGGTCCTTCTAAGGACTGCAGCCACAGACGAGCCAGGAACCTGCAACAACAAGAAAACCACAATAGGAGACGGGCACAAAGGACAGCCACCGACCGATCCCCCAGCTGACGTCACAGACACAAACAAACACAACCAGTCAGGATCAGGACTAACTCGTAAGAGCGCACAAGACAAGAATTAGGGTGAATGAACCTACAAAAACCACGGACCTCAAACAATAACCACAGCTGAAAGACGCAGGCTGAACGAGAATTTTTGTTTTGAAAATTGTAATTGTAATTGGAAAACCGTATCTACCTGCAATGTTACAACTGGACAATTTTCCTTACGATGTTCACAGCATCAAAACACACAACTTGAGAATAATCGTTTTCATGTCTGACAAAGAAAACAATAGGGAAGGAAACAGAGAGTGTGTGTGTGGGGGAGGGGGGGGGGTAGAGAGAGAGAGAGACAGAGACAGAGATAGACAGAGAGAGAGAGACAGTTAGAGACAGAGAGAGAGAGAGAGAGACAGAGAGAGACAGAGAGCAAGAAGGGTGGATTATATAATTTTAACATCTATTGAAATCAAACTGTAGGAGTAATTTCTTTCGCCTTCTAAGTTCTTTACTTTTATCAAAAGATGCACTCATTTTATTTTTTTTTATATTCGCCAATCCCATTTTGTCCTACGTTCTTCCACTGTGTCCAGTTTTCTCATGTGGCTTGTGGGAAAAACAGATGGAGATATGAAAGGAGTTTGCATTTCTTATCGTTGACCTTGAATGCCGTATGAAATTTAATGTGAGTGTTTGTGTATGCGGGAAGCGCAAGCGCCCTAAAAACCACCATGCAAGAAACATTTGGGATTACAGCGCGTCCTAGCAAAATGTTATTTAAATGTAAATGCAGTCTCAGAGAATCTACATCATCAAGGGGGAATAACGTCGGGATTACATTATTCCCCCGATTGTTTATTTGTTTTTTTTGCAGATGAATAAATAGCCTTTGTCGGTGATTTCTTTGTCGATTTCTTCATTGCACTTTTAAATGGAATGTGAAAGAATCACTTTAAAATAAAGCCCATAAAAGTCCCTTTTACACATTTTTACAGATTCATTGACAAACATAAAGTAGGTTTGGATGAAACAAAAATTGATAGAAAACAATGAGAAGTAAGGGTTTGCACAGTTAAGATTTAATAGTTAACTGATTTCGTGCCATGGGATGATTTATGGCCGTAAGCGACTTCCCGTGTCTGCCATGGGTTTATATGTCGTCGAAATATTGTCATTGCATTATAATACAACATTATTGCTACCATATTAACAAAGAAGACCAAGAATGACGGTGGAGAGATAATATATATACAGACCTACAAGCACTTGGAATCAACGACTGGCAAGAGAAGGTCAACCAGAGAGACGAATGGAGACTGATTGTGTCTGCAGCAAAGAACCTCAATGGCTCGGAACGCTGAAGAAGAAGAAGAAGAAGAAGAAGAAGAAGAAGAAGAAGAAGAAGAAGAAGAAGAAGAAGAAGAAGAAGAAGAAGAAGAAGAAGAAGAAGAAGAAGAAGAAGAAGAAGAAGAAGAAGAAGAAGAAGCAGAAGAAGAAGAAGAAGAAGAAGAAGAAGAAGAAGAAGAAGAAGAAGAAGAAGAAGAAGAAGAAGAAGAAGAAGAAGAAGAAGCAGAAGAAGCAGAAGCAGAAGAAGAAGAAGAAGAAGAAGAAGAAGAAGAAGAAGAAGAAGAAGAAGAAGAAGAAGAAGAAGAAACTCCCCCGATATGTCTCCACCTTGCCGTGGTGGGGGAGCTTGAGTGTCCCTCTGACCCCAAGCGCTGTTCCGATGGATATTAACTACATATTGGACAGCTCTTGGGATAGGGACCAGACTAAGAGAGACACAACTTGCTGCTCTGCAGGTAGACTGAGGATAACAGTCAAAATCAGGCAAACGATGCCAATAATCTCAGTCCGGACATAACCTCTAAGGCTCCCAGCCGAGGTATATGGCTGAACGTCTCTAAGCCATAAACCCTCGGAAGTGAGAGCCTGGCCGACACAAACATACATCAAAATTGAGGTGAGGTGCTGAGCACGCTACATGCTTGGCGCAGATACTCGTTCGATGGCTCTTAGCTGGGGGATATGAGGTATCCCCGGATGAGAGGGCCTGACCGTTACTCGCCCACAGACGCACGGAGGTAAGGTGCTGAGCCGGCAGCACATGTAGCCTACCTCGTGAGCGAGTACAAAAGGTGGAAAAACACCTCGGTCGCACGTTCCGTAGAAAGTCTGTAACCGTACTCATGGAGTGAGTGTAGTCAAAGGTGGAAAATTGTCTCGTTGACACGAAATGGAACGCCTGTCTTGCGAATCCATTACGTGGCAGCCCGAAGCAAAAGCTTGCTGTGTGGAAATAAGAGTCTCGAAACCCGAGGAAGGCTAACCTCATCAAAAATGCCCGCTGAAGCCGGAAGTGCCAGCCTACGGGCGGCAAAATAAAAATGGCACTACGCAATTACGTCCGAGTGAAATGTCTTTCGTGACCGGAAAAGCTCTAACTAGTCTTCCCTCGTGCTAGGAACAGCTACCTAGTCTCCGAATGCCGCTCTTGTTCGGAACAGCTCTGACTAGGTAGTTTCCGAATGTCCGACGTGTCTGGAACAGCTCTGACGGACACAACGACAAGCACATGTCCGAAAAACTCGCTGAGTGGATATTGACTGCAGACCAGTTTGGTCTGTGCGGGAATGGCCCCAATATTTTCCCAATATATTGAAGTGAGGAATTAAAGCAGCCATGAGCAGGACGTGACGATTCCCTCGGGGAGCCCAGGACCAGGGCGCTATATGCCGGCCCTGCAATTATGGAAGCCACCATGGATGGCGGAAAATGCCATGGACTGTCCCTGCCTTCCTTTGAGGGACGACCGTTGTCTTCACCCGTTCCAACTTGGCCAGCTGGGTTGTGGACGGTACTGCAAACAGTGAGAGTCTCCCAGGAATGCTACCTGGTCAAAAAAGCACGCTAAAGCCGGTTGTGTTGGCCTACGGGTTTCGGCCCAAGGGCGCATAACAGACACACCGCAATCACATCTGAAAAAACACTCCGGATGATCGCAAAGAAGAAGAAGAAGAAGAAGAAGAAGAAGAAGAAGAAGAAGAAGAAGAAGAAGAAGAAGAAGAAGAAGAAGAAGAAGAAGAAGAAGAAGAAGACCATATTAACAACTTTTAAGTCATATCTGTGACGCTCTCTACTTCCAATTTTACGCCGTCCATTTTTGTTTGCTTCAAATCAACTTTTTCTTTGGCACTTAATCTGTGAATATGGTAACAGACATGTTGTATTATAACACTGATAACATTTCGGCGATATTAAAGCCCATTGCAGAAACAGGAAGTAGCATTAAGATGATTAATCATCCCATGTCACTTAATAAGCTAAGGCGCATTAGGCACGCTTGACTAGACACGTGTTTTTATATCCTAATCGGCATTCGTGGGTGTTGTGACTGTGCCACCCAGGCTGTCTTTACTTCCACAAACATCTACTGGTACATTTCTAGGCTGAGTCGACCTCGGAGCCTAGGTCAATTGAAAAAAATTCAAATCTACCCCAGTATGGGTCGACACTCCCGGCTACCCGGACCTGCATTCGAGAATCAAGCCACTATAGTGCCCCTC
Source organism: Cepaea nemoralis (assembly GCA_014155875.1). Taxonomy (NCBI): domain Eukaryota; kingdom Metazoa; phylum Mollusca; class Gastropoda; order Stylommatophora; family Helicidae; genus Cepaea; species Cepaea nemoralis. The sequence goes on from JACEFZ010003907.1 coordinate 54,375, forward strand.
CCCCTCCCCCAAATGTGCTTATAATCTGACAAAACGATTGCCTCCCCCCCCCCCCCCTCAATAGCAAATATGTGGTGTCCTTTGTGATAGAAAATATTTGGTTTCGCTTGTGACAGAAAGTATTTGGTTTCGTTTGTGATAGAAAGTATTTGGTTTAGATTGTGATGGAAAATATTAATTTCGTTTTTGATAGAAAGTATTTGGTTATGTTCGTGATAGAAAGTATTTGGTTTATTTATAAACGATAAATTCCATTACACACGAGCACCACCATAAGAGGACGAAGCGGCCTACGACTTTCGCCTCTGGCGCCTCAAATATGACTGGATTCGCGGCACGGGCTGTGTGTGTTTAAAATGTGAATATGTGTAAGTGTATGAGCATGCACGTTTGTGTATGTCCATAAATGTGTGAGTGGCTACGTTTGTGTGTGTGTCTGTGTGTGCATGCGGCGCGCGCGTGTGTCTACGTGTGTACGGGTACATACGTGTGTGTGTGTGTGTGTGTGTGTGTGTGTGTGTGTGTGTGTGTGATGCTATCTGTGTAAATTAAGTCACAATTCCATTTATACTTATACTCATCAGGCCTTACATTCTTCCCCAGACAGAGAGAGAGAGAGAGAGAGAGAGAGAGAGAGAGAGAGAGAGAGAGAGACAGACAGACAGACAGACAGACAGACAGACAGACAGACAGACAGACAGACAGACAGACAGACCGACAGACAGACAGACAGACAGACAAAGAATGAGTGCATGAATGAGTGAGTGAGATAGAATGGGAGAGTGAGACAGAGTGATTAAGTGACTGAGATAGATTTGTAGGACTCTCCTTCGAGAGACCCAGGTTCGATCCCTCGGTAAGGTATGGGATTTTTTTTTCTGTCGGGGGTAGAAAGAATATCCTAACCTTCACAGTTCGCGGCGACTGCACTAGCCAGGCGGCCTTAATTCCTCAGGCTCATAGACCCCTCTGCCATACACCGCAAGGTACTATATTGGCAGTAAATGACAGAGAGCAAGACAGATTGACTGATGGAGAGAATGAATGAGATACTTTCGGAGGGAGAGTGAGGAATGAGGTAGAGTGAATAAGATAGGTTTGAAAGGAGATTGAGTGAGAGAACGTGAGAGAGAGGGGAAGAGAAAACAAGAGAAAGAGAGAGTTAGTAAGCTAGATTTGGAGATAGAGAGAGTGGATGAGAGAAAGTAAGAGAGGAGATAGAGAGAGAGAGAGGGAGAGAGAGAGAAGAGAGAGAGAGAGAGAGAGAGAGAGAGAGAGAGAGAGAGAGAGAGAGAGAGAGAGAGAGAGAGAGAAGAGGCCTTATAATTTCTATTCATGGACAAACAAATTACAGATATTCTAAACACCTATCTTTCCGCCGACTGGATGTGTAGTGAATGCCGTGAACCCTCATTCTAAAAAAAAAAAATCATCATCATCATTTTGAAGGTCCCTTTTCTTACCATCGCTTTCATCACAGCCTGCAGGAAAGATGTCACGATCCCTTGCCAGTTCCCCTGCCACATTTCCCCTCATGACCGAGGTGTTTGCAATTTTCTACCTCTTCCTCCACACTGATCGGCCCTTGCTACTTCTTCCAGGAGTCATGAATTCCATCCCTGTACTTTCCAAGCTTCTTCCTCTCCCCCTTAAAACAGCATCAGCCTACATAATTTATAGTTGTGTGATTACACGTCGATATCAGGTCTTAGTTAGATATGACTGAGCTACCGTATGACAGTAGACGGTACTATCTGATTCTGTTAGCGCCGAATGTTGGGCGACGCTTACCAAACCCGACACCCCCCATTGTGCCAACGGCTTCGGGCGGAGGAGTGCAATTGGGAGGGTACAAGCCTTATCCTAGTGCGAAGAAATGCAACCTAAAGACTAAATGTCATGGCAGGGCAGACCAGGCCCTAAGCCTTGGTTGGTAACTGGTCTACGATCGAAACCCCAACAGGCGGACAGTTAGAGAATTGCTTTGCTGATCCGGCAGCTTCTGTAGCTTGTCTTGTTCCAGACGTATTGGTGTTACCTTTCCTCTGGAGTACACTAGACAGGCCGAGAAAGGGATCATGCTACATTGGAAACACATGGTCTCTAAATTCAGCCCAGGCTTTTGTGTTATAGAGAGGTATAACTATATTTTACAAACTATTGTCTGTCGAAGACGGCAAGGTGCCAGTCCAGATTACACGTTGATACGACTATCTTTTTCTAGGGTGAACAAGCCTGGAATCTATAAACCTCAACCACTCTGTATACATGATCTGGGGGTAAGAGCTGAACGAACGAAGGTACAAACGAGAGAGTCTCCGTGGCGAAGTGGTCAAGTCGTCTGCCTCACGCTCCGAAGGTCGTGGGTTCGATTCCTGGCTATTTATTTCGGTTCACGAGTGCATTTGTTCTCGGAGACTCCTGGGGGTCGTCGCTGGAGCTACGGAGTTCATGTTTAGTGCTACGCTGTCGGCAGGATGCCCTGCGGAAAGAGACCGAGCCATATGGGATAAAACCCGGTGTAATGAAGTCGATCATCTCGACATTTAAGACTTTCGTTTTAAAGGTACGAACGAACGAAATTTATTGTCAAAGGATCACAAACTGGACACGCAGACCTGTCTTACAATCAGCTCTTCCAATCACTCATCTTACGTACAACTATTATTTATCATGTTACATTCACATAGGACAAAAGAACATTGTTAAATAAATGTTGTGAACATGAACAATGCTTATAACAATGTTATGAGATAGGCAAGCAGGGAAACACACATATACAAGCACATTCATAAACACATTCATACACGTGCATACATAATTATATCATTTACACAAACTCTCACAGTTATTCACCCACTCAATAACACACAAATACACACTCCCTCGAGTGCACATATACTCACTCATAATCCCAAACTTACCAATAATAGCTTTAAGGAATTGACTAGATGAATAAAAGTAGTCATTCATTCAGTAGCATGTTCTTTGCAGAACCTCGCTCCCATAACAACCTTCCTGAAAACGTCTCGATCATTAGCAAGACGTGCTGCGTCCGACACACCCATCTGGAGATCAACAGCACATTCTGAACCCATCTTCTCTTTGGCCTCCATCTTCCTCTCTTCCCAGGCATAAACCCCTCCATTACTGTCCTCTCCAAACTTTCATAACGTTTCAAGTGAAGCAAAATATTTCAATTTTCTTTGTTTTATCGTACTTAATAGTCAACATTCTTAAATATTCAGCTCTTGCAGTATGGATGCATTTGTTCTTTTCTTTCTCCATGATCTTCGTAGAATCTGTCTAGAACATTTATATTCAAGGCATTTATGCGCTGTTCAGCTTGTTTAGTAAGTGTCCAGGTCTCACAGGCGCATACTGCAATGGGAAAGATGCATACTTGTAAAAATCTATTTTTTTTTAAAGTTCTATCTCTATTTTTTTTTTTTAAGTTCCATCTGTCCCACTCCATAATTTATACAGTTGTTTTTTTGTTTTTTTTTAAAGAAAACATTAGAAAATAATTTGAAATGTGAGGTCAGATAAACTCTAATGTACAAAATATAACCCCGTGGGAGAAAAATCTAAAGATGCACCGCTTTACAGAATATTTGAGTTATAATTTCTTTAGGGATATAATGTTAACTTGGATTTTCACTTTTTCGTTTAGGAATATCACTTCGTGCGGGTCCAAAAAAAAAAAAAATAATAACGTTAAAGAAAACATCCTGTCATATTTCATATTTCACTGATGTGATAATTTAACTTACATACATTTACAATTCTGTAACAATGTTCACACATTTGCAATTCTCTGTCCATTCTTGTCCCGCGAGACAGGAACCGGGTCGAGGTTTCCGGCTGATTCTAGCTGATTGAATCGTGAGTGCACTTCTCTCAATTTGTCCTCGGATACAGGAATCATCAAGGTCGCCAGCTCTTGTGTCCTGACATTGCTGTCCAGGTTTGCTGATTAAGTTCACGTCGTGAAGCACTGAATCTATAATGTCACATATTCACAGGTATTGATCGTCGGTCAATCAAGACACGGAAGCCGTGGTAGCGCAAGGCTTGCTCCGTGGTCATGTGTTCGAATCTCAACCGAGACGGCTGTTTATATGTTGACCTATTTTTGTGTTCGCATATCCTTTACAGGACATCGCTGTCGACATCAGCATCTTTCAGCTGATTGTTAATTTCTTGGCAAGATTACGCTCAGTAGTTTGCCATTGCTTTCTGAGCGGCCGGCTCACATACCTCGTAAGTTACCGACGCGGAGAGAACCGCTACCGATTCTCGAGCAACGTCGCGTTACTCACGAGAGTAGACCAGGGAGACCGGCATATGTTGACCTGGACTTCCAAAATTAAGTCTAGCTTGGAGGTCAGTATTGCCGAATGGATAAGATTGCTCGCTTTTAAACTTCGGTCGTGCTGATTACGAGGTAACGGGTTCAACTCCTGAGCAGGTCAGTTGGGCTAAACTGTTGATTTCTCCCTCTTGACATGAGTACGTAACTTACAAGTATCAGAAGTCAGAGTGGGTTCGCCTGATGGCGAGGGACGCTGGTAATAAGGAAAGCTAATCCACACGCAAATACCAGTACAGTGCACTGGAAGTAGTAGGACGTGTATGGGCTAAGCTTGAGTTCAAAGCGAGAGAACGCAAAATATAAAAACAGCCTAGATAGGTAATTTTCTCCTGCACTACTTTTGGGGAATTTTATTTTCAAACTCCAATTCAATGTCCAGAAGAGAAAGTCATCATAAAAATGAGATTGCTCTTTTCAGTCATTGAAAATTGTTAATATTTTCCCCTTACGTTTTGTTCGAGAACGTGTAGTCAGTAAGTTAGAGCACTCACCTATTAACTCAGAAGACATTAATTCTCAACACTGATATTACGAAGGGATTTTTGTAGCTTTGGAAGGAATTCGGAGGTACAATGAAACTTCTTGTTTGCATACCAAGTACTGAGACTATGGACAAGACACATGTTTACTGCAGGAGGATATGTAGTCCTTAGACAATTAAGAAACATGTATATATATGGGGTCGTGTGGAGAAACATTAAATTCAACAATTTATAAAATAACTCATAAATATCCACATGCAAGTGAATTAGCTTCACAGTAATACTACTATTTTATTCTGGATATGCACAATATATCACATATATACAAACAATATTGTAACGCAGGTGACATAGTGCCGGACTGTTTAATATCCTGATTTCGTAGCCTACTTACATTAATATGCTCACAGATTTAGAGAGAAAGATGTTGTTAACACAATTCTCTTCTGCACCGTGACTCGTTAAATAAACAAGAGGGACCACCCCATGCCTATATGACCATGTCCACACTCGTGTCAGCTGGCGCCAAGTGCTTAGGCTTCGTATCTTGTATCTATTGACGTGGATAGGCCTTAGGTTCATGCCAGAATACGATCAACGTTGCCAGTAGTGGGTTGTGCTCAATATTTAAATTTAAAATCCCGAAACAACCAAATAAACAAGTCGTATCTAGTGTTAAAAAAAACAGGTTAGGTACGATATCGAGGCTCTTACATCTTGGTCGGCGCGGAACAACCGGAGACTGGGTAGTATTTCGTCAAATGAACGGAGTATGAAGGTGCGTGAGTGACCAGAGCATTCTGAGCAGGAATAAACGTAAACACTAGAAAGCTATCTTCTGTTTGAAATGCATCTTGGACCCATGCGCCTATCGGTGGTTTGAAGCAGCGAGCTAGAGAAATTGACAGAGCGAATCCCTAGAACAGAAGCGATACAACTCTCATGTACATCGGAAAAAGAAAACAGGGATACAAACTTATGAGCTCAATTCCCAGAATAGTTTAACTTCGATTTCTTTAATACATTCAATGAACTCGATTATCTACAGCGAGTGTGTAAACCTACTTATCAAATAAGTGTATTAAGACGTTTTTATTCCATCCATCATGTGTTATGCCGATAAGCGTGGGCTGTCATGTCTCACTCGATCACCACAGTCGTGGATCAGCTCTGTGTTCCTGACTCGACCATGCCACGTGACCAAGTCATCCAGGTATTTACTTCTCGGTCTTCCCATTGGTATCTTCCCTTCGAACTTGCCAGTCGTCACCAAGTTCTATAAGTCATTTCTTCTCATAACATGCCCAACAAATTTTTACTGTCTACGTCTAATGTCTCTAATCAGTTTACGATCTTCATTTGTTTCTTGAAAGACTTGTTCATTGGTTTTTCTGTCTGTCCATGGTATTCTTTGCATTTTCCTCAGAAACCACATTTCCACAGCCATCAGATGGTTCTTTTTTCAGCTTGACTGCTCATTGTCCCCTCTTCACATCCATACAGAAGTACAGTTTCTATGTAGCACTTCAACACTCTTTTTCTTGTTTCAATTGATATCTTTTTATTGGTTAGTATGTTTTTCATCTTGCAAAAGGCTACCTTCGCAATGGCAATTCTTGTTCTAATCTCTTCAAGGCATCTCCCATCAATTGTTATGACTGTTCCGAGATAGCTGTACCGATTAACTTGCTTAAGAATATGCCCACTTACTTGTATATTATACATTGTGGTATTTCTTCCTTCTGGTGTCTTCTTACTATTCAATTCTAACCCTAGTTGTTCACTGTGTACAACTACCGCATCTACTAAATGTCGCATGTCCTGTTCATTGTCTGCAATCAAGACTGTATCATCTGCATATCTAATGTTATTGATGTATCTTCCCCAATGTTGATTCCTTCCATATCTTCTATATTTCTGAAAATATTTTTACTGTACAAGGATAAAAAGGTACAGTTTTTAGTAACTGTATTAAAATGCTATCGGAAACCCAGTTCACAGCGTACATCATTTTCATAATTTACGTTATAATGGCTGATGTGGCAAGGAGAGATGCTACATATAGATTATGCGTACATACTTTCCATTGGCAATTAGTGTGATATTTGCGTGTGATTTGTCTAAGTGTATATTTGCTATTAGTGCAGAGAAAGAGAGAGAGAGAGAGAGAGAGAGAGAGAGAGAGAGAGAGAGGGAGAGAGAGAGGGAGGGAGAGAGAGAGAGGGAGAGAGAGAGAGTGAGAGAGAGAGAGAGAGAGAGAGAGAGAGAGAGAGAGAGAGAGAGAGAGAGAGAGAGAGAGAGAGAAATACAACCTGCTTGGGAGGTGGTGGAAATCTGATCTCCAGATATTCTTGATAGACTTTTCTGTCTGTCTGTAAGAACCCCCCCCCCCCCCCCCCCCCCCCCCTACCTTCACAGTATATGCTATGATTCCTTGGTTCTTCACTCAGATCGAACGGCTGGACGTATAGGTGAATATAAGAATATAATGTTCTATTTGTAGTCGTCTTTACCAGGTAATCATTATTATTTATGTTGGCATTCCAAGATATTCGCAACATTCGTCTCAGAAATCATTCTGACTCAAGCTTTTCTTACTTAATTTCTTTGTTTACATGCCAAGATTTACTGCCATACAGCAGAACGTGTTCTATATAAATGTCACTTCTCCAGTTTTAATATTTATGAGAGTGTCGTATTACGTAAAACACTTTTAATCTTCAGAAATGCAGCTTTACCTTGACTTACACTTCCCCTATTCTCTGTCATACTTCTTTTATCGGAAATTATAATTGCCATTAGATATGTGAGTTTGTTGACTTGATTACGCCTTCTATTGTAACATCATAATTTGGTCCTATCGTATTCTTTGATATAACCACACTTTCTGTTTTCTTGATATTCAAGGAAAGTCCTATTTTTGTATACTCTATTGCTACAATGTCCAACAGATGTTGCAGATATTTGCATTTTCAACTATCAATTTTATGTCACGTATCATATGCAAAATGTGAATAGCTTATGGTATCACCTTAAACTTGTTCATCGCTGTCTTTGGTCTCTCTCATGTTTGACATACAGTATATGCGATTCTGTGTTGTTTCACTACATAATTCTCACATACCCTCTTTGGCTTCATTTTGTGCATCAAGAACAATAGTCACTTAGATCTCAGTCCAAACGTACTCATATAATTTAGATCTCAGTTCACTCACGGTTTGGAGAGAATTGTGCTGCAGGGAGTGACCACAGGATCTGGCCGACACTCAGGGCTCCGAGGACGAGGCTAGACGGACATATATGCAGACTAATACTGGTATCATTGGTATTGGAACTCTTCGCTGGCTGTTGCAGATGAGAACAGAGCATGTTTGGGAATGTCCTGAGCGTGGTGATGTACGTTTTTGCCTCAACTCAACTCTCAGTCCAAACACTTCAGATAATATGTTGACTTTAAAAGTGCATTTAGTATTGATCAAATGCTATTGTCATTACGTCATGCCTCGTGTTTTTCAAGCTAAAATGTTGTAATGCACTTTCTATTACAATGTACCAGTAAGTTTAATTAGATTATGACTTTTGCACTATCAGAACAGTGTTATTATTATTTGTTAAAGTTCTTGTAACATTTTAGCCATCTAAAATACCTGACATATTTTCTATAGACCCTTTTCACAAAAACTACAAAAACAAATCAAACCATTAGACATTTCAAAGTCTTGTCTGAAATTCAACTATGTGTGATGACATTTGTCTACATGGCTGTCAATTTCTCAAGCTGCTGTTTACTGCCAGTATATAGTATTTATTTGTCTCAAATTTGATGCTAGAATGTTCTAACGCTAGTTATGTTTTCATGTTTCCTACTGTGTACCGTCTCCCTGTAGTCTATGGAATACACATATTTATTTCATGTGCCATGCTTTCTTCTTCTTCTTCTTGTTCTTCTTCTTGTTGTTCTTCTTCTCTCTCCTGCTGCTGCTATAGATTTTGTACGCCGATTTATTAATCATATTTCCCGTGATCAAACTTCTCAACCTCACGATCTCTAAGTTGGGTACTGCTTAAGACCAAGTTTGTGTCCTGAAACAAGATTGTCCGTTGTACATACTATTCTATGCATTTTGTAATAAAATTCCCATTACCTAATGAATTCCTTCATATGTTTTGCAGACACTTCCAACCTTATGATGGGGGAGAATCTATCAACTTCCGATCCAGACGCAGATAGTCAAACAGATCAGCCTCTCCACCCCTGGCCACAGAACTGTCTGATGGTAAAATATTGTCCGACTGTGAATTTTTCACATTCTGGAGCAGTGATTCTAACGTTATCGCGATGGTAAGATTGAGGTTAACCGTAGTTAGTTGCATATCCTTTACAGGACGTCGCAGTTAACCCCAGTAATGTTTGGCTGTTTGTGATTTCTTGGCACGTTTACATTCAGTAGTTTTCCATTTTTTTTCCTGAACAAACCGGTACTCACACCATTCCATAAAAGCCAACGCAAGGAGGTCTGCTGCTAAATCTCCCACAGCTGTGTTTCGAACGCTGTATGCGGGATTACGGATTCTAGGTATCTCCTTCGCCTCAGAGCTAGTGACCGTAGTGTAGGATATAACAAGTATAACATGAATACTTGAGCATCGGAGACTTAATAATCCAATATCTCTTGGTGCCACTGTGGCATGCACGATAGCTCTATTGCCATTTCTTTAAAGTCTCATCGAGGCTGGGGTTTTTTGAAGACTGTCCTGGGCTCGCACATTAACTCAGCCTAAAATAAGTACCAGGGAAGTAAATGCGAGATACATGATACTCACGACAAAGACCAATGAGTGCCGATTGGACTATAAAATACCAGCTATAACCATATACCTAGCGTTCCTCGAGGCATGGAAGAGGGTCCCTTAAGCCCTCAAGAGGGGTTGAAATCAACTACAGACGATTTGGAAGCAGCCGCCTTTCGTTGGTTTCGATGCTTCTGATATTCGTTATCCTTTTGCAAGATGAGAAACATACTGACCAATAAAAAGATACCATTTGAAACGAGAAAATGATTGTTGAAGTTCTACATAGAACCTGTACTTTTGTATGGATGTGAAGCGTGGTCAATGAGAAGACAAGCTGAACAGCATCTGATGGCTGTGGAAATGTTGTTTGTGAGGAAAATGCAAAGAATACCATGAACAGACCAAAAAACAACAACTAATTAACAAGTCCTTCAAGAAACATATGAAGATCGTAAACAGATTAGAGACATTAGACGTAGCTAGTCAATGTTTGTTGTTGTTTTTTTTTTTTGGTGGGGGGGGGGGGGGGCATGTTATGAGAAGAAATGAATTGGAGAACTTGGTGACAACTGGCAAGATCGAGGGGAAGAGACCAAAGAGAAGACCGAGAAGTAAATACCTGGAAGACTTGGTCACGTGGTATGGTTGAGAGAGAAAAACTGAACTGATCCACGACTGGTGATCGAGTGAGATGGCAAAACATGACCGCCCACGCTTACCGGCATGGCACATGATGAATGGATGGCATTGGTTGCTCGGAAATACATGGCAAACTACTGAACGTAAAAATCGCCTAATTTATCACAAGCAGCCAAAAAAACTACCGGCGTTGATTGCGACGTTTTGTAAATATGATGCAACTAACTTTAAGCTTGTCATTACAAGTTATCTCTGGGAAATGGGGTGATGACTGTTGATAATGAAATACTGAAATTATGTGGTGAAATTATAATCGGCCCACGCTAATCCTCGTCAGTCCGTGTGTGCTGTGCTGCTTGATGATTCAGTGAAGTTCTATAATGCCGTGATGTTCCAATACCAGTCTCGCACAACACGTTGGTTTCTGAGCGTGGAGAGGTTATGGAGAGCTCTGCTATACAGGCGCTGCGAAAATGCTTTTTGGCACCGGATCAAGACATCATCATCTCTTCTATAGATGCAGGCCTATAACAGGCCTCACACAACATAAACGGCAAGACATCATCCTCTCTTCAATAGATGCAGGCCTTTAACAGGCCTCTCACAACATGGACGTCAAGACATCCTCTCTTCTATAGATGCAGGCCTACAACAGGTCTGACACAACATGAACGTTAAGTCATCATCCTCTCTTCGATAGATGCAGGCCTTTAACAGGCCTCACACAACATGGACGTCAATGCATCTTAATAATTTAGATACTCAATATTCAAGAGAGTGTACAAACAACCTCCAGTGCCACAAATTGATGACTAAGTACTACAATTGGGTGCGAAGTTGATAACGAACTGCGCTTTTGATGTCGTGAAAACAGCCAGTGGCGGGTTGGACGTCTGGGCTCGTCACCTACCAAAGTCAGGGAAAGCCTAGTCACCTATTCCTCTTTCCTCTCAGGCCTGCAAAATGTGCAGACGCTAACACAACCCAGACCTAATACTCGAAACTTCTTCGGGACAAATTTTACAAGTGCTAAAGTTTGATGGCTTAATAATACACATCTGTGTGTTTGCGTCTGTCTGTCTGTCTATAGGGGCGCCATGTAAATTAGCATGGCAGAGGGTGGTAAACTGAAATAGTTTATGCTGCTTCCGTCTAGAGTCTAGACCAACTGCTCGTGATCTATCGAGGACACGTCTGTCACACAGCTTACGTTATTGTCATGTCAGGTTTTATGGTTGATCTATTTATAGTGGCGAAAACCTGGCTTCACTATTTGTGAGTCTTTGACTTCAGTCGGATCCATTTGTCTGGCTGTGTTTTTCCTATATTTTTCTTTTAAACGTTACGCCTCACGTTTCTATTTCGGTAACAATTCTTCGAGACTTGCGGTAGCCTGGTGGCTAGACCCGAAGCTCATGGGTTGAAATCCGCATTGGGGCTGTCATATTTTTAATTGACGAAATGGACAACCAGACCGAACCAGTCTATAGCGGAATTCAAGAAATGTCTGGGGCAGTAAAAGCTGCCTGTGTGGTACTGACCACATCTAGTACTGATTGGTCTATAAGTCTATACAGATGTGGTCTGGCACCATATGCCCAGTCTGCTTTAAAGTGTGTACAAGGGGGTCCTTTTAACAATTCCACCGGGAAGGTTAACCCGGTCAACAAATGCCCACTGAAGTCGGATGTGTCGGCCTAACGGCGCAAGAACGCAACTCTGCTGTAAACAGATACAACGTAATCACGTTCGAAAAAAAAGGAAAAAACTCCGGATGAACGAAGAAGAAGAAGAAGAAGAAGAAGAAGAAGAAGAAGAAGAAGAAGAAGAAGAAGAAGAAGAAGAAGAAGAAGAAGAAGAAGAAGAAGAAGAAGAAGAAGAAGAAGAAGAAGAAGAAGAAGAAGAAGAAGAAGAAGATTTTAACAATTCTCCACAAATAATACCTGTTACAAATAGAAATACCCCACTTGTAAGCGGTATCTAGAAGATTCCTACAGTGTAATGTAACCGGGGCGGTATGTTGTATGTCTGAAATTTGTGTCTATGCTGCCGTTTCCATCTGACAGGAGAACAATATCTGATGGAAGGCGTCGTGTAGGGGCTAGCACAAGAATTGCTGTGGCAGAGGTAATATTTAGCAGGATAGAAAATATACTGACCAATTAAAAATCTATCACTTGCAGTGCGAACATGAGTTGAAGGGCTATAAAGACACGGTAATGTTATATGTTAGTGACAGCTGGCAAGATCGAAGGGAACAGACCAAGAGGAAGACCGAGAGGAAAATACCTGGATGGATGATCCATGACACTGGTGATCGAGTGAAATGGCGAATCATGACCGCCCACGCTTTCCGGCATGGAACATGATTGATTGATTGATTGAATGTTATATGGGGGGGGGGGGGGGAACCATAGGCTGACAGAAAAACAATGAGACAGTTCTAGACAAAACACATGAAAATCGTAAATTTATTTCGAGAAATTTAGACTGTGACATTTAACATTTCTTGAGTATAGTTATGATGAGAAATAAACTTAATAATCTAGTGACATCTGGCAGAATTGATGAGAAAAGAGCGAAGGAAAGGAAGAGAGGTACACACCTGGATAATTAGGGCACATGGCTTAATCGGGAGAAGAACACCGACCTGATCCGTGACTATAGTGATCACGTGAGATGGGGGACCATGATAGTAGTATATTAGGGCGTCCAGACACACATTATGCAACCAAAACCTGGCGGCTGATGGCGGCTGATAGGGTTTATGAAGGAAATATGGGAAAATTGCCGACTCGGTAAAAAATTTTTGGCGGCGTGTGGGAACGGTTTTTTGACGGGTGATGGCGGGTGTCTGTGAAAGTAATTAAGGTAATTTTTAGTTGGTTCTGGAAATAGAAAGAGAGGTTGTGAGTACGGATGAGTGAGGGCTGTAAGTTATATATGTTGGATGTGGTTACGTATATGAATGTATTAGTATGCGTGGTGTAGTGATGTATAAACTGCCAATGGTGTGATGGGTCGTGGTTTCTACTCATGGGTTGTATATATGGTGGTGGCGTAGACATAATGTGTCTGTTCGTGGTGAGTAATGTATAAACTGCCAAGGGTGTGATGGGTCGTGGTTATACTCGACGAAGTAAGAGGTGTAGATGGTTACTATCATCTGAACAGTGTGATAGTAGTGTCTAAGTGAAAGTAAAGGGTGGTATGTAGCTTATTCACTACCATCATTACAAAGGAAATCTTATAAAGTTGTAATGGGTATGGTGGTAAGGGGTATTAGTGGTCAAGTAGGAGTGGTCGATATAGGGGTGGTCATAAATGTAATAAGAGGTGTTCGCAGTTACACACTGGTCAACCAGTGGTCAAGTAAGGGTCAAGTAGTCAAGTGAGGAAATTTGAGGGAAAAGTGATTGTAATGATATGGAGGTGATTAAAGAGCGGTAAATTAGTGGTCAAGCAGTGGTCAAGTGGTCAAGTAAGGAAAATTTTAGGGAAAATTGGTCGTAGCGACATGGTAATCCTTAAAGGATGGTAAATTAGTGGTCAAGTAGTGGTCAAGTAGTGGTCAAGCAGTGGTCAAGCGGTGGTTAAGTGAGGAAAATTTTAAGGAAATTTTAGGGAAAATTGATTGTAATGAGATGGTGATGATTAAAGAGTGGTAAATTAGTGGTCAAGCAGTGGTCAAGCAGTGGTCAAGTGAGGAAATTTTAAAGAGAAAAGTGATTGTAATGATATGGCGATGCTTAAAGGGTGGTAAATTAGTGGTCAAGTAGTGGTCAAGTAGTGGTCAAGTAGTGGTCAAGTGGTCGAGTGACCACTTAAATTGTAGAGGACGATGTGCCTAAGATTATGGTAGTGGTTAAAGTGATCGATGACGTGGTCAAGCAGTGGTCAAGCAGTGGTCAAGTGTTCGAGTAAGGAAATTGTAGGGGAAAGTACGTATAGTGCAATGGTGGTGGGTAAAGTGAGGAAGAATCAATAGTAGTGATAATAGTACTACCAATATTAGCGACAAGAATATTAGCTGGTGCGTTGTTATTATACTATATTTTTGTGGGGTGTGTAAAAAATCATACAAAGAGGGTCATACAACCACAAAGACAGACAAGTACACACATACAGACACAGAAGTACAGACAAACCATTCCATTACTACTGTCATCACAACTATACACAAGTACACACCCATAAACAAATACACAAAGAGGGTCACACAAACACACATACAAACACAAAGACAACCATACACAGACAACCCATACCATTACTACTGTCACATCAACAGCTATACACATGTGCAGAGACAGCACAGACACACTCGTACCATTACTACTCTCACCACAACTATACACAAGTACAGACACACAAACATCAACTACACAAATACACACCTACAATCAAAAAACACACAAAAACACAGACACACTTGTACATACAGACACAGAAGTACAGACAATCCATACTATTACTACTGTCATCACAACTATACACAAAAACACACAGACACACCCATAATCAATTACACAAATATACACCTATTACAAACTCAACGACACACACCCATCTCCTACCATTACTACTGTCATCAAAACTACACTCAAGTACACACCCATAATCAATTACACAAATACACACCTACAAACAAAAACACACAAAGACACAGACACACTTGTACATACAGACACAGAAGTACAGACAATCCATACTATTACTACTGTCATCACAACTATACACAAGTACACACAGACACACCCATACACAAGAACACTCAAAGACAAAGACAACCAAACAAATACACGTACAGATTCAGAAGTACAGACAAACCATACCATTACTACTGTCACATCAACAGCTATACACAACTACACAACCATAATCAAATACACAAAGAGGACCACACAAACCATTACTAATGGTACCACAACCAGTACAGATACACTCACCCATAAGACTAAACTATACAAACCACAAATTTTTGGTAAAGAACGCGGATGTCCGAGAAGCCCCTACGTCATCAACCCCATATGCAAAAGTCATTAAGTATGAGTCATCGGTGTGTAGGGAAGCAGGCGGCCTGAGAATAGCTTGTCTAACTGCCACGTCAGCTACGTCGTGTGCAGACCCAGTGTATAAAATAGACGGCGTCTCTTGTGAGCTCAGTACCAGTTCACGGGCTGACTTGGGTAGCTACATAGGTTATTTTTTAAATCAGGCTGGTGTGATCAGTGTTCGTGTAGTAACCAGATATTGTTCACGTACTAACTTGGCTAGCTACAGAGGTGCTTCAGGCTGGTGTGAGCATTGTTCGTGTAGTAACCAGATATTGTTCACGTACTGACTTGGCTAGCTACAGCAGTGAAACAGGTTGGTGTGAGCCTTATTCGTGTCGTTGGCCTCTGATAAAACATTGAAACATATTGTATACATCATAACTCTTTTGCGATTGTAAGAAAGAAAAAAAAAACAGTTTATCAATATGACCACCAGATCTACTTTCACGTGTTCAGTGTGCGACAAAGCCTATTGTGATAAGTATACCCTTAATCGTCACATTCGGACCATTCACGAGGGGAAAGACCAAATATATCCCTGTCAGTTATGTGATAAGGTGTATAATACGAACGATGGCCTACAAAAACACAAACGAATACGTCATCAGCCACGTATGAATACACCAAACACTACAACACCAGAGACGACAGCACCACCTGTCTATTTACACCAGCCTCGTAGTCTAACGCAAGTACCAGACTGCCAACACTGTATCTTCAATGATAACCTTACCCGCCATAATAGGAACATTCACAATGATTATCCCTGTCAGTTACGTGACAATCTATACAATTCGAACCTACAACGGTACTTACATCACCAGACATCACGAGAAAGGATGACACCATTAGACACCCTGGCAACACCTCCACTCATAGTAGCAGAGGATATCCAACCAAATGATAGAGACAGCTTGGCAGCCCTTAAGGCATACTGCAAGGACCTATCGCTTATGCTACCCAATCAAGTGGTAGTATTAGAAAAAAGTGTCGACCACCGCTATCGGGTGGTTTTGGTATGATAAAAAGAAGTATTCAGATATCTTGTATGATATCTCATACATGTCTTTATTCTGGATCCGAAACAAATAAGGTATGTGTGATGACTTCGACAACAACAGTGTTTTTGATAGTCAACCAGCAGAGCCCAGAAGAATGAAGATCACTAATCCAGAACTTTTTGGTTTTTCACTAAGCATCTATGTCATTGATTTTTTCTTATATCATTAACGTGTTTTTTCACTAATCATGTATGTCATTGATTGTTTCTTACGATATATCTCTAAACTGTTTTTCACTAATCATGTATGTCATTGATTTTTTCTTTCTTACGATATATCTCTAAACTGTTTTTCACTAATCATGTATGTCATTGATTTTTTCTTTCTTACGATATATCTCTAAACTGTTTTTCACT
This sequence comes from Cepaea nemoralis, assembly GCA_014155875.1. Taxonomy (NCBI): domain Eukaryota; kingdom Metazoa; phylum Mollusca; class Gastropoda; order Stylommatophora; family Helicidae; genus Cepaea; species Cepaea nemoralis. The sequence goes on from JACEFZ010003907.1 coordinate 71,139, forward strand.
AATCATGTATGTCATTGATTTTTTTCTTATATCACTAAAGTGTTTTGATGAATAACACACATATTTTGGTGATAAAAATATTGAAACCAAGTTTTTTGTTGATTTTCTTTATTGGTTTTGTTTTCATGACGTTGTCTTGTCGGCTCAGAGCTTACATTACCAGACATGAACAAAGTCTTAGAAGAAGTTATGGCAAATACAGAAATATATGAAAAATAACCAAGTATGAAATGGCCTAAAGAGAGAAATGTCTCGGATAAATTTATAAAAATAATCAATGGAAAAAAATCTTGGCCAAATAGGAAAATGTGTCAACCAAATGGGAAAAAAATATTGACCAAGTAATGAAATACACCATTCAAGGTTATCTTCTTCTTCTTTGCGTTCATCCGGAGTGATTTTTTCAGATGTGATTGCGGTGTGTCTGGTTAGGCACCCTCGGGTCGAAACCCTCAGGCCAACACATCCGACTTTTAGCGTGCATTTTTGGCCAGGTTAGCAATCCTGGGAGACTCTCACTTTTGTGGTACCGTCCACATCTCAGCTGGTCTAGTTGGAACAGTCGAAGACTACACGGTCATCCCTCAAGTGAAGGCAGGGACAGTCCATAGCATTTTCCGCCATCCTGGGTGGCTTCCATAATTGCAGAGCCGGTACATAACGCTCTGGTGCTGGGTTTACCGAGGGAATCGTCACGTCCTGCTCATGGCTGTTTTAATTCCTCACTTCAATATATTGGGCATTTCGCTTGCCCTGGGCCGTTCCTGCACAAACCAGTCAGCTCTGCGGTTGGTTTCCACTAAGCGAGTTTTCGGACATGTGCTTGTCCCTGTACCCATCAGAGCATTTCCAGGCACGGCGGACATTCGGAGAACTACCTAGTCAGAGCTGTTCCGAACAAGAGCGGCATTCGGAAACTAGGTAGTCAGAGCTGTTCCTAGCACGGGAGACATTCGGACGCAGGGCTGGTTGATTTGGCAGGTGAGTTGTTACACACTCCTTAGCGGGTTCCGACTTCCATGGCCACCGTCCATTCAAGGTTATGAAAAGTCGGAAAATTTGTCACCCAAAAAGGGAAAGATGTCGACCAAATACAGATATAGCTCGACCAAGTTTATAAAAATCTATGAAAAAAGTAAGTCCACAAAACTAAGAAAAAAATGTAACTTCTGTAGTCAAATGTGTCTTATCTGAAAAGACGCTATCAATGTCACCACTTTCCTTGTTTTACATTACCAAAGGCCTTCGCCGTATCTGGTACAGAAACCCTTATACATCACTCATCTCTCCACACTCTTGGTTTCTTTCTAATACAAAGTGGTCACATCACCAAGAACTTCAAACCTCCAATTGTACACGTGCTCCATTGAAACACCCATGACAGTTAACAACATGTATGGCCATGTAATCTGTGTACTCCATCGGGGATAGTTCATCCGAGTATTCGTCACCAAAGATCCATTTCCCATGGCTGACATCTTCAACTTGCTATACCACATCTTATTCTAACATACACTTTACATGAAATTTCCCAAATTTGGGATCTATTAAAGAATACGTAATGAGATACACAAAGACACCAAGAATATACCAGCACAAAACAACTCACAAACCAGACTTAGAACTAATACCATATCAGATGCCCAGCCAACAAAAGCAACTAGAACACAAACATATAATAAGGAAACACATGACACACAGAGCTTACATCACCAGACAAATCACCTGGACTCAAACAAAATTTTTGCTTCTTGTACTGTAGAATTCTACCAACACTTCTTTCCTATCACCAAAACTAAACATCTACCACATAACCACTAGACATTTGTCCAACATAATACTCACACCCTCGCTAACGACATTAAGGAAACGCATACTAGTTTTATTTCTGGTTATAACTGTTTTAATAGAGCAGAGAGATATACATGCTAATTAGACTACAGCTGCCTTCTTCACTGCTGTCCTTTGTTCGATGACTTTTCTTCTGTGGTTGTCCCTCAAGACTGGGTTCAAAATTTTTTCCAGCTCTAGTATACGGCTTTCAAAATTCTCACGTTCTCTGATTACATGATGCCAGTTACCATTGCGTTCTTCGTTGCCAACAGTATGGACTGTCAAGAAGTGAGGCTCTGGTGCAAAATTAACCTGTGGAGGTAAATAAAACACATTGAAACTTACAAGACTGCAATACCTACTACTTCAGTAAAGAAAAAACAGTAAAAAATTCACAAGGAGAAGTGGTAAAAGACATAAAAACAGACTGTCGACATTCTTTTGGTCAGGCGTTGAGAAAGGGTAAAGGTATAGTCACTGATGGTTTGTGGTATAGAGAGATGTACATAGAAAACATGTATAGCACATAGGTTTTCGGTATTGGTCATGTTTACAAAAATACACATGTGAATTATGATCATTACTACCCATACACACCTTATTCGTTGAAGAGGAACACCTTCGGACACCATCAGTAGGATATTTTTCGTTCCACGTCACATTAATTTTCTTGAGAGACTCTGGGGCATGACTACTAGCCAAAAGGTCAATATCTTCATCTGAAGACGAATCATCACCCCAAGCAAAGGTTGTCTCTGGTACATCTAAAGCTGGCTGGGTGCCACGAGTAGGTTTCTGGCAGAACAAAATGTCTAATGATAAAGCTGGTGTGAAGAAGCCAGAATCATCCTCCTTCAAAACACTGTCATCTTCACAACAATCTCATCTTCTGACCACGATGTCCGTCTATCAATTAAAGCTGTCATTGTACCTGATGAATAGAAGGTGAAAAAGTTTTAAACAAGTAGGTTTTTAAAACAAGTGTCAACGTTAGGATTACAATGTGATACTATAGAAGAATCTCTGATCGTAGACCCATACTACAGATACGACAGTGTGAGTGTTGCTTCTAGGAGTAACAATTATGGACTGGTGTAATGGTTTTTCACTAACAACTGACAAGAGGGTGTTTTTGTGAAACAGGGGAATTCGACACCGGTGATATGTTAGTAGTATGGGATTTAAATCCAATGTCTGATGTGTAAGTGTCACGAATTGGCAGCCTTTACTTCCCAGAACAATTTTCGGTTCACTTTTGATGGGCCATGTAGAGGATCAACAGACGAACAAAACCGTTTTCTCTATATTCAAGGCTATACTGTCTTGACGTAAGCTTGCAAAACCTGCAAGTAAACAAACCACCAGGAATGGCTTTCTAGTTGGGAAGTTAATTTGACACCAGTACCGGTCACCCCCAGAGGTTATCAATCCAGCCAGACAGGAGGGCAGACTCAGGGGACTGAATAGTAATTAAAACCAACCAGGCATGACGCAAGCAAACCTGGTTTACCAACAGAGTTGTAAACTGGCTGTTGACCATGAGAACCTAATTGTTCCCTTGACATGACACCTGATAAGAATAGCTAGGAAATCGCCCAACCGCGATGGCTGACCCCATCTGGTAGAGACTAGAGGCGCAAGGTGTGAAATCACTGATAAGACTCAGTGGGCTAATAATTGTCAGACCCACAGGTGTGAAGGCTAGTGTGCATGCAGGAAGAATTTTTATGACTGGACAGACTTGGAGTTAATTGCAATTAACGTCAGGAGGAGATAAGAAGAATTTATGAATGGAATTCCTGGGAGATAAGTGTCTACTGCTAGGCTAGGTATAAAAACCCCTGCTAGACTTTTCCCCTTTAGATTAAGTCTGACTTCAGAACAGGTAGGAACTATCTCAATGTCTGTAGTCATACGCATGATTATTATGTTAGATTTCACTACAAAAGTTATTTCTTAGTTACTGATTTTCAGTCTATATCTGATCTAGGTTATTGCAAGAACTATCATTGTCATAGATTACTTGAGTGTTCTTTCTAAGTTCTGTGTTCAATATCATATTGCTTTAAAGTGTTATTCTTCTGAGAAATAGAGCCTTATGTGAGACAGATCTTGTCTGGGTATACTTTTAGGTGTCTTGGTAGATGCTTGTCATTTCTTTGTACACTATCCTAGTTGCTTTTTGGTGTGTGCATTTGTTGTACAGAATATAGTCAACTGACTATTTATTTAATTCTTACAACAGCAGTAACTAACTAGTGCATTATGCTATGATGTTAAAGTATCATAATATGTCTAGTTTAATCAATATGTTTATGTGTATTGGATGTTTGATATATTGATTTGTCATATGCAAACTTACCAATATGAAGTGTTATGCTATTGTCTGCGCATTGGCACATTGGCCAATGATTGTGTTGGAAGCAGAGGTGTAATGGTACAGACATTACCCACAATTGGTAGTATAGGGTATATGGTGCTAAACTTTCTCAGTGTATTGTGGGCGTGCGTCCACGGTAATGCATGGAAACCTGGCACAGCTACTGGTCACGGCTTGTAAGCCCGGATGATCAGGCATTGTTATAATACCCTTACCGACCCTGTGAGCTGCTAAACTAACATTGGACGGAGCGGCTGTACTGACACAGAATTTCTGTATTAGCGACATGGACATGGGGCGGCAGAAATGTAATCATTACAGGCGTGTGAGACAATTGAAAAGCCCGTCCCAGACTAAAGACAGTAGGGAGAAGGAGGATGGTGAACACAGTAGAGCTGGAAGATAAACTTGGCCAGACTGGTCATTGTATATGTTTGTGTTATGATATGTTTTAATTAGGATTGCGCTGATGTAGAACTGATATAACACATTCTTGACTTTCTTTCAAGCTCTCACAAGGAGCACCTATGTTATAGATCTCAAGATAGAGTGAATGACTAGGTAGAGCTAGGACTGACCAGATCGTCAGAATACCGGCAAGCTGTTCTCTTTTGTTGTCTACTGGAGAGTGGGGATCTGGAGCACAGATCCAGATAGATCGAGTAACAAGTAAAGTTACGTAATGTTTGTCATCAATATCAATATGTATATGATTTCATCATCCTCATATTGACAATCATCCTATGTCTATTGTTATGATTAGCAAATAAATGTTGTAGTATTGTAACTCATAGTTCTCTCGTTATATTTTAATTCCAATTGTGCATACGTGATGTTGTGTACATTGGTGGGGGTTCACTTACACACCAAGGAAAGGAGCAGTCAGGGAGAAAAACCTGTACTGAGATAGTCGTCCTATACTAATATATTCAGACTTAAAAATCTATCTAAGCTAACCTTCTCTTTCCTATACCTTGGCGAATATTCAGCACAGTTCATTTCAATTTTGTAACGAGCCACTTGGAGCTGTACGTTGGATATTCATGGGCTTAATCTGTAGTTCAGCCATATAGATTTTGTCCCTAGTCAGTTTCTGACTATTTAGGGTTGCTCGCCAGTGAATAAATACTTTCATCAAGCTGGTGGGGCACCCCGACTTATGACAGTAAGTATGCGTTTCCTTAATGTCGTTAGCGAGGGTATGAGTATTATGTTGGAGAAATGTCTAGTCGTTGTGTGGTAGATGTTTAGTTTTGGTGATAGGAAAGAAGTGTTGGTAGAATTCTACAGTACAAGAAGCAACAATTTTGTTTGAGTCCAGGTGATTTGTCTGGTGATGTAAGCTCTGTGTGTCATGTGTTTCCTTATTATATGTTTGTGTTCTAGTTGCTTTTGTTGGATGGGCTCTGATATGGTATTAGTTTTTAGTTTGTGAGCTGTTTTGTGTGGTATATTCTTGGTGTCTTTGTGTATCTCATTATGTATTCTTTAATAGATCCAAAATTTGGGAAATTTCATGTAAAGTGTATATTAGAATAAGATGTGGTATAGCAAGTTGAAGATGTCAGCCATGGGAAATGGATCTTTGGTGACGAATACTCAGATGAACTATCCCCGCTGAAACCATAGACAACCTTACCATAAATGATGTTAAGTGTCATGGGTGTGTCAATGGAGCACGTATACAGTGGAGGTTTGACGTTCTTGGTGATGTGACCACTTTGTATTAGAAAGAAACCAAGAGTGTGGAGAGATGAGTGATGTATAAGGGTTTCTGTACCAGATACGGCGAAGGCCTTTGGTAATGTAAAACAAGGAAAGTGGTGACATTGATAGCGTCTTTTCAGATAAGACACATTTGACTACAGAAGTTACATTTTTTTCTTAGTTTTGTGGACTTACTTTTTTCATAGATTTTTATAAACTTGGTCGAGCTATATCTGTATTTGGTCGACATCTTTCCCTTTTTGGGTGACAAATTGTCCGACTTTTCATAACCTTGAATGGTGTATTTCATTACTTGGTCAATATTTTTTTTCCATTTGGTTGACACATTTTCCTATTTGGCCAAGATTTTTTTTCCATTGATTATTTTTATAAATTTATCCGAGACATTTCTCTCTTTAGGCCTTTTCATACTTGGTTATTTTTCATATATTTCTGTATTTGCCATAACTTCTTCTAAGACTTTGTTCATGTCTGGTAATGTAAGCTCTGAGCCGACAAGACAACGTCATGAAAACGAAACCAATAAAGAAAATCAACAAAAAACTTGGTTTCAATATTTTTATCACCAAAATATGTGTGTTATTCATCAAAACACTTTAGTGATATAAGAAAAAAATCAATGACATACATGATTAGTGAAAAACAGTTTAGAGATATATCGTAAGAAAGAAAAAATCAATGACATACATGATTAGTGAAAAACAGTTTAGAGATATATCGTAAGAAAGAAAAAATCAATGACATACATGATTAGTGAAAAACAGTTTAGAGATATATCGTAAGAAACAATCAATGACATACATGATTAGTGAAAAAACACGTTAATGATATAAGAAAACATCATTGACATAGATGCTTAGTGAAAAACCAAAAAGTTCTGGATTAGTGATCTTCATTCTTCTGGGCTCTGCTGGTTGACTATCAACCACACTGTTGTTGTCGAAGTCATCACACATACCTTATTTGTTTCGGATCCAGAATAAAGACATGTATGAGATATCATACAAGATATCTGAATACTTCTTTTTATCATACCAAAACCACCCGATAGCGGTGGTCGACACTTTTTTCTAATACTACCACTTGATTGGGTAGCATAAGTGATAGGTCCTTGTAGTATGCCTTAAGGGCTGCCAAGCTGTCTCTATCATTTGGTTGGATATCCTCTGCTACTATGAGTGGAGGTGTTGCCAGGGTGTCTAATGGTGTCATCCTTTCTTGTGATGTCTGGTGATGTAAGTACCGTTGTAGGTTCGAATTGTATAGATTGTCACGTACCTGACAGGGATAATCATTGTGAATGTTCCTATTATGGCGGGTAAGGTTATCATTGAAGATACAGTGTTGGCAGTCTGGTACTTGCGTTAGACTACGAGGCTGGTGTAAATAGACAGGTGGTGCTGTCGTCTCTGGTGTTGTAGTGTTTGGTGTATTCATACGTGGCTGATGACGTATTCGTTTGTGTTTTTGTAGGCCATCGTTCGTATTATACACCTTATCACATAACTGACAGGGATATATTTGGTCTTTCCCCTCGTGAATGGTCCGAATGTGACGATTAAGGGTATACTTATCACAATAGGCTTTGTCGCACACTGAACACGTGAAAGTAGATCTGGTGGTCATATTGATAAACTGTTTTTTTTTCTTTCTTACAATCGCAAAGAGTTATGATGTATACAATGTTTCAATGTTTTATCAGAGGCCAACGACACGAATAAGGCTCACACCAACCTGTTTCACTGCTGTAGCTAGCCAAGTCACTACGTGAACAATATCTGGTTACTACACGAACAATGCTCACACCAGCCTGAAGCACCTCTGTAGCTAGCCAAGTCACTACGTGAACAATATCTGGTTACTACACGAACACTGATCACACCGGCCTGATTTAAAAAATAACTCTGTAGCTACCCAAGTCAGCCCGTGAACTGGTACTGAGCTCACAAGAGACGCCGTCTATTTTATACACTGGGTCTGCACACGACGTAGCTGACGTGGCAGTTAGACAAGCTATTCTCAGGCCGCCTGCTTCCCTACACACCGATGACTCATACTTAATGACTTTTGCATATGGGGTTGATGACGTAGGGGCTTCTCGGACATCCGCGTTCTTTACCAAAAATTTGTGGTTTGTATAGTTTAGTCTTATGGGTGAGTGTATCTGTACTGGTTGTGGTACCAGTAGTAATGGTTTGTGTGGTCCTCTTTGTGTATTTGATTATGGTTGTGTAGTTGTGTATGGTATGGTTTGTCTGTACTTCTGAATCTGTACGTGTGTTTGTCTGGTTGTCTTTGTCTTTGAGTGTTCTTGTGTATGGGTGTGTCTGTGTGTACTTGTGTATAGTTGTGATGACAGTAGTAATAGTATGGATTGTCTGTACTTCTGTGTCTGTATGTACAAGTGTGTCTGTGTCTTTGTGTGTTTTTGTTTGTAGGTGTGTATTTGTGTAATTGATTATGGGCGTGTACTTGAGTGTAGTTTTGATGACAGTAGTAATGGTAGGAGATGGGTGTGTGTCTTTGAGTTTGTAATAGGTGTATATTTGTGTAATTGATTATGGGTGTGTCTGTGTGTACTTGTGTATAGTTGTGATGACAGTAGTAATAGTATGGATTGTCTGTACTTCTGTGTCTGTATGTACAAGTGTGTCTGTGTTTTTGTGTGTTTTTTGATTGTAGGTGTGTATTTGTGTAGTTGATGTTTGTGTGTCTGTACTTGTGTATAGTTGTGGTGAGAGTAGTAATGGTACGAGTGTGTCTGTGCTGTCTCTGCACATGTGTATAGCTGTTGATGTGACAGTAGTAATGGTATGGGTTGTCTGTGTATGGTTGTCTTTGTGTTTGTATGTGTGTTTGTGTGACCCTCTTTGTGTATTTGTTTATGGGTGTGTACTTGTGTATAGTTGTGATGACAGTAGTAATGGAATGGTTTGTCTGTACTTCTGTGTCTGTATGTGTGTACTTGTCTGTCGTTGTGGTTGTATGACCCTCTTTGTATGATTTTTTACACACCCCACAAAAATATAGTATAATAACAACGCACCAGCTAATATTCTTGTCGCTAATATTGGTAGTACTATTATCACTACTATTGATTCTTCCTCACTTTACCCACCACCATTGCACTATACGTACTTTCCCCTACAATTTCCTTACTCGACCACTTGACCACTGCTTGACCACGTCATCGATCACTTTAACCACTACCATAATCTTAGGCACATCGTCCTCTACAATTTAAGTGGTCACTCGACCACTTGACCACTACTTGACCACTACTTGACCACTACTTGACCACTAATTTACCACCCTTTAAGCATCACCATATCATTACAATCACTTTTCCCTAAAATTTCCTCACTTGACCACTTGACCACTGCTTGACCACTGCTTGACCACTAATTTACCACTCTTTAATCATCACCATCTCATTACAATCAATTTTCCCTAAAATTTCACTAAAATTTTCCTAACTTAACCACCGCTTGACCACTGCTTGACCACTACTTGACCACTACTTGACCACTAATTTACCATCCATTAAGGATTACCATGTCGCTACGACAAATTTTCCCTAAAATTTTCCTTACTTGACCACTGCTTGACCACTAATTTACCACTCTTTAATCACCACCATATCATTACAATCACTTTCCCCTCAAATTTCCTCACTTGACTACTTGACCCTTACTTGACCACTGGTTGACCAGTGTGTAACTGCGAACACCTCTTATTACATTTATGACCACCCCTATATCGACCACTCCTACTTGACCACTAATACCCCTTACCACCATACCCATTACAACTTTATAAGATTTCCTTTGTAATGATGGTAGTGAATAAGCTACATACCACCCTTTACTTTCACTTAGACACTACTATCACACTGTTCAGATGATAGTAACCATCTACACCTCTTACTTCGTCGAGTATAACCACGACCCATCACACCCTTGGCAGTTTATACATTACTCACCACGAACAGACACATTATGTCTACGCCACCACCATATATACAACCCATGAGTAGAAACCACGACCCATCACACCATTGGCAGTTTATACATCACTACACCACGCATACTAATACATTCATATACGTAACCACATCCAACATATATAACTTACAGCCCTCACTCATCCGTACTCACAACCTCTCTTTCTATTTCCAGAACCAACTAAAAATTACCTTAATTACTTTCACAGACACCCGCCATCACCCGTCAAAAAACCGTTCCCACACGCCGCCAAAATTTTTTTTACCGAGTCGGCAATTTTCCCATATTTCCTTCATAAACCCTATCAGCCGCCATCAGCCGCCAGGTTTTGGTTGCATAATGTGTGTCTGGACGCCCTAATATACTACTCATGATAGCTCACACTTATCAGCACGGCACATGTTGATGGTGATGAAGCCGAGAGATGATATCCCTAATTTCTAACTACAGAAACCACGCAGCCACGAAGTCCACCGTGATAATAACTAAGCTAAGTGGGCGCTTCCAGTATAGACATCTTTGAAAAATGGCAACGGGCGATAGCACAATATAACTAGAGCTTGACAACATGCAAGACACATGCAGATACGGAACATTTCTACCTATGTTCACTAATGTACCCACACGATACACCAGTCAGATAATTCATTACATTGTGCTTTCTGTTGGTTTTGTTTGTGTAGTTCAAATGGTGCTATAATCTTGCTGGAGTCTGTGGCTCGGGGATAGTGTTGTTTTTGGTTTGATAGTTCAAATGTTGCTCGGGGTCTGCGGCTCGGAAGTATTGTTGTTTTTGGTTTGGTAGTTCAAATGGTGCTGCTCTCCCTGGCCAAGAAGTTAACAACATTGTTCGTAATCCCGTATATCTACGTGGGGAAAACAGCAGCTGCAAGAATCGGCAGTGGTTCACGTCGCGCTGGTAACTTACCATGGTATATGATCCGGTTGTTCTAAAAGCAATGGCAACCTACAGAACGTAAAACCTGCCTAGTACATCAACAGCAGCTGAAAATGCTGGTGTTGACTGCAACGTCCTGTAAGGGATATGCAACATTAAAAAAAAATTCAAATGGTGCTAAATTATCGTCGGCGTCTGTGGCTCGGGGGTAGTGGAGGCGGTTTCACCATAACAGACCGGGTTCGAAATCTGCCGCAGGCCATTAATAAGGAGGTCGCCTTTGCGTTGATTTTCTCAATATTTTGAGCTTCGGTGGGTGAGAAAGCACTGACAAACAACTGCTCGTAAACATTGTCTAGAAAATCACACAATGTCAAAAATGCTGGGTTTTAATGCACCGTCCTGTAAAAGGAGACGCGTATAACGCTATTCTATAATAATATGCCTTACTGAAGTTACTTTAGTGTCATGTTTATTTATTTATTTTTTGCTTGTTGTGTATTATTGCTGTTTGCTGATGAATGCTTGTCGTCGCAACATCTGTCATTTTTATGTAATTATAATGTTGTAATGTTAACCCACAATTCGTCTCTCCAAGCGTTACATCAATAATTTTCTAAATGAAAACATTTTTTAAAGGAATAGACGCGATTATTCCCCTTTGACCACTAATCAAAAAAGTTTCCAGAACGAAAATAAAACAAAGTAATGTAATGTTGTTTTCTTGTTCTGTTGTTGTTTATAAGCAGAGCATCCGAGCTTAATGTTCTTTGGCAGCGAATGTTAAGTTTCTAAATACGTTCTTATGTTGTTATTTATAAGCATAAGCGCCGAGCTTATTGTTCTTTGGAAGCAAATGCTAAGTTTCAAAACACATTCTTACATTAAGTTACTGGTGTTTTATGTTGTTCATAGGTTATCTATGACGAAATATAGAAATGTTGTTTTCATTGGGTATTTCTGTTTCAGGTATATGATTGTAGTTTCTACGGTTTGGTTCATGAGCTACGAGGGTAAGTTAATAAATAGGTCACAAATGGCTGTAGAAAAATAACTAACAATGATAACTTGAAACTAGTTTATTTTTATACATACATTGTCCCTTTATTTCCCAACATAATTTCCACCAACATTTATGCATTTATCCAATCGTTTTATCAGTCCTCCCAAACCGGCTGCATAGAACTGCGTGCTTTGTTTTCATTTACCTGCAATCCCACAGAACTGTGTGACTTACTTATTGACTCGCCCTCACAACTTTTTTCTACCCAGCTATGCACCGATTTACGGTAAATCGCTAGGGGTTAAGCCTACTGAAAACCTACCTTGGCGGGAGACATTTAGTAAGTGACTCTGAAGCTGAATGTGAAGTGGAAACGTGGTTTAGAAAACAGAGCACGCAGTTCTATCGAACCGGTTTGGGGGAACTGATAAAACGATGGGATTAGTGCATCAATGTTGGTAGAAATTGTGTTGAGACATAAAGGGACAATGTATTATACAAATAAACTGATTTCAAGGTGTTCTCATATTAAATTATATTTCTACAGCCATTTGTGACTTACTTATTAACTTATCCTCGTATTTTCTGCTTTCGTGGTGTCTTTAGTCGTATGAGACGCGATGCATCATAGTCCTGGTTTTTCTTATTTCATTTGATCTCATGCGATCTGGAAAACAGAATACGACATGGTCCTGCATGCATAGCTATGCATGTGTAACTATAAACGCAACATTGTATACAGTAGCAGTTTTGTCTATAATGATCATCATTATCTCAAGAATCATAGTCAACATAATCATATTTATCTCATCATTATCTTCTTCGTAGTCATTATTGGTATCACTATCATCATGTTACCATTTTTTTAAAAATCAACATGAATGTAACATGCCCAATACAGACCATATAACTGACAAGTAAAACATGAGTCGACGGAGAGGCTGAATGTAAGACGGGCTTGCGTGTCCAATTTATGGGCCTTTGAATACAAAGTTCGTTCGTTAGTTCATCAGAACATTCATCAACATCATTAATATAGTCAGGGGACCTATGTTGTGATGTGGTAAAACCACGACTGGTTCATTTTAAGACTGCTCTTCGGACGGCAAATGCAATTTTCCCACAGTCCACTAGGGGTCAAGGCTGTGGTTCATGCTTCGTGCGTTCTTCTCCGCTTGTAATTCTGCCGAGATCGACTGAGGCGGATGAAGTAAATTCCAGTCCATGATGTCAATCTTCCGATTTTTTTTCTTCTTCATTTGTTATAATTAAGGGTATTTTCGTCATCACAACAGTCACCATCATCGTCATTATAACAGTCGTCATCATACCACCCATACTTTTCCTCATCATAACCTCATCCTTTTCGTCATCATAACACCCATACTTTTCCTCATCATAACTCCCATCCCTTTTGTCATCATAACACCCATCCTTTTCCTCATCATAACTCCATCCGTTTTGCTCATCATAACACCCATCCTTTTCCTCATCATAACACCCATCCTTTTCTCATCACTACGTTCTTCTTGAGCAGCTCCACGTGGTGTTTACCAAAAGTTTACAATCATTCGTGCAAGCACAACCTACTTTCATCTTTTCATTTACCTCGCAAACATACTCCTTGTCTGGACATATACGCTATAATAGCCAGTAACTACTCCACGTGATTTTTGTTCACTGCGTTGTTTTCTTCATCAACTGCACATACATTCGTACTTTCACATGGTTATTTCATTCTCTCTCTCTCTCTCTCTCTCTCTCTCTCTCTCTCTCTCTCTCTCTCTCTCTCTCTCTCTCTCTCTCTCTCTCTCTCTCTCTCATTCTCAATTTATTTCGCTCATTCTCGCTCAGTCTTTTTCAATGGGACGTATTTTCTCTCACTCTCTCACTGACTCTCACTGTCTCTCACTTCCCCACAGTCTCTCACTTTGTTGTACTCACTCAGTCTCTCACTGTGTTTCACCTTTCTCACTGTCTCTCTCCCTCTTTCTTATTCTCTCTCACTGTTTCTCACTCTCTCACTTCCTCATTCTATCTCACTGTCTCTCATTTCCTCACCGCCTTCACTGTTTCTCATCCTCTCACTGTCTCTCACTCTTTCATACACACACTCTCTCTCTCTCACCGTCTCTCACTCTTTCATACACACACTCTCTCTCTCTCTAACCGTCTCTCACTGTCTCTCACTGTTGTCACTCTGTCACTGCCTCACTCTATCACACTATCTCTCACTTACTCACTTCCTCGCCGCCTTCACTGATTCTCCCTCTCACTGTCCCTTTCACACACATACTCTCTCTCTCTCTCTCTCTCTCTCTCTCTCTCTCTCTCTCTCTCTCTCTCACCACCCCTCCCCTCTCTCATAGATAGCCCATATAAAAAAAAAAAACAACAACCCCACTTCGATAGATATTTGAACACATTTCCACCGGACCGACAGACAAACATGCTAGCCACTCCATTACCATAACCCCCACTCCTTTACATAACGCCAGAAAACATAAATCACGGCATGTTAAATTTCCTGCTGGCCTTCAGTTTTATTTGTGTTTGGCTGTTGCGTTGTAAATATCTGGCAAAGAGTGTGCATATCAAAGATGTGAGGCGAGAAGGGAAGGGGGCAGGCGAGACAAACATTCCGTACAGACGGAAAATTATTTGGATAATAGGTATAAACGGAACATTTTTATAAACATGCGAATTAAGTAAATATACAAGTGCGTAATCACACAATCAATACTGGCTGGAAATGTATAGCTGGAAAATGAGTTCCATGATATGACGGACGTAATTTGTCTTGTCAGGCGTTTAGAATATGAAACGATTTGGGTATAAATGTTAGTTTCACATTATTTGGCAGTCTGTGTTGTTTTTTATACTTAAGTCTGCCGACTCTCAAATTCTCTTTATATTGCTCTGTTCCTTTATGCTCTCTCTCTCTCTCTCTCTCTCTCTCTCTCTCTCCTCTCTCTCTCTCTCTCTCTCTGTCTCTCTCTCTCTCCCAATACAATATATATATATATATATATATATATATATATATATATATATATATATATATATATATATATATGGACAGAAAGTATGTGTATGTGTGTGTACCTTTCTTGGGAGTCTCCGTTAGGAAATGATTCCAGGACCTGCCTCGCTCTTAGAAGGTAGTGGGTTCGATTCCGGGCTACTTCGTTCTGTTCACTTGTGTAATATTCGCGTTGACTCTTAGGGGTTGTTGCTGGAGCTACGGAGTTGTACGTTGTGCGACGCTTTAAGCAGGCCGCCCTATGGAATGAGACCGAATTTTATGGGATATGATTCGGTGCAATGTGAATGAAGTCGCTATTCTTGCCATTTAAGCCTGTCTTAGGCTTGTCAGTTGACTGTGAGCCATGGTCCTGATATTCCACGATGACACCAAGATGGATTCCTTTAACTTGCGTCGTACTTCTTTAGATTATATCATACTGTTTACATTATATCATACTATTCACATTCTTCTTCTTCTTCTTCGTTCATCCGGAGTTTTTTTTCGGACGTGATTGCGTTGTGCCTGTTTACAGCAGAGCTGCGTTCTTGCGCCGTTAGGCCGACACATCCGACTTCTGCGGGCATTTGTTGACCGGGTTAACCTTCCCGGGGGTTTCTTAGGACGTTAGACTCTCACTGTTGTGGTGTTATCTCCCATCACAGCTGGCCCATATAGAACAGCCAAAGGCATCCTGGTCGGCCCTCAAGGGAAGGCAGGGGCAGACCATGGGCATTCCCCGCCATCCAAGGTGGCTTCCATAATTGCAGAGCCATCACACACCGCTCTGGTACTGGGCTCACCCAAGGAATCGTCACGTCCTGCACATGGCTGCTTAGCCTCACTTCCGTATATTGGGCCTTCCATTCACCATAGGCTGTTCTTCCAGAAGCCAGAAGAATGCAGTTTGCAGATGACATCCACACAGTGAGCTTTCGATTCGGACTTTCCACGTAATGGATTTGCTATCCAAGCAATATTCCATTTTGTGCCACTAGGACACTTTTTCCACCTTTTTTGAAGCCCACACAGTGAGCTTTTGATTCGGACTTTCCACGTAATGGATTTGCTATCCAAGCAATAGTCCATTTCATGACTCTGGGAGGCTTGTGTAACCTACATGCCTGTGGTATGAAGTGTGGCAGTCTAAATACTTCTTCATGTACATTTAAATGTCAACCTGAATACAGTTAAAGTAAGCTGCAGTCGACTTGAGCTTGTTGATATCTCCATAAAGCTTGTCCTCGAATGAAGCAGGTGTGGGCCAAAATATCTTTCTCTGTTCTGCATATATTGGGCACTCTTGCAGCAAATGTTTAGCTGTCATTTTACCAGTTCCACAATTACATTCATCGGTATCTCCTATCTTTAGTTTGTTGAACAAGTGGTATTTCAACCTGTTGTGTCCTGTGCGGAGTCTGAAGATTGCTACTTGTTCTCTTCGGTCGAGTTTGTAATATGCATCATCCTTCTGGTGGCCTGGATGCTCTGATTCCCATTTGGTTCTATAAGTGCTTTTTATCAACCTCTTTGCCTCATTATAGGTTATGTCTGTCAGGCTGTGGTAGTCGTCCGCCCTCTTTTGCCAGTCTGTCAGCCTCTTCATTTCCAGGTATACTGCAATGTGATGGTATCCACTGTATTACAACTTTTGTGGATTTCTGGCATAGACTATGGAGTGCTGCTCTTAGGTCAGCTATTTCTGTGCTGTTATTGCTCTTCAGTATTGAGACAGCTGACTTTGCATCTGTAAATATATCTATTTGCGTCTCTTTATTTTCCTCCATCAAGAGCATTTCTGCTGCAGTTTTCAGAGCCTCTACCTCCGCTTTGAAGTTACTTGAAAACTTTCCAGTTCCAACTGAATGTGGTTTTTTCACTCCATTTTTTAAATTTAGGAGAATTCCTCCTCCTCCATTCTCTACTGAATTTTTGGCTGATCCATCTGTATATGCATGGGTCCAATTGCTGCTTGGGTAATGTTCTTTTATGTAGTTTAGGGTTATTTCTCTTCTTTCGGTTTCATGCTGAGTGTTCTTTTTCTCAATACCAGGAATGTTTTCTATCATCTCAGGCAGTAGCTGCTGTCTCCAAGCTGGGAACTTGTCTGCATTGTAAATGGGTTTGACTGTTGATATGTTAAGTATGGGATCTGCCCTAATCTTTCGTTTTGCAGTTTCTACAAAGTTGCTACGCTTCAGTCTTCCCTTTCCAAAACCACTAAACCTTTTATACATAGAGTGGTCTGTCAATCTTCTAAATTTTTCTGCTTGTTGCTGGGCTCTGCTATCTCTTCTATCCTGCATTGGTTGTAAACAAGTGATCTTTTCTAGTTCATTAATAGGCGTTGTCTTCAGGCTTCCAGTTATGATTCGCATTCTTTGATTTTGGACTCTGCTTATTTTGTTAAAGTTTGACTTAGCTGCTGTTGCCCAAGCTGCAATGCCATATTCCAGTACTGGCCTCACCCGTCCAGTATATAACTTCTTGAGAACTTTCTCATCTGCTCCCCACGTTGTACCAGCAAGCTTTTTCATGATTGCCATTCTTTGCCTTGCTCTTGTTCGATTTTTCTCAACCTGTGTCTTCCATGTCAGGCGACGATTAAAGGTGACTCCTAGATAGTTTGGATTTTCTTCATGGCGCAATATTTTTCCATTCAATACCAGCTTAGGTTGCTGAGTTTTAGTTGAGAGGGAGAATACTGTGCATGTTGTTTTCTCCTCACTTATCTTCACTAGCCATGATTTTGACCAGTCCTCTAGCGCTAATAGGGCTTGCTGTATTCTGCTGTTAGCTGTACTAATATATTCTTCAGATGTCCATATGGCTAGGTAATCTGCAAAGGATGATGTGTGTACTCTAGCTGGAAAATTTTCCGTGATGTCGTTTATATATGCTAGGAATAATGTTGGTGAAAGAACTCCTCCTTGGGGGACACCTTGCTCCAACAGCATCATTTTGCTGGTTTGTCCTTGTACTTTTGTCCTGGCAGTTCTGTTCTCAAGGTAGTGGCTGATCCATTTGTACATTTTCCCACAAACATGCATTTTTTGCAGTTTTACTTTCAGTCCTTCCTTCCATACTTTATCAAATTCATTCATTCAGTAGCATGTCCTTTGCAGAACCTCGCTCCCATAACAACCTTCCGGAAAACTTCTCGATCACAAGCAAGATGTCCCGCGTCTGATACATCCATCTGGAGATCATCCGCCACATCCTGCACCCATCTTCTCTTTGGCCTTCCTCTTCCTCTCTTCCCAGGCATATACCCTTCCATTATTGTTCTCTCCAAACTGTCGTGACGTTTCAAGTGACCAAAATACTTCAATTTTCTTTGTTTTATCGTCTTTAATAGCCATCTCTCCTCAATATTCAACTCTTGAAGTATGGATGCATGTGTTCTTTTCTTTACCCAAGATATTCTTAGAACAGCATGTATGCGCTGTTCAGCTTGTTTAGTAAGTGTCCATGTCTCACAGGCGTATGTTGCAATGGGAAAGATGCATGCTCTTAAAAATCTAATTTTTGTAGTTCTGTCTGTCCCACACCATAATTTATTCATCTGTTTTAGTCTTTGAAGAGCAATGGATAGTCGCCGTTTAATTTCTTTCATTGTGTCACCATTATTCGTAATCAATGACCCAAGTTATTCAAAATTTTCCACCACCTCCAATTCTCTCCCATTAATGTATATTTCTTTCTCCATAGTAGTTTTATCTGTATGCATTATCTTAGTTTTTGCTATGTTAAGATATAAGTTGTGATTTTCACTATTCAATTGAGTTGAGGCTATTAGGTTTTCTATGCCATTCTGTGTTGTGGATAGTAATACTGTATCATCAGCATATCGAATCTCTGGTATTTCATGACCGCCGATATTTAGGGCATCATATGGCTCCCTGTTTATATCATCTCTTACATTTCTCATTATATTTTCGGCATACATGTTAAACAAATAGGGTGACAGCACGCAGCCCTGACGGACTCCTTGCTTGATGTCAAACCAATCTGATGTCTCGCCATCTATTCTAAGTGCTGCTTGTTGGTCTAGATATAGCATGTTTATGAGATGTACTACATGTGAAGGAAAGCCCATATTCCTCATGATTTCCCAAAGTTTCTGATGCTGTACACAGTCAAATGCCTTTGAATAATCCACAAAACATGAGAATAGGTTTACATTAAATTCTCTGCACTTCTCTATTATTAAACGCATGTTGAATATGTGATCTCTTGTTCCTCTTCCTTGTCTAAATCCAGCTTGAACTACGTTAATCTCTTCTTCCATTTTCTTACTAAGTCTTCGCATTATGACTTTTAGTAGAATTTTACTTGCATGACTCATCAGGGCAACAGTTCTATAGTTGGTGCATAATTTCAGGTTGCCCTTTTTTGGTATTGGAATGAAGATAGTTCTCTTCCAATCTTTTGGCGATATACCATATTTCCAAATCTTTGTACATAATGCATGATATATGTGTATGCTTTCTTCTCCTCCCGCTTTAATTAGTTCAGCTGGTATCTCATCACATCCAGGCGATTTACCATTCTTCAGGTTCCTTATAGCCCAAGCAATTTCATCTAATGAGGGTTCAGGTTCTGTCTCTGCTGTCATTGGCTCATGTATCTCATTCATATCCTCACTGTCACTCATATCATACATTCCACTGCAGTACTCCTGCCATCTTTCTAGAATTTGTCTAGATTCTGTTAAGGTATTTCCCATCTTGTCACAGATAACATTCAATTGAGGTTGAACATTTCTTGTCAATAACTTCATTTCCTTGAACATTTCATAATCTCTTCCAGCCTTATGATATTGCTCTATTCTGGTACAGCAATCTTGTATATATTGATTTTTGTCCTTTCTTGTGTTCTTTCTTATTTCTCGAGTTAAAGATTTATACTTCATCCTGCTATCGGATTCATCTCCTTTCTGTTTCAGCTCCCTTCGTTGTTTTATTAATTCTAACGTGTCTGATGTAATCCATGGCTTAAGTTGCTTTTTCTTGGTCGGAATGAAATCTTTGGCTGCAGTTATCAAGATATCTCTAGCTTGTACTGCCAGTTCATCAGGTGTCATTTCTTCTTGTACAGACATCAAGACCCCAAAGCGATTCCTAACTTCTATGTTGTATGCGTCCGGTATTTTTGTGAGATCAAAACGAAGTGGCCTTGGTCCTCGGATAAGCTTTTTGAGTTTTAATTTCAGATCTGCTTCTAATAACTGATGATCTGTATCACAGTCTGCACTTCGTAGGGTTTTTGCAGATGTTATGCTTGATCTCCA
Source organism: Cepaea nemoralis (assembly GCA_014155875.1). Classification (NCBI taxonomy): domain Eukaryota; kingdom Metazoa; phylum Mollusca; class Gastropoda; order Stylommatophora; family Helicidae; genus Cepaea; species Cepaea nemoralis. The sequence goes on from JACEFZ010003907.1 coordinate 91,303, forward strand.
TTTTCTTTGTATTAAAATATAATCTATCTGATTTTTGGTAAAACTGTCTGGAGACTTCCATGTGAAGAGTCTTCTTGGATGTTGTTTAAAAAGTGTGTTGGCTATCGTTAACTCATTTTCTGTGCAAAATTCAATTAATTTGTCAAATTTATCAAAGTTGATATCAAAGTTATCAAACTTAACTTTATCAAATGCTTTTTCTAAATCTATCCAGACCGCTAGTGTGTGCTTTTTCTCTTGGAAGGCATCCTCTATTTCCTGAGCTATATAGGTTATTTGATCTTCAGTGGATCTGTACTTTCTGAATCCTGCTTGGTGAGGTGTTAAGAGTTGGTTTTCTTCCAGATGCCATGTTAGCCTGCCATTGATAATACGTTCCATTAGTTTTCCTACACAGCTAAGAAGACTGATAGGTCGATAGCCATTTGGTTCTTCCAGGTCTTTTCCTTTCTTTGGGACTGGTATTAGTATAGCTTCCTTCCATGCCTGTGGGACTATTCCCCTCTTCCAGCTGTAATTTAGGACTGTTAGTAGTTTCTTTTTTGCCTTAGTGCCTAGTCCTATTAGCATTTCATTTGTGATTCCATCCTTTCCTGGTGATGTCTTCTTTTTTAGGGTATTCATTGCCTGTTCCATTTCTTCCATTGTTAGATTTGCCATCATATATTCTGCTGCTGTCTCTGTATATCTATGATGTATCTGTTTATCTTTGATTGCTTTCTTCTGTTCGGCTGTAATATCAATGTGGTTTGCACTGGCATAGTGTTCCATTAGTGCATTTGCAGCCTTTTTTCCTGTAAGCAAGGCATTTCCTTGTTTAATTGTTATTTGTCTGTTTCTAGGTCCTTCATTGTTCATGGCTTTCACTAGTTTCCATAGTTTGTTTCCATCCCTGTCAAAATTCAGGTTTTCTGTTTTTTTCCTCCAACAATCTCTTGTTGTTTGATTTACTGTTCTTTTATATTTTGCTGAGATGGCTTTGAGAGAGATGTTCGCTTCAGTTGTTTGTTCTCTCTCTCTGCGGTCTTCCTAGCATCTTCAACTTTGTCCTCCAAAATTTGTAGTTCCTCAGTCCAGTATGGTTTGTAATTTTTCCTCGCTTCTCTTGGAATAGACTCAGTGGCTGCCTGTATTATTGCTCTGTTTAGACTTTCCACCATTTGCTTCATGTTGCCATATCGTGTATTTATGTTTTCACAATATTTGTCTGTTAGTATGGAAAATCTGTCCCGATCTGCTCGTTTGTAAATCCAGCGGGGCAAAGGCTTTTGCTCCTGTGGAAAATACTCCATATTTATTACAAGCTTGATTGGTCTGTGGTCACTACCTGCTAATTGGTCAAGCACATGGCGATCGATTTTGTGGAGGATGTCTCCTGTGCAGAAAGCTAAGTCTGGAGTAGAAGTGGTAATCCATCTTCTGGAGTAGAAGCTCGGTGTGTCATCCGCTTTGTTGAGTAGATGGAGAATTGAGTCTATTTCCCAGTCCTCCACTTCATCTCCTCTTTTGTCAGTATCTGGGTATCCCCATCTTTCTGAGCGGCTATTAAAGTCTCCGACAACAATGCAATTTGTGTCAGTTATTTTCATGATTCACATTCTATTATATCGTTTACTTTCTAACATGTTGTTTACCTTCTATCATATTGTTTATATATATATATATATATATATATATATATATATATATATATATATATATATATATATATATAGAAAGAGAGGGAGAGAGAGAGAGAGAGAGAGAGAGAGAGAGAGAGAGAGAGAGAGAGAGAGAGAAAGAGAGAGAGAGAGAGAGAGAGGCAGGTTACTCATCTGTTTCCTTGTTGCGGACTTGTCCCGTGTGTGATAGATTCCGCGTGTATGATTGTAACCTTGCGTTAGTTTATGATTATACTTGACGATGAAATACAACTAGTGGCTGAGACAATACATGTTGCAGATTCAGTACAGCCAACCTGCATTGGGGAGACAGCACATGCTTGAGACATCCACTGCAACCGACATTCGATATAAATATGGCAACTGATCAATTCTGATTTCTGTAGAAAGCGTGAACTGCTGCCAAGCCCCGAGAGAAGGAGTTTAGATTCTTTTTATGAAGAAAAACAGCATTCAGTTGGTAGCACACAATGCCGCACAATGAAGTTTCCAGCACACCTGTCTAGCAAACACAGAGAAAGAAAGATAACAGCAACAATAATTACTTGGCAAATGGAACTATCCCGGTTGTCTAAAAGAAACCATGAATCTATAACGCGTCTACATCTGCCCACCCCCCCTTTTATGTAAATCTTGCATAACTGCTGCATTTATCAAGCTCAGATTACCTCCCGCTAAAAACGAGCGAAAATTAAGTAATATGAGACAGCTTGATGACACATTTTATGGATATTCTGCTTGTTTTCTTTGATTTCCAAGTTATTGTTCACGATCTGTCAGATGCCAGTGTTTATTTCAATCTGGTGGAGCCGTGTTGGCTGGATGTCTGTGAAAGCAATCTGTGTTTGTGATTGCGTGACTGTGTGAGGTGGTCACTGTTGGGGGGTCGTTAATTGTTCATTCAGTGAACTTCATTCTCACTTTCATATTGCAATGTATGATTTGTGTGTGTGCGTGTGTGTGTATGTGTGCGCGCGCGTGTGTGTCTGTCTGTCTGGCTCTGTGTGTGTGTGTGTGTGTGTGTGTGTGTGTGTGTGTGTGTGTGTGTGTGTGTGTGGCTAGCTATTTTGTCACTTAATATTGGAATGCATGCTGGGCTCACTTTGAGTCGAGCTAGTCTAAAGATAGAGACAGACAAACACACATGCAGACACGCACACGCAGACACACAGGCAAACACAGAGGGAGACAGTCAGACCCGGAAAAAAAAAATACATGCATTCATGCAGGTAGGCAGGCTAGCAGGCAGGCAGATGGGTAGACAAGCAGACAGACAGATGGACGGATGGAGTGAGAGAGGAGAGAGAGAGAAAGAGAGAGAGAGAGAGAGAGAGAGAGAGAGAGAGAGAGAGAGAGAGAGAGAGAGAGATGTAAATATTAAACAAGATTAAAAGAACAAGATGCGTACGCGTTAGTACAATCGCTAGAAGGCTATAATGATAACGCGGTGAGCGAGGTAGGTCGATGTTTCGAGCCTACGTTAATTGTTCGCTAAGAGAGGAAAAGAGTGGATACCTCTTCCTCTGTGCATTCAGGAACACATATTAGCAAACCTATAGCAAGATCCTGCTTCGAGATTTATTTATTTCCCCACGATGAATTGTTCACCCGATGAATGGGAAATAATCTTCATCAATCCGATTCATGGAAACTTCCCAACAGTTCATGAGAAGACAAATGTGTAATGTCTAGCTATTCTGTGGAGTTTGTCCTATGGCGAAGATTAATATCACAAGGTATGTGGGTAGCAGATCGTATCACATGGAAAATAGCTTATCAAGCATTAGGTTGTCTCGCAGTCACTAAAGGTGAAAGTGAGGTTCCAACATTTAGTGAAACTCATGAGTAAACAAATACTATTAAACAACCAGACTGCTGAAGGAGGGTCAATCACCATCACGAGGAGAAGCATAAGAGCCAAGTGGGACCACATCTGCAACCAAATCAAAGTCAGTGGAAGACTAGAATTTCTTAAGGAATAATCCTCATGTTACATAAGCCGTGAAATGCTGTGCACATGCATATTTTACACATGACATAGATAATCAACAATTTCTGTGTAACATTTTACACTAGGTTATTCAATGACTACACATTTCCTACATGTAGATAATTTTGAATTATGTAACAACGGTGTGTTTATTACGTTACCATTGCATGCATACAGGGACAGGGTATTGAATTTGTCATTGCAAATATGGTGTTCTTCCCGCAGCCCAAACCCCAACCTACTTACCCAGGGAAACATTTTCCCTCGAGTGAAGGTTAATTGTAATTAGCTAGTAAAACAAAACATGTTCAATGAGGGACAAAAGCCCTAAGACCAATCCCAACGGTAGAACGATATTTTCCCCTTCTCCTCCTTTTATATGCGTGTGCGCGCTCGTGTAATGTGTGTGTTTGCTTGAGTGCATGCTTTGCGTTATAAACACAAACTGATACCGAATAATTTGCTTTTATTTCTGGATACTTGAACAATAAATAAGAATATGTCCTTTTTATTAATGAATGATTTATTACCTTAACATGAAAACGAAAGCACTGAAAATAAATTAGAATGAACACATTCCTTTTACGGGTATCCTAACTGGAAATATCGAGAAATGTAAATATGAAATAAAGAACCAACATCACCGCACTTAGGTCATTCCGTCAAGTTCTCCGACCTCTTCTTCAGTAGCCATCGAAGAGGTCCCAGGCTATTGGTACCAGTGAATACCCACCTACGTTATCCTTCACTTTACCTGTTGAATCAAGACTTTCAAATTGTGGATCCCTTATTTGTTTTGTTGCACCATCAGCTTAAACCCGGAGATCCCATTCCATCCTATACTTGTCATAATGTAGCTCCCACCCAAAGGAACGGCAAATGGGGGATGCGTGGTCTCGAGGTATGGTATCCGCCTCGGGTGCTGGAGGTCCCGGGTTCAAGCCCCGGCGAGGACCGGGATTTTTTTTCACTTCTAGTAATAACATTTCCCCTGGTCTCTGGGTAGTGAGATCAGACGCCCGGTCCCGGGAAGGTTAACCCGGTCAACAAATGCCCGCAGAAGTCGGATGTGTCGGCCTAACGGCGCAAGAACGCAGCTCTGCGCAACGAAGTCACATCCTAAAGAAAATCCGGATGAACGCAGCACAAGAAGAAGATCAGACGCCCGTGTGTATTGTTGCGGACGTAAAAAATCCCTTGGCAGTTGGAAATCGAAAAATAGTAGGCTAACAAAAGCCCGAGCAAAATTTCGAGTTGAAAATCTACCCAAAAAAGTAGTTCAGGATCCTCGCCGTGTGCTTACGGAGTTCGCGCACTGAGCTGAGTTTCTCCAAACTCAGGTCTGAGTTAGGAGGTGAACGGAGCACTTATGGGTTACACCCGTGTGCCGTGATGTTGATCCATCGATAAACTAAACTAAACTAAACAATTGAGCGGCAGTAGCCAGGACACAAGCCTGCTCATTTCTGGCAACCCTGCATTCCTGGGGAGAGTATATCTATGACACGCTCTTGACCTTCGTCTCTTCGACCGATGTAACCCACTCCAGGAGGAAAATATCCGTCTTCTACCCCACGTGGTATGCCCTGCGAATCTGTAGTATAGGAACAGAAACAGTTAAAATAAGCGAGACTCCAAAAAAAAAAAAAAGAACCTTTCTCATCCTAGTATCCACCACACAAGTTATAAAAAATGTAAAAATAGCATTAAAATAAATGAGTTTCCAAAGAAACATAACAAGAATTGTCTTACCTAGTTAGCTTCACACTATGGGTGTGGTATTTTCTGTGTAGTTTTCTGAAAGCGTTAGAATGTGGCCTTTCCTTTCCGAAGTTGTAAGGGTATCTAGTTTCCAAAGCAGTTTTTCATTTCTCTACAAGCGGCAAGTAATGTTCCTTTCCTATTATATTTTCTTTTTGGGAAATATCTCAGCGGATTCAGTGTCAGTGCTTGCAAGGATGCCGCATTGGCACTTTATGTCTGTGCCAACTAGGCTTCTCTTGATAAAGATAAAATATGTAGGTATTCGCAGTAGAATTTCCAAAACAGTTCATAAATAAACACACATGTATTGTTTGTAAGCAATATAAAATAACACAAATTAATGCAGCTTTTTAATCTTAATAATTGCGAACGCGGTTTGTGAGCCCGTATACCCGGGTTCGAATCACAGCGGTGCTGGTTTTTTTTCGAAAAAGGTATAGGAGCCGGTCGTTCAGAAAGCAATGGCAAACTACTGAACGTAACACTTGCCTAGTACATCAATAGCAGCTGAAAATGCTGGTGTTGACTGCAACGTCCCGTAAGGGATACGCAACAAAAATAATTTAACAACCGGGATTCGAATATATCATCTCCAAATGAGGTTGCACGAACAAGTGTACTTCGACGCTTGACCAACTAGGCACACTTATTCCTGTGTGTGGTCTGTGAGCATCTTCACGTCTAATACGTCATATGTGCTACGTCATGTCTGATACGTCACGTCTAATACGTCATGTCTGATACGTCACGTCTAATACATCACGTCTGATACTCTGGCCATGTTACATATCACGATGGCGTAGAAAGGAAAGTAATGGCGGGCATGGTTCTTGGAAAGGAAACAGAAGTCGACCAACATGGTGGCGGACAGAGGACATTAGAAACAGTCGAGCAACATGGTGGCGGACAGAGGACATTAGAAACAGTCGACCTACATGATGGCGGACAGAGAACATTCAAAACAGTCGACCAACATGATGGCGGACAGAGGACATTACAAACAGTTGATCAACATGATGGCGGACAGAGGACATTACAAACAGTCGATCAACATGGTGGCGGACAGAGGACATTAGAAACAGTCGAGCAACATGGTGGCGGACAGAGGACATTAGAAACAGTCGAGCAACATGGTGGCGGACAGAGGACATTAGAAACAGTCGACCTACATGATGGCGGACATGAGACATTAGAAACAGTCGACCAACATGATGGCGGACAGAGAACATTCAAAACAGTCGACCAACATGATGGCGGACAGAGGACATTACAAACAGTTGATCAACATGATGGCGGACAGAGGACATTACAAACAGTCGATCAACATGACGGCGGACAGAGGACATTAGAAACAGTCGAGCAACATGGTGGCGGACAGAGGACATTAGAAACAGTCGACCTACATGATGGCGGACATGAGACATTAGAAACAGTCGACCACATGATGGCGGACAGAGAACATTCAAACAGTCGACCAACATGATGGCGGACAGAGGACATTACAAACAGTTGATCAACATGATGGCGGACAGAGGACATTACAAACAGTCGATCAACATGACGGCGGACAGAGGACATTACAAACAGTTGATCAACATGATGGCGGATAGAGGACATTACAAACAGTTGATCAACATAATGGCGGACAGAGGACATTACAAACAGTCGATCAGCATGATGGCGGACAGAGTGTCACAGAATTCTTGGAAGGGTCGATCAATGAAACACTGTTGCGGCCTTTGTCTATAAGCGCCGGCATTCTTTGATGTGTTGTCGATCGAGAGAAAAAGACTATTGCGTCACTCACCTAATAAAGGTCAATATCGGGTTGCTCTCACCAGGTGTGTTCTCTCTTCAACAGGTTCCACTCCGTTCACCAAGAGAACAAGCTGAAAAGTCATTGACTAAGATTATGGCTAATTCATTGAAGAAAGTTTTACTCGGCGGCTTTTGCACTGGGTCCATAATCAAAAGGGTCTGCAGGAACATGGCTCTGCTGATCAGGAACATATATTTATCTGGGAATGAATCCTCAGAGATAGGGTTCACCAAAGTTGAGTGAAATTATTTTCCATACCACATGTAACAGGAACACTAGTAGTTATAGAGGGAAGATGAACACCTAACATAGCGTTTCTCAGTTAGTGGATTCCTGTGGAACTTTAAACATTAACATTGTGATCGTGAAAATCCATGACAATTACCAATGAACATTTTTGTTTCAAGTGACAGTGATCCGTATTTCACGATACAAGGATGGTTAGATCGCAGAACTGTAGTGACATTTAGCTACACGGTGTGTGACAGATTCAGAGTCAGTATTGGACTATATCCATTTGTGGTGACCAGATATCTGGATTATCAGGGAGCTACTGGAGGAAGTCCACACCTGGCCGGGGTGAAATATCTTTTGGTGAGATCATTGTGTACTGAGCTATGGTGATGTTGTGTGGCCATTACTGGGATGATCAGACCTTGCTCCTGAGCTGTTCGGTCCGATTCTGCAGAGACACTAGAGTATACGACATACATTCTACATCTGCACCTCCCACATACATACACTTTTCTTCATTAAATTAATTTGTTATTAATTTTTTTAGAAGCTAGAGTTGTGTGGTATGTTGTGTTGGAGAAGAATGAGAGGGGGCATGGTCCAGTGGTGAGAGAGAGAGAGAGAGAGAGAGAGAGAGAGAGAGAGAGAGAGAGAGAGAGAGAGAGAGAGAGAGAGAGAGAGAGAGAGAGAAAGACGGATCCAGTGACTGACGGGGTGTTGTGGACGGAAATCTAGTTGATTCTCCAGAATAGTGATATGGGGTCAAAATAATGTGGGTGTTGATTCCCCTCACCCCAGGGACGACACTAAAGAATTACGACACAGAGGACATTCAAAACAGTCGACCGACATGATGGCGGACAGAGGACATTCAAAACAGTCGATCAGCATGATGGCGGACAGGGGACATTACAAACAGTCGACCAACATGGTGGCGGACAGAGAACTTTAGAAACAGTCGGTTAACATGGTGGCGGACAGAGGACTACAAACAGTCGATCAACATGATGACGGACAGAGGACATTACAAACAGTCGACCGACATGATGGCGGACAGAGGACATTACAAACAGTCGACCAACATGATGGCGGACAGAGGACATTCAAAACACTCGACCGACATGATGGCGGACAGAGGACATTACAAACAGTCGATCAACATGATGGCGGACAGAGGACATTACAAACAGTCGACCAACATGATGGCGGACAGGGGTCATTACAAACAGTCGACCAACATGATGGCGGACAGGGGACATTACAAACAGTCGACCAACATGGTGGCGGACAGAGAACTTTAGAAACAGTCGGTTAACATGGTGGCAGACAGAGGACTACAAACAGTCGACCGACATGATGGCGGACAGAGGACATTACAAACAGTCGACCAACATGATGGCGCACAGAGGACATTCAAAACACTCGACCGACATGATGGCGGACAGAGGACATTACAAACAGTCGATCAACATGATGGCGGAGAGAGGACATTACAAACAGTCGATCAACATGATGGCGGACAGGAGTCATTACAAACAGTCGACCAACATGATGGCGGACAGAGGACATTACAAACAGTCGATCAACATGATGGCGGACAGAGGACATTACAAACAGTTGATCAACATGATGGCGGACAGAGGACATTACAAACAGTCGATCAACATGATGGCGGACAGGGGTCATTACAAACAGTCGACCATCATGATGGCGGACAGGGGACATTACAAACAGTCGACCGACATGATGGCGGACAGAGGACATTACAAACAGTTGATCAACATGATGGCGGACAGAGGACTTTCAAAACACTCGACCGACATGATGGCGGACGGACAGAGGACATTACAAACAGTCGACCAACATGATGGCGGATAGAGGACATTCAAAACAGTCAACCAACATGATGGCGGACAGTGGACATTCTCAACAGTCAACCAACACAATGGCGGACAGGGGACATTACAAACCGTCGACCAACACAATGGCGGACAGAGGTAACAACAATATAATAACACAGCAACAGACAGTGGACATTAACAACAGTCTTGGTATGAAACTGCAAGAGAAAAAAAACGTGGTGAAGTATCAAATATCTGTCCGGCAGTGAAAGCGACGCTCTGAACATGATTTGGTACATTTGCTACAAACATCACATGGCATGGGCTAAAAGATGTACATGTTTGTGACAGCTGATCCATACGCGTAAGCCTGTTTTGATGATATTTTGGAGTTGTTTATGAATACTGACTCGCTTACGTAAGCCTGTATTGCTGATGTTTAGTGGTAGGTTAAGTTGGCTGATTCTCACGTAACAGACTGCTGGTGATGTTTAGATGTTGTCTTTGAAAATGCATCCATGTGCAAAAGCTTGTGTTGATGATGTTGAACAGTTGCTGATTAAATCGGACCATTAAGCGTAAGCCTTTGTTGTTCGCTCCGTGGCGTAGGTGTTATAGACGCAATCCGTTATCCCGCATACCGCGATCGAAACACAGCTGCGGGAGATTTGGCAGCAGACCGCCTTGCGTTAGTTTTCAAGCAATGGTATGAGTACCGACCGTTCAGAAATCAATGACAAACTACTGCACGTAAACTTGCCAAGAAATTACAAACAGAAAAAAATGCAGGGGTTGACTGCGACGTCCTTTAAAGGATATGTAACTAACTTTCTTTTTGTTATTGATGCTGATCTTTAGTAATTGCTTTTCCTCTGCAAATTTCATGCCTGTAATGTCACTCAACAGAGAAATCAGTGCTAATTGGATATTTCATCAAGCAGTCTGTTTGACACTAATTGTGAAAGTTCTCACAAGAGAAAAAGCAAAGTGGTTGAGTTTACTTCCCTCGTGGGAGAACGCGTTCTCCGGTATCTTCTCTGTCTTGGCCAGAGAAACAGGACGATGTGTATATCCTGCTCTGTTCAGTTTTGATGTTCCTTTTTGACAGACGGTAACACTGTGGCGGAGATATGTCTAAATGTCGGGATGACATGATCCCCTACAAGTGATGCGAAACTGGCATCGTTTGTTTGTTTTGTTTGTTGCTTAACCGGTGTGATCTGAGGCGGATTTTGGGGTTCTCCATTGAAGTTACAGTGACACCAGCGATATGTTGGTAGTTAGTATGTGGCAATAAATATAATCTAAATCCTCCGAGAGTTAGATTTTAGTGGGTGTTTTTTTTTTTTCTTAAACAATCTCCTCCGGCACAAATACAGCACGTTGTCGCCTGGTTGTGCCAAGTCAAGAGTGCTCGGAAATTTCCAGGGTCCCAAGTAACATCAGATTTACATAACATTGGTCGACTTATTTTCACAACCATCCTTGCCATTATTACACTACATTAGACACTTGCGGTATGAACTCTCAGATGTGGGTGACAGAGTGGACTCTCAGATATGGATGATAGATTTGAACACTCGGATATGGGTGACATAGTTGAACACTCATATATGGGTGAGTGAGTCGAACACTCAGATATGGGTGACAGAGTGGGCTATCAGATATGGATAACAGAATTGAACACTCAGATATGGATGACAGAGTGGACTGTCAGATATGGGTGACAGAGTTAAACACTCAGATATGGGTGAGAAAGTTGAACTCTCAGATATGGATAACAGAGTGGGCTATCAGATATGGGTAAGTGAGTCGAACACTCAGAAATGGGTGACAGTGTTGAACACTCAGATGTGGGTGACAGAGTTGAACTCTAGATATCGGTGACAGAGATGAACTCTCAGATATGGGTGACAGTGGACTATCACATATGGGTGAGTGAGTCGAACGCTCAGATGTGGGTGACAGAGTTGAACTCTCAGATGTGGGTGACAGAGTTGAACTCTATATATGGGTGACAGAGATGAACTCTCATATATGGGTTGAAAACAAACTGAACAGGGGAACATGGTTTTGAATGCACAATCTTCAGGAACATTCTTGGCACACGGTGCAATTGGCACTAAACATACGATGTGGTTCAGACAACTGTTGGGGTCTCCGTGGCCATGTGGTTAAACCGTCGGCCTGGCTGTGAAGGTCGTGATTCGTTTCCGGAATGCGGCATTCAGCTGCAGAGTGTAGTTATCTCGGAGACTCTTGAGGAGTTGTTGCTGAAGCTACGGAGTTCGTGCTCTGTCCTACGCTCTCGGCAGGTCGCTTTGCGGAATTGAACTGAGTCTCATGGGAAAAATCCCGGTGCACTAAAGTCGATCGTCTCGGCTTTAAACCCATGTAAAGCCCATATTAAGATAAAGTAAATAAGTGTGCATGCCATCAAGAACCACTTATGTGAGTGGCGAAACGTTAACAGCTTGTCTGGGGCATATGACAGGTCACGATGACACGCTCTCAAATACAGTCTTTGAGGGGATAGTTGAGGAAGAGCGGAAAAGATGAAGGCGGAGACAATCCTGCAAAGATAACGGTAAATCTTACAGTCTCACAAGGTTTCGCAGTACGATCTGAAGGTGGGAAATAATCACCATGAACAATCGTGTATATTGTTGGAGAATGCAAGAACACTATGAAAAAACGAATGAAAATATCTTGAAAGTAGTTAACTCACAAAGAGAACTGGCTATTGGCATCCAAAGAAGTCAATTCACATGCTGTGGGCACATCATGTGAAGGCGAGAACTGGAGTAAATGGTGACCATTTACAAGTTGGAAGCAAAGAGAGGCAGAGAAGATCAAGACTGAAGATGCATCATGACATGAAACAACATCTATAGCAGATACGATTGGTATTACATGTGACAGAAGGCAGACAAGGGGCATAATGACCAACACCACACGGCATGGACTATAAAAATTGGCCATATAAAGAGGATGCAGGTTGGTGCATATTTACAAGCTGTGTTATTTTGTTCTGTAGTTATTTTATTCTTTACCTTTATTAAGCTATGAAATATTGATGTTTCACGTCAATACCCTTAAAGCTAATAAAATGTTCCAGTGTTGTCTGGTTTTCATTCAGACTATTGGATAAATTTAAAGATTGAGCACAATCCATAACTGGCAACGCAGATCGTGTTCCAGTACGAACCTAAGGCCTAACACGATCTGCGTTGCCAGTTGTGGATTGTGCTCAATCTTTAAATCTAACTCCCGAAACAAACAAATAAATACATATTGGATAAATGTCCAGGGCATCTTGACCCTAAGGGTATCTTCTTCTTCTGCGTTCATCCAGATTTTTTTTCGGACGTGACTGCGTTGTGCCTGTTTACAGCAGAGTTGCGTTCTTGCGCCGTCAGGCCGACACATCCGACTTCTGTGGGCATTTGTTGACCGGGTTAACCTTCCCGGGGTCCCTAGGGGTATAATGCGCTTGTTAGACCCTTTCCCTTTGCTATATAATCATTACTACCTGGCTGTTGACCATAGAAATTCGTTCCCCAATAGCTGCGGGTGCTTTTACTGCAGGTTGATTTTCTTCATGAATGTGATCAAAAGATTAGTGTTGTGAATTTGATCAGCATATATTGCAATGATGAATTTGATCATCATATATTGCAATGATGAATTTTTAAATATGTCTGAAATGTAATTTACAAGACACCCGCCATTGAACTGTTTATAAGACATACGTTTCCATTTCCGTTCCTAAATTAATTATATGTCCATATTTCCCCGAGTCCTACGTATTCAGACCATAGTTCTACCCCATTCAGGCCTGAATAGAACCGGATGCAGCTACTTGAAAAATCTGTTCAGATTTACTGTAGAGAATAGCAGTGGTTTCAAAGTTGTGTGGCGCGCACACACTGAATACTTGTGGGAAGACAAGTTTTGGCGGGAAGATTACATTTTCTCGCAGCCGACATTGTGACTTAGGTGATGATGAAACTGTGTTTCATAATTCCCCGTCATACCGAGTCGAGGGTTCGAAATCAGGTGCTGGCGATTTCGAAGCAGACTGCTTCGCTTTGATTTTGGTACCGTGAGGTGTTAGCCGTTAGCAATAGAAAACTACTTAATTAATAATATCTTGTAAATCACAAACAGCCAATAAATATTGGAGTTGAATGCAGCGGCCTGTAAAGGACAAGCAACTAACATTTTGCTTTGCCGTGAATAAATCGCGGCCAGGACATGACTGACATAATTTAAATATTTTAACATCTTCACAATTGCAGATTAGCATGCGTTGAAGGTGTTAACTGGCGACTATCTTAACTGATTCAATGCTGAAAATACAAGAAGTTGGTTCGCATACAATCACGTGAGTCAGTATTACAATGTAAAAAATGTCCATCCACCGAGCATTTAAATTGAGGAAGATACCGAGAAATAAAACAATCAACATGATGATCTTAGTATGGCGATATATCGTTCTTCCTTCCATATATGAGGTCACATTTAGCGAGATATCATCCTTCGACTCTGAATCAGTTATTCTAAAGCATCTTTTCAGGAGATGAAGAATATTTTATCCAATTTAAAAAAAAGTTACTTGCATATCCTTTACAGAACGTTGCAGTCAACACCAGCATTTTTGCTGATTTCTTAGTAAGTTTAAGTTCAGTAGTTTGCCATTGCTTTCTGGACAGCCGGCACTCATACCATATCGCAGAAAACCAACGCAACGCGGTCTGCTGTCAAATCGCGCGCTGCTGTGTTTCGAACGCGGGATCACGAACTGCGCCCGAAACACCATCGCCACGGAGCCGACATTTTATCCAGTATCCCTCCGTTAATAACGCTGATAGTGATTGTTATTAAGAGTTACAAAATCATCATTCCTACATATGGAAGTAAACCATGGACAAGAAACACTGGCAGAGGGTAACATACAAAGTTCAGGGCGCTTCACAAACTGCATCACAATCAAAATAAGCTATACAATATGGTGGTACATCTGTTAACATGAAGATTATTATTATCTGTATTATTACTGTTATTATTATTATAGTTTAAGGTCTAACTAAATACAAACAGCTAGCTCCGTGGCGATGGTGTACGGACACAGTTTGTAATCCCGCATACCCGCGTTCGAAACACAGATGTGGGCGATTTGGCAGCAGACCGCCTTACGTGGTTGTTTTTTTAATGACATGGGATGGCTGCTGGTAGTTCAGAAAGCAATGACAAACTACTGAACGTAAATTTGTCAGTTCAGAGAGCTGTGATAAACTATTGAACCTAAAACAGCCTAGACACTCAACCGTGTGCAAAGTCACGAAACATGACTTAAATTATAGTTTACATATAGTACTGACTAAAAGATGCCTCGAATCAATGTTCTGCGCTAAGTTTTGTTGAGACAACCACATAACATATTCATGTTGCATAAAGTAAATTTAACAAAAGAAACATTTATGAGACATGCCGCGTCATGGTTACATAAAAAAAAAAAAAAAACTACCCGGTCGGTACCCTGGTGCGGACTGGTGCGCCCTGGTGCGACCTGGTGCGCCCTGCCACGACAACACCACTGGCAATAAGCAGATGAGTGGATATCTCTTGGAGGTTGCGGAGATTTGTTTCCTTAGATCAGGAGTGCGGAACCTGTTTTCTACCCAGGGCAGACGAACTGAGTGTGGGATTAGTTTATGTTCTTCGTCTGCTGCATACCCATCCAGCTTGTAGCGGTGGAAGGTTGCGTGTTTCAATCACCCCTAGAGCTATGCCGACGGTAGCGTGGCTACTGGTAGGTTCTCCCATGTCGGACAGGACAAGGGGTTGTAGCCAAAGGAAGAAATGCACAAGCCTGCAGCCTTGAAGATAGACTACAGGAAAATCAAAGTCTTGGGAAATCAAACCCGAAAACAATGCATGTCGATGTTGAACGTACTGAGCCACAGGGTTGACGAAACAGTACAAGACAAATTCACTTTATGATGTTAGTTTATCGTTATTCCGAAATTGGGGCCAAGAAAAATAAACTTGTGAGAACCAATGAACGTGAACTGCGCGTACTGAGGTCATGTCAAGGCGGTCCTGAATTGCCTGGTTATATTATACGAAATTTTAAGCTGTAGGCTTAATTTAGGTCAATACTTGCCTTGTGGCATGCTACCGACAGGTGGTGTCTGTGTGACATTCTTTCATCATGCATTGTTCACTTCCATTCTTTATTACTTATAGGAGTGCTAGGTTTATCTTTCACAATGTTTTTATGAACATGCAACTACTCTCTTTTTAATGGCATGGGACCATTCAGGTATTCAAATATTACCTTCTACATCCGTCGAGTTAATGATATAATTATTATCATGACCCCCGTCAGGCATGAAGGCCACCCGTGTGTGCTCCCATAGCCACCTGTTGTCTTCAAATGTTATACCGCTGTTTGGCTTCTGTGTCACTGAGCTACATTATCCCAACTTCTGACTTTACTATTCTAAATCTATTCGTTCTAATATATTTTCGAGATTCACCATTCTTCTTGTTCTTTCATCCTCCTATTTCCCTTCCTCTTTCTGTTCTGGTTCTTGTTCTCCTCCGTCGCCTCCTCCTCTTCCCCTCCTACTTATTGTGTTTGTTCGTCTTCTTCTGCTTCTTCATCTGCGTCGTCTTCTTCTTCTTCTTCTTCTTCTTCTTCTTCTTCTTCTTCTTCTTCTTCTTCTTCTTCTTCTTCTTCTTCTTCTTCTTCTTCTTCTTCTTCTTCTTCTTCTTCTTCTTCTTCTTCTTCTCGTTGAATAATCATATTGTCAACACTCCAACACCAACTGTAATGCTGTGTTCAGAGACGGTGGAAAGAACGCAGGCAATGAATTACCTGGGGATACGGTTTGATCGAAGCCTTGCTTATAATGTGCACATAGACCAGGTGATAATAAAGGCCAAGCGGGGTTTGGCAGCAATGCGGGTGATGGCGGCAGCAAACTGTGAGCAGCGCCATCTATGTCTTCTGTACGAGGGGCTGGTCATGTCTGTTTTGGAGTATGCAATGGCAATCCTGACTCTCAGCCATAAGCAGATAGAAAGGATGGAAAGGATACAGAATGAAGCTATGCGCATTATTCTTGGATGTACAAGAGATACAGCATGCAGGGCGATGCGCTACCTTCTTGATTTTCCAACCATTGAAGAGAGAATACAAGGTTTGCAGGGCACGCGCCTACCTCAGAATTAACGCAAACACACAACATCCACTGCATAGTGAAATTAGGAATGTGAAGGGCAGCAGGTTAAAAAGAGGAAGGTCGTGGATGGGTCAAGCCGAAGACATTCTTCAACAGGTGTGTTCACTTGAGGACTTAGAACCTGGCGAGGAGTGGGTGCAAGTGCCAACAGACTTCTGCACATCCTTTTCAGTTTGCATCCAACTAGATAGAAAATGCAGACAAGAAAATCCGGCTGCTGTTGAGGCTGAAGTACAAGCGTTGATTTTCGAGAATTCGCTAGACGGTGACGCGGTCATCTACACAGATGGGTCGGTCGTCCGACATGTGAGAAGCTCATGGGCCTTTACAGCTCGGGCCGGAGGGAGAATTGTGAAGGAGGACTCTGGTGCTTTCACTGAAACCACAAGTAGCCTGACCATGGAAGTCATGGCAGTAAGTAAAGCAATAACATGGCTCGAGACACAGACATTCACTAGGGCTTGTTTCCTCAGCGACTCAATGAACATGATCAAGAGGATAGAGGAGGGGTCGATCCGAAGAGAATGGTTGCTGCCTCTGGAGCGGTCTCGACTGGCAAAGATTAGTTTCATCTTCGTGCCAGGGCATGCGGGAGTACAAGGAAATGAGCGGGCTGACAAGCTCGCAGGTGAGGCTACGGTGGAGGGCGGACGCGCCATGGACCAGGCCGACATCCTGAATGCTCTACGAGAAGTAAGACTTTTGCGAGAACCTAGTGATGACTGTGAATCCACAACAATGGCCAGACTGCGAGAGCAGCAAATTAAAAGAGGGGTGGCCAAACAAGAACACTACGCAGGAAGCCAAAGAAGATTGATAAACCAACACAGAATTGGCGTCGTTAGCCGCTACACGTTGCGGGATTTGCTGAGGAGGGGATCCGAGCACTTATGGACTGAATGGTTCGATGTGCAATGAGGATGATCTGTCGACTAACTAATTAACTAACTAACTTCTTCTTCTTCTTCTTCTTCTTCTTCTTCTTCTTCTTTTCATTCCCACTATCCCTGTCACGCTTATTGTTGTTGTTGTTCTACTTCTTATGGTCGCATCTCTGATGATTACAAAGTCATGCCGAGCCTCACGATGAACTCGACCGTTTTTGGAATATCTCTTTGCTACCATACAGCATGGAGATCAATGTTGATCCAGTATGTCAGTCTATTTATAGTTCTAAACTTCTTTCCTCCAAATATTTCCCCTCAACAACACATTCTCATTTTATCTACTGATGAATCCACAGCTGGAATTTAATCTCCACCCACTCCTTGTCAGATGGATGCCCTCTGCATTATTCGAAGGAAATGCTGTCCTCAGATGTGCGGCTGGTCGTCAGATCTGATCGTAATAAACCCAGGCTTGTCCCAAGGTTCTCCTCTGTGTCCAGTCCTCTTCAATGTATACACAGTTAGAATCGCTGGTCAACAATTACAAGGCAACGGTAGAACCTTCTATATGCAGATGACACCCTGCTCTACAAGCAAACTAAAGAGCTACAACAAGAAGTAAATCGAATATCAGCATGGCGCAATTGTGAATCCTTCCAAAGCTAACATTATAGGATCCTCCATGAATAATCTCGTACACTCGTGCTAAAGTGAACCAGGCCATGAAATATTTTAGTGTGAGATTCAATCGAAGTCTGATGTTCAAGAATCACATAGACAGACAGCCTCGGCCATGAAAGATTTGTCGGAAAATAAAGTGATGACCACAACGAATCTTGACCGCTGACTACGTGTGATGCTGTATCAGGGACTGATATAATTTACAACTGAAGTCACCTTGCCCATTCTGACAATATGCACCACACAAACAAAAATACTTGACAAAATAGACAATGAAGCTACGTGGATCACCCTAGGATGATCCATCGATATACCTTGTTAATCCATGATTTACCTTTTGGACGTTCCGTCTATTGATAAGACTCAAACTAGCCAGAGCACGTGACTTACCATTAAAGTGAGAGTCGATATACAACACCAACTTCACGCTGCCCTGTCAATACCTAAAGGAAATCAACTGAAGATGGGCAAATCGTGGATTGCCAAGGAAGCCATCTTTCATGTGTACAGACTCACAGACAATAATTTTGGATGGAAATGGATGTCAGTGCCAGGAGATCCCCTTTCTATCATCTCTGTCGTTATCACTCTTGTCACAGGCCAAGATACAGTGAACTTTATGGATCGTTCTGTAGTCAGGAGCAAGCGAAATGCGTGGGTATTCTCAGTAAGTTCAATCTGCAAAGCTGTCTGACAAGCAAGGTGTGTTTTTGCTGTGAAAAGCAGCCTTACGATGGAAACTATGGCTGTAACCAATGAGCTGAATAAACCAAGCACGCAATAACCTTCGACCTTGTGTTTATCAACAGTGGCTTTGTCACCAGGACAGCAAGTCCTGACCTGGCGCTTGTTTCTCTTTCACTCACTACAGTGTGTAGATGTGGTGTCCTAGGGTACCATGGCAGCGACCATCACCCTTGCATCATATGTGTGGAGAAAGGCAGAACCAGTTAGCAGAAGTCAAAGGTTAAGATATTCAATTGTGACAGTAAAGAGCAAGATGTGCCGAGTATAATAAGGCGCGACAAGAGCAGCAATCATAAATGCAGGGGAGAAAGCTGGGAGCAACCACGTTGGTCGAATTTTGAGGAGAAAAAGGCTTATGTGGAAAAGCGTGGAGCTGTAAGGAAATGGCAAAACGCCAAAAGGAACAGAGTTGTCCATTCTAGTCTTATCTTGTACTTAGAAAGAGAAATAGACGCAAAAGTTAGCTGTTTCAAATAACTGGTTAAAGTGGTAAAAAGTAAAAAATTGGCAGAGTTGTGTCAAAGAATGAGCAACGACAAGTCACTGAAATTGTTCTGGCGACTACATAAAAGTATGAATGGCGTAGTCAAGAATACGAGTATTAATGACTTCCAGCGTGCAGACCTCATCTGGCAGAGGACTGACGAGAATAAGGGCAAAGCTCTTTTAGAACGCTATCTAGACTAGAGCAACTAGAGAGGAGCAAGCTAAATGCATGGGCATTCTCAGGTAATCTCAAGCTACAAAACTGTCAAAGAAGCAAGATGTGTTTTTGCCGTGACAACAAGCAACCTTACGATGGAAACTATGACTGCAACCAATGTGCTGAGTTAACAATGCAGGCAAAAGCATTCACACGCATGTATACATGCATACTGAGCGACACAATGAACAGGTCCTAGAAGATCCAACCTGGCCTCACACGACATGAGTGGCTCGACACCCTGATCACATCGACATTAGTCCAGCTAGTCTATGAGGGGGCACTCAGACGTAACTCAGGTAACGAGCGAGCCGATCGGTTGGCGAACATGGCGATGATTGAGTTTCTAAGAGCAATGGATAGGTCAGACGTCATTAACGCCATGACATTAAAGAAGTTTGTAAATCTACTTCCTGGTCCAGAATAAGGAAGAACGAGGGAAGTGAAGAACATAATGTTTAAAGGGTCATGTCAAAGACTTAAGAGGAAGCTATGAGCTCTGAGAGAGCTAAAATAGAGCTTAGTAGAGGGCAGGTGACGTAATAGGACAGGAGACCAGACAGGAGAGACACCAACGCTATAAATAGCTATAACAGGACACACTTGTGTCAACAAGGAGGGCAACCAGTGCAGATGAGCTGGTGTTACCCAAGAACCGGGGAAACCCAGTTCACGAGGTAAGGACCATGTCACTTGTTTTCCCGGGAGGAATGTGGAATCAACAAGCACATCTTCAAACTTATTATCTGTTGGGATTATTGACTGACTTCTGTCTACACTCCTCCCTTCTGTCTTCCCTTCCATATATCTATTTCTTTCACTCTCTCTGTTATTCCCTCAACACATACTCCGACAACAGTTCCTTTCAACGATAAATAAAAGATTTATTAATAAAAACTATGTCTGGTGTATGTATGGACTGTGTAAGCGTAGTTGATAGTGTATTCTATTGTTGGTGCAAGAATGAACTCTGAATGTCTAGCAGCGGTGTCACATCTCGCCCACTCATTTTTCCAAACCACTGGACAGCACATAAAACAGGAAAGGTCTCACCCTGGATGTTCCGTATGCTTGAGTGAAGGTAAATCCGTTATTGACCGAAACAAAACTGTTCACCACTGGATCACTGTACAGTATTAATATTCCAGTAAGTTTATGAATTCGCCCTGAGTCTGGTTCATGAAAGTACTTATCTAACACCGGAAAAAACCACATCACCACAGTTCTACATATTGTCTTTAATTACTAGCACTGTTTTGACTTGTCTATTGTTTCTTTACTATGCATACAAGACGTATGTAGTTTTATTTTGCTTTGCTTTCTGCAAACTTATCTGTCTTTTTCCATTATTACTTTGGTTATCTGACTATTCTTTACTTCTTTTTCAAAGTTCCTTTAAAAGTATAGTTTATTTCGTATTTGGCCTTGTCTAATTTATTCCTTGGTTTATTGGGGTATTTTCTCTCCCCACAAATGAAATGCCTTGAGTTTATCAACAAAGCTTTTTCCAGCACACAAGAAGTATGTGTCTATCTTCTCTGCTATATCCCGATGGGAGTTGGAACCTGTGAAAAGTATAACAGATCCAGTGATAAGCGTCTGCCACGTAATACTACTTATGCAAGTGTCCTTCTCCAGCCATAATGACAAGGCTTCCGAAGTAAACACCCACATAAGACATATGAATTCACCAAAGTCTAAACTATTCACTAATAGAAAGCAATGGTAAACGCTATGCACACACATCTATTTTCCTATGCTAAAACTAATACACTAAGATTATAATACTTATCCTCCTGGAATCGAAATACACTAGCGAATAACACACTAATATCCAATATTCTTTCAACCATTAGGGACGTGTATTTCTTTCCCCACTCAGGATGCATATCTCATTCAGCCCAGTTTGGAACACACACTAAACAGAAACCCCATGTTCTACTATTTATAACAAGTGTCCAATCCTCCGTTGATTGTTTGATCTACAATCAAATTTTCCGTATCCTGCCCATCAAACAGCGGTAAAATCACGCAGTGACTATTTTCTCGTTTCCTCCGTTTTTACGCTGTTCCTCCGTTCATCGCTGGTCGCACTTCAAAGAGATCTATGCTTTGATCACCGTCTTTCTGTTCCCCGTTCTTGTCCGTTCGTTTTCCCGTCGGCCGATACGAGCGGCAGCCACTGACCTCGGCGAGTATCTGTATCCTATTTTTATATTCGGAGGTCAATAATCTTTACTTTATTCCTCCTCTCAGAATGAAGTACACAATTGTTAACCCTCCTCCTTCATTGCATTTTGATATGTAAGTTATCAAGGAATCACTAAACTGCAGTTCTTCCATGACATAGGCCCCCTCTTAAGAGAGTTGACCGCGTCGACTCTTCATCATTGTAGTTTTGATTCCTATGATCCTCCAACTTCTTCCTCTTCCTCTGGAGTTGGATGTCTAGATAAGAATTCTGCTCCTACATTCTCCTTACCAGGGATGTATTCCACTGTGAAGTCCTGCTGCAGCAACAACGTCCATCACATCCACCGTGCGTTGAGCTTCTCTGAAGTAGCTATGAACATCACGTGTTGATGATATGATTGGATCCTCACATGGATCAACACCTCATCCAGTAGGCGACCTCATAGACACCCTACCCTACTACTCATGATCACCATTAGTGCTGGCACATCGCCCCTGTACGTTCAGTCGACCTCCTTTCGACTGGCGTAAGCGATGGCTCACAATACAGACGGATTGTCCCATCCTGACTGTAACACTGTGTCCATATTCTCTTGGTTTCCCCCGGCTTTGCCTCTGGGGATGTTCCACCTCGTCCTCGTTGGACCGAGTCGTCTTTCCCAAATCTCCTGGACGTTTGCTTCCAGGACCATCTTGGGCGATATTGTATCTGGTCAGCCAATCTTCGGTTGGAGTCCGGGGTATTTCTCGCCATTCCCGACGTTACCCAGCCCGTCTGAACTTGGTTACTAGGGAAAGTTTCCCTCTTGTCCTTTCCCTGACGTGCGATTTCCCTCCTCCTTTCGTTGGGTAAATCTGACCTATCCCGTACTGTCCCATAGGTCCTCCTATGTTGTACTGGCGATCTCTGGTCTTCGTCTGGACTGGTAACCTTTGTCCCAATGGCTGCCATCACCATAAAGTGCGAAGCTTTGCTCCCGGATCTCTCCTCATATTTCCTAATGAGATGTCTAGGGAGATTTTTCTGCTCTTCCCCGATCCGGATTTTGTAGATGTTCTTGGACACCACCTTTTCCACAGGATAAGGTCCTTTCCATCCTACTTGGAGTATATTGGTCTCTGCTGGACTCCACACTTCCACTTTGTCTTCCACTTTAAGAGCTATTTTACTCTTAGTCCGCTTGTTGGGTGGTGCGTTCTGCCTCCCGAACAAGACTTCAACCACCGGCGTACATCTCCCGTCATTCTTGGCCAGCAATAATGGCCGGAAATTTGCTGCAAGGTCTCTCTGACACCCATATGTCGATGCTCGCCTATGATGTGTCCACTCTGAAGAATGTGAGGACGGTGGGTCTCTGGAACCACCCACTGCTCGTGCAGGTTATCTCCCCTCCCAGCTCTCCGATAGAGTAGTCGATTCTTCAGAAAGTACTGCCCCCGTTCTGGTGACTCAGCACTTCTTTGCAGCTTCCTGTAGCAAGGACGCAACGTAGTATCCTTCCTCTGGGCAGTATGCAATTCTCCTATCCCTGAGTTGTCGCATAGTGTCTCTGCCTCTTTTTCCTTCCCTTGAGATCCACTGACTACTGTTCCCTTGTGGGCTGGCTGTTTGGGCATCCCCAAAAAGACATATTTCGTGCCAATGATCATGGGAAATAAAGAGTCAGATAATACAGCAGCTGGAATAATGCCCGTGACGTACCTGGATTTAATCTCCACCTTGGCGATTGGCAGCGTCATGGTAACAGCACTCCTCATTGCCGGCTGTATTTCTATGGTCTCCCCTGTAAGTTGGTCTGGGCTTACTAAGCTGGCATCCACCACCGCTTCCCCATCCAAACCGGTATCGTAGAGACAAGCAACCTGTTGGCCATTTACTTCAATCAGTTCAACCACAGGTGGTCTCTCTTGGTCCGGAGTGGCTTCCATCTCCTTGACCGTTTCCTTGCCTTCCTCTTTTGATTCCTCGAGGTTGGTTATGCAATTGGCGTCTTCTGCCTTGCATCTGCAGTCCACAGTATTATGTGTTGTCGACTGGCAGTGTGTGCACCATGTTCCCTTCCTAGGTTTCCGTGTGTCCTTTTTGTTCCTAGCTCCTTCGCCGACCTCAGTCTTGTCTGTGATCACCGTCGTAGGAATCACTTTGCATGCTGCGAAGAAAGAACTTTTAGGTTTCGATCTGCAGTCCTTCTTGTTATGAGAGGGCACCTTGCAGACTGAACACCACTTCTCGGACCACTGTCGTTTCGCTGGAGAATTCGAGGTGTTCTGGTTTCCTTCCTTCACCTTCTCTGAACTCTCCTCTGTGTGCTTTATATAAGGTTCCACTTTTTCTCCTTCCCAGTTTTTTGGTTTCTTTTTCTCTTGTTTCTCCTGACCTTTGGTTTGTGTACTTAGTTCCGCCGTCTCCCCATGTACCTCTACGAATCGTTCCGCCAGCTTAGTCACAACATCAATCCGTTCCCCCCCCCCCTTGTTCTCCAAAGAAGGTTCTGAGAGGTTTCGACATTTGCTTTCGCATCTGGTCGACCACCATCATCTCTTCGAGACTCTCATAATCCCTCTTGAATTCTGCCAAGTCCATCCATTTCTGGAGATAGGATTTCAGCCACAGACTGTAGGCGGCGAATAGCTCTCCAGGCTCTCGTCTAGACGATCTAAACTTCTTCCGATACGTTTGTGCTGTGACTTCATAATGCTTCATCAAAGCGGCTTTTAATTCCTCGTACTGTTTTTCATGTCCTGGTGGTAGGCGTGTATAAACCTCGTACCCTGAACCTATTAAAGCCTGGGATAATTTAAGAGCCCATCGGCTTCTATCCAGTCCCATAGCGACGGCCATTGCTCCAAAGCGATTCGCAAAGTTGTCAAATTTTTCTTTAGACTCATCATACACAGCTAAGGGAAATTTCATTGCATGGTAGCTAGATCCACGCAGGTTGGTTGAACCCTGTAACGATGATCCGCCTTCCACGCCATCTATTTCTCCCTTAGTTTGTATTTTGAGTTCCATCTCTTTCATGCGGTATTCATGTTCCCGTATCTTGTTGGCCTTTTCCGCGTCCAACCTCTTTTTGGTCTGCTCCACTTCCGCACCCAACCGCTTGTTGATTTGTTCCATTTCCATGCGTTTCAATTCCAACTCAGCCTTCCGATCTTCTCGTTCCGCTTGACGAATTTCCCTTTCTCTTTCCTGTATGTAATCAGTTAGTTCCGAACCAGCTAAACCAATCGCCTCCCCTTTGGCCCTTAGTTCTGCTGTAGTTACTTTAGGAGTTGCCATAGTAAAGAATGTAAGTCAGTCAATAGAGTACAGACACTTCAAGGCAGTAAAGCAATACTCACTATAGAATTATATTCTACCTAGACCCTATATCATTTATCTATGTCTATCTACTATTATTAATCTACAACACCACACAGTACATCACAACCTCTCTCTCATCAACAAGAGGAGATATAGGATAAAGACTTATGTAGACGTGTGACCGTGTGACTAGGTATGTAATGTGTCTTACCACCTATCCACATTCACTCTGTCTGGAACTTTCTCACTGTACAGTCACCAGCATTAATGAAATGTTTCTACCATAAATGTAATGGCACCATATATCCAATGGACGTCCTTCCATTAAGAGTCATCAGTGTATACTTATATTTATTCCAATCAGTATGTCCCATCATGCAGATACTCCCCTATGCCTGTGCCAATATGCAGGTACCCCACTATGCATATGCCCTGTTATGCCTCCAGTTCATATGGGTATTATGTAGTTACCCCGCTGCTCCACCAATTATGTCACTTGTTTTCCCGGGAGGAATGTGGAATCAACAAGCACATCTTCAAACTTATTATCTGTTGGGATTATTGACTGACTTCTGTCTACACTCCTCCCTTCTGTCTTCCCTTCCATATATCTATTTCTTTCACTCTCTCTGTTATTCCCTCAACACATACTCCGACAACAGTTCCTTTCAACGATAAATAAAAGATTTATTAATAAAAACTATGGCTGGTGTATGTATGGACTGTGTAAGCGTTGTTGATAGTGTATTCTATTGTTGGTGCAAGAATGAACTCTGAATGTCTAGCAGCGGTGTCACATCTCGCCCACTCATTTTTCCAAACCACTGGACAGCACATAAAACAGGAAAGGTCTCACCCTGGATGTTCCGTATGCTTGAGTGAAGGTAAATCCGTTATTGACCGAAACAAAACTGTTCACCACTGGATCACTGTACAGTATTAATATTCCAGTAAGTTTATGAATTCGCCCGAGTCTGTTTCATGAAAGTACTTATCCTAACACCGGAAAAAAACCACATCACCACAGTTCTAGCATATTGTCTTTAATTACTAGCACTGTTTTGACTTGTCTTATTGTTTCTTTACTATGCATACAAGACGTATGTAGTTTTATTTTGCTTTGCTTTCTGCAAACTTATCTGTCTTTTTCCATTATTACTTTGGTTATCTGACTATTCTTTTCTTCTTTTTCAAAGTTCCTTTAAAAGTATAGTTTATTTCGTATTTGACCTTGTCTAATTTATTCCTTGGTTTATTGGGGTATTTTCTCTCCCCACAAATGAAATGCCTTGAGTTTATCAACAAAGCTTTTTCCAGCACACAAGAAGTATGTGTCTATCTTCTCTGCTATATCCCGATGGGAGTTGGAACCTGTGAAAAGTATAACAGATCCAGTGATAAGCGTCTGCCACTTAATACTACTTATGCAAGTGTCCTTCTCCAGCCATAATGACAAGGCTTCCGAAGTAAACACCCACATAAGACATATGAATTCACCAAAGTCTAAACTATTCACTAATAGAAAGCAATGGTAAACGCTATGCACACACATCTATTTTCCTATGCTAAAACTAATACACTAAGATTATAATACCTTATATATTCACTTATCCTCCTGGAATCGAAATACACTAGCGAATAACACACTAATATCCCATATTCTTTCAACCATTAGGGACGTGTATTTCTTTCCCCACTCAGGATGCATATCTCATTCAGCCCAGTTTGGAACACACACTAAACAGAAACCCCATGTTCTACTATTTATAACGAGTGTCCAATCCTCCGTTGATTGTTTGATCTACAATCAAATTTTCCGTATCCTGCCCATCAAACAGCGGTAAAATCACGTACTGACTATTTTCTCGTTTCCTCCGTTGTTACGCTGTTCCCCGTTCATCGCTGGTCGCACTTCAAAGAGATCTATGCTTTGATCACCGTCTTTCTGTTCCCCGTTCTTGTCCGTTCGTTTTCCCGTCGGCCGATACGAGCGGCAGCCACTGACCTCGGCGAGTAACTGTATCCTATTTTTATATTCGGAGGTCAATAATCTTTACTTTATTCCTCCTCTCAGAATGAAGTACACAATTGTTAACCCCCCTCCTTCATTGCATTTTGATATGTAAGTTATCAAGGAATCACTAAACTGCAGTTTTTCCGTGACAGACCAAGTAACTGTGGTCAACACAGCCCAGTGCCCAGCAAGTAAACCAACTATCGCACGCTGAGCTGAATTGCCCGTGGCTGACCACGCCACGCTCAGCGAGCTCAGACAGAGACCGGGACGGCGTAAGAATCAGACGTGTATTCCACTAGGGATACTTTGTAGTTGTGAAGGACAGTACAATAGTTATAATAGTCTAGCTTAGCTTCAGTGGTTATAATATTTATATCATCCTCTCATTCCATCTTATCGTCATGTTTAATACCGTTGTGGTATTCCGCTCGTGGAGCTATTGTATGATCTGCTCCGAATAAAAATGTATCCTTTTGCAAACGAGACGAGTTGTCACTTTCGTTTAGTGCAAAAGAAGGGAATCCGTGTATGCCTGTCGCAAGCAGGTTGCTGACAGGCAGGATACCATTTGGTGTCAGAAGTCCCTGAATCACCGCTCACTACCATTAGGGACCATTTGGTGTCAGAAGTGCTTGAATCACCGCTCATTACCAGGTGGACACCATCTGACACCAGGATACCATTTGGTGTCAGAAGTCCCTGAACCACCGCTCACTACCATTAGGCACCATTTGGCTCACTACTAGTTGGTAGGATACCGTTTGGTATAAGAAACTTTGTGAACTAACGCTCACTACCAATTAGCAATTAGGATACCATTTGTTGGATAGCATGTGTTAGGATACCATTGCTGTTTTTCAACCACCACTCATTACGATTAACCAAGATACCACGTTATCATTTCTCGCGGGGCTTGAACCACCGCTAGAATTTTGTCATTTAATTGAACTTAGCAGTTGATAAAAATAGCAATGTACTATTTGATTGCAAGTATCATTAGCATACTATTGTGAAAAGTACCATATAATTTGCCATCTTCGGAAATTCTACGGAATATCAGTGATATATTATCTATGCAAATTATTTGAATTAAAATGTATGAAACATAAA
The DNA here is from genome assembly GCA_014155875.1 of Cepaea nemoralis. Lineage (NCBI taxonomy): Eukaryota > Metazoa > Mollusca > Gastropoda > Stylommatophora > Helicidae > Cepaea > Cepaea nemoralis. Next base: position 119,510 of record JACEFZ010003907.1, read on the forward strand.
CTGATTGTGTACGAATTGAAAGGTTAATCATTATGTGTTTGATACTATCAGAATGTCAACATCTATCACAATCACGTTAGTATTTATGCAAAAACAATTGTTTTTCGCACAACAGTAGGAGATTAGAGGTTAAGCTAGAGTCATACAGCGCAGCCCAGTCAGAAACGACAGAAAGGGGAAGACAAGACGACATTGACATTCATTGACGTTCATTCAGACTATCATACAATCATATCATCTACATTAATCATTATCATTTATGCCACATTTGAACTTTGCCATTCGTTGAAACGTTAATATCTCAATTAACCACATGTATGACACATTACACGCATGTTGCTAAAATTTTGATGTTCTAATAAACAGAAACATCAGTTATAAAAGCGAGGCGATCAGTCGTTTGTACGAGTACGAAAGACAGCGGCGGAACATCCCAAGGGCCATATTTTGCTACAAGATTAGATGAGTATATTTTTCTCTAATTTTGATATGCACCCTTAACTTCGCACTCTTTTTTCAGAAAATCTTGTAAATATTTGACACACGAGAACTGTGAAATTGTATTTGGAAAATATATTGCTATCAATTGTCTGATAACATAAAGCCTCATAATGTCATCATTAAATGACTTCATCCAGGCTGGTAAAGTACTAGAATATACTGGAGAAAAACTAGAGAAGTGGGCAAATGAAAGATACAGAGAAGAGACAGAGAGAAATGCTGCTCTAGAGAGAGACCAAAGAGCACTAGAAAGTCAACATCAAAAAGAGATGAAGGAGTTAGAGGAATCCACTAAACAGAAGGAATTGGAAATAAGACAGAAGCAGATAGAGATGGACGATGCCACCAAGCAGAAGCAGATAGAGGTAGAGTGTCAAAGACTTGAGAGGAAGCTCTAAGCTCTGAGAGAGCTAACATAGAGCTTATTAGGGGACAGGTGACGTAATAGGACAGGAGACCAGACAGGAGAGACACCAACGCTATAAATAGCTATAACAGGACACACTTGTGTCAACAAGAAGGGCAACCAGTACGGTTGAGCTGGTGTTACCCAAGAACCGGGGAAACCTAGCTCACGAGGTGAGGACAGGTAACTGGGCTCAGCACAGCCCAAGGCCCAGCACGTAAACCAAACATTGCACGCTGAGCTGAATTGCTAGTGGCTGAACACGCCACGCTCAGTGAGCTCAGACAGGACCCAGACGGCGTAGGAATCAGACGTGTATTTCGCTGGAAGTCTTTGTAGTTATAAAGGACAGTACAATAGTTAAATAGTCTAGCTTAGCTTCAGTGATTATAGTATTTATGTCATCCTCTCACCCCATCTTATCATCATCACATTCTAAGATGTGTAATACCGTTGTGGTATTCCGCTCGTGGAGCCTTTGTATTATCTGCTCCGAAGTTTAGTGCAAAAGAGAATCCATGTATGCCTGTCGCAAGTGGGTTGCTGACAGGCAGGATACTATTTGGTGTCAGAAGTGCTTTAATCACCGCTCATTACCAGGTAGAAACAAGCTGACACCAGGACGCTATCTGACACCAAGATACCATACTATTTGGTGTCAGAAATACCTGAACAACCGCTCACTACCAATAAGATACCAGGTGGTGTAATAAACCCCTGAACTACCACTCACTACCATTAGCCACCATTTTGGCTCATTTTGGATAGCATTTGTTAGAATACCAATGCTGTTTTGTTTCAACCACCACTCATTGCTATTAGCCAAGATACCACGTTATCATTTCTCGTGGGGCTTGAACCACCGCTAAAGTTGTGCTATTTAATCGAACTTAGCAGTAATAAATATAGCAATGTATTGTGTGATGAAAGGTATCATTAGCATATGATTTAAGGAAATTATTTAAATGAAATTGTGTGAAATATAAACTGATTGTGTACAAAGGGAAAGTTTAATCATCTTCTGTTCGATACTATCAGAATGCCAACATCTATCACAATCACGTTAAGATTAGTGCAAAAACAAATTTTTTTTTTCGCACAACAATTAGAGGTTAAGCTAGAATCGTAGAGCTCAGTCCAGTCAGAAACGAGAAAAGGGAAGACAAGACGACATTGACAATCATTGACATTCATTGACGTTCATTCAGACTATCATACAATCATTTCATCAACATTAATCATTATCATTTATGCCACATTTGAACTTTGCCATTCGTTGAAACATTGTTATCTCAATTAACCACATGTATGACACATTCCATACATGTTGCTAAAATTTTGATGTTCTAATAAACAGAATCTTGTCACCAGATCTTTTCTCCCTGTATAGCGAAGTAATAATGAGAGAGATCGAAGAGATGCTAGGAATACTAGTTGGAGGTTATAATATAAATAATATACGCTATGCAGATGACACAGTATTGGTGGCGGATAATTCAACAGACCTACAACAATTATTAGACGTTGTAGTAACAGAGAGTGCAAGGAAAGGACTCTCCTTGAATATCAAGAAAACAGTAACAATGGTAATATCAAAGAAAATGGTGACACCAAAATGTGACATAGAAATAGAAGGGAAAATCCTTAACCAAGTTGATAATTTTAGATACCTAAGGGCATTTATAACATCAGATGGAAGATGTACAACAGAGATTAGGAGCAAAATAGGGCAGGCAAAAGCCGCATTTCAGAAAATGAAGAGTATCTTATGCAATAAGTCACTATCACTGAATGTAAGAAAGAGAGTGCTGAAATGCTATGTAGAACCAGTTTTGCTGTATGGCAGTGAATCTTGGAATGTAAATGAACAAATTAAGAAAAAATTAGAAGCAACAGAGATGTGGTTCCTGAGACGATTGTTGCGAATTCCTTGGACTGCCAGAGTAACTAATGACGACTGCCTGAAACAGGCTAATGAAACTAGAACATTATATACAACAATAAGACAGAGACAAACAGCTTTCCTCGGTCATGTGATGAGAAGAGAGGCATTGGAGAACATCGTAACAACAGGAAAGATCGAGGGGAAGAGAGGCAGAGGTAGACCAAGAGACGTGATGCTGGATGGATTGAGACGGTGGCATGGAGGAATATCAGCAGCAGAGTTGATCCAGAAAACCAAAGACCGAGTTCTATGGAGAGCCATGAACGCCTACGCCAGCCGGCACGGCACTTGATGATGATGATGAATAAACAGAAACATCAGTATAAAAGCGAGGCGATCAGTCGTTTGTACGGAAGGACCACAACCCACTTGCGACAGGCATACACGGATTCTCTTCTTTTGCACTAAACGAAAATGACAACTCGTCTCGGTTGCAAAAGGGTACATGTTTATTCGGAGCAGATTATACAAAGGCTCCACGAGCGGAATACCACAACGGTATTACACATCTTAGAATGTGATGATGATAAGATGGGGTGAGAGGATGACATAAATACTATAATCACTGAAGCTAAGCTAGACTATTTAACTATTGTACTGTCCTTTATAACTACAAAGACTTCCTAGCGAAATACACGTCTGATTCCTACGCCGTCTGGGTCCTGTCTGAGCTCACTGAGCGTGGCGTGTTCAGCCACTAGCAATTCAGCTCAGCGTGCAATGTTTGGTTTACGTGCTGGGCCTTGGGCTGTGCTGAGCCCAGTTCCTGTCCTCACCTCGTGAGCTAGGTTTCCCCGGTTCTTGGGTAACACCAGCTCAGCCGTACTGGTTGCCCTTCTTGTTGACACAAATGTGTCCCGTTATAGCTATTTATAGCGTTGGTGTCTCTCCTGTCTGGTCTCCTGTCCTATTACATCACCTGTCCCCTAATAAGCTCTATGTTAGCTCTCTCAGAGCTTAGAGCTTCCTCTCAAGTCTTTGACAGGCTCTCGTTCCTCCCCTGTTGTGTTACAAACTTTTAAGTTGTGTGGGTAACACAAGTAATGTTACAAAAATTGGCTGTCTAATGTTGTCAGAGACTTGAGTTTTCTACTTCTCTTATGGGGATAGGACAAGATCTCTCATTTCCTTCGTCACACTCTTGTATTTCTTCACTTGGCTAATTTAGTAGCTCATTCCACTAGTACAGTTGGCTTTAAACTGTCATTATATTTACGAGAGTTGTATGATCCGGAACCATGCCATATGGCCTGTCCTCCGATTGTCCAAAATTAACAATCCCAACAACTTGCCTCTATCAAGAGTGCAAAACATGGACAATAAAATGTTCATGCTCTCATATAATAATTGCCCCAACTCGTATGCGTGCTCTATGTGCAACTCTTCACCTTTTAGCTTCCGCTTGTGAAAGAATCTTTAAGTGTTACATTAAGGTATTTTTAGAGATATTATTGTGTCCCCTGTTGAAATAGCTATGGTTCTTTGAAAGCAATGGTGTATGCACGATCATATGTTTGTTTTTCTGGTTGGTTGTGTGTTCTCTAATAAACTACAATGTACTTAACCAACTGACATGTGTATGCGTTTCTAACTTACGTGTGTGTACTATTTCGAGCGCCGTAAAGCGGTTTACTGTAGTCACAACTGAGTGTGTTATGCTAATTTATGTCTACAGTGCCGTTTTAAGATGCTCAAAATATGTTCCCTATGTTTAACACTAAAGTATGGCTTTTACACACTTATAAAAATAGACAACACATTGGTCACACAGATTGACGCAGACAAGTCAAAATAAGTCGGTTTAAGCGGTGAAAAAAAATTACCGCTACATCTCTCTTACTCTCCTAAATTTAGTTTATTTCTCTATATCATTCACGCATCTTTCGTTCTCCTTTTTCTATCATTCACACATCTTTTGTTCTCCTTTCTCCATCATTCACACATCTGTCGTTCTCCTTTCTTCATCATTCATCTATCATTCACGCATCTTTCGTTCTTCTTTCTCTATTATTCACACATCTCTCGTTCAACTTTCATTCAAAATTGGTTTTAAAATATTGGGTCGTCATTACAATCTGGTTCAAAAATTATTGCATGGCTGAACCACAATTATATACATTAAATGTTCTGGCTGAATTTACAAGCGTATTCGAGCCAAATGACTGTGCCGTCTTTATGCACTCGTCAATTATTTATACAAATATACATGCTTGAAACGGATTAGTTAATCCAATCCTATTGTAAACACTGTTCTAACTAAACTATTATGAGTTGGTGAACTGTTCTAAATTTATCTAAGGGAAATAATCTAACTAATTAATTTCATCTAGGAAAAATGGGTTATTTACCTTAAAGTGCTTTAGTAACTAAAATGATCTAAATTATTAAATGATGGTGTTAATTTTTAAGTGATGTTTTAACTAACTTATCTAACTAAATAAGTTTAAATGGTGATAAATTAAAGTAATATGATGTGGATATTAACTTAACTAGGTTCTTAACTAACTATAGGTAAATTATAAGTAAGAAATGTCCTAAATAAAGTTATATGGTAACTATAAATAAATAATTCTAATATTTCTACACAGTATGAAGTTGCATGCGACTGTTTATAAAAACAACATATATATATATATATATATATATATATATATATATATATATATATATATATATATATATATATATATATATATATATATATATATATATATATATATATATATATATATATATCACAAATCAATTATAACTAACTATACTAACTAATTTACATCCAGGAGTGATGTTCGAGCCGTGTTCTCTGTAGAATGTCCTCGAAAACAACGTTCAGGTAGACAAAGTCTGATTTATGCTCATGTCCTGGTTAATGTTCATACTAAGGTATGCTACTGGTTGGTGTAGGTTCAACTCTCAACTTTCGATCCACTTACGGGTTATATAAGTGGTAGTGGTGTAGACAATTCACAAATACGTCTGTTCATTCCACTAATGCTGACAAAGTTTATATTACATACATGTAAGCGACTGGCGACGGTAACGCACTTCACTGTTCACAATCACCACATCGGGCACTAAGTAATTACAGTGTCAATGTTTCTGGGATGTACGGTCGCTCTCTCCTTCTATTTCAGGTATTTCAATACAAGAAGGTCTACTCAATGTATCAGCAAGAGAGCTTAAACTGCCTTTCAAATGTTTAATAGTAAAGGCATAATTTTGCAAAATCAAGGACCATCTGTAAATTCTGTTGTTCTTATGAATCCCTGTTCGCATTACCGTAAGAGGCGAATTATCGGTTTCGATAACAAAATCTGTACCCGCCAGGTATCGATGAAGTTTTCTAATACAATAAATCACACTTAACGCTTCCAATTTAGATGCTGAGTATCTTGCCTCAGCCGGGCTGATCTTACGACTCACGTAGATAATTTGGTGGAACTTGCCTTCATAAAATTGACCTAGGACTCCCGATATGGAAATGGCACTTGCGTCTGTATGGAGGAAATACGTAAGGTTGACGTTAGACAACCGCAATATAGGTGGAACGCTAAATAACTGTTTCAATTTTGATAAAGCACCAATTAACTTTGCATCCATCACATCAAGTTTTACAGATGCTTTTAATACATTGGAAAAAACACTGGTGATTTCAGCCAAATTTGGTATCAATGTGCTGTAATAATTGACCAGACCAAGTAAGCTACGAACCTGTTTCTTGGTCGTAGGCATAGTTAGATTTAGAATCTTGGTCACTATTTTATCATCAGTCCTTAGTTGGCCTCTGGTGATAGTATGGCCTAAAAAATCAATTTCTTCCATTCCCAACTCCACTTTGGTGGGTTTCACTGTAAGACCAAATAATCGCAATCTATCAAAGACATGTCGCAGTTTCAGTAGGTGTGATGTCCAGTCTGCTGTATGGATGCAAATGTCATCAATATGAGTCGACGTATTGGTCACTCCGTGGAGAAGATCCCTAGTTAGTCGGACAAAAGTGGCTGGTGCATTACGAAGACCAAAAGGAAGAAAGCGCCACTCACACAGGCCTAAAGGAGTAGAGAAAGCTGTTAAAGGAATAGCGTCTACTTTCATCGGGACCTGCATGTAACCTTTCGTGAGATCTAGTTTCGAAAAGATACGGGATGTTGACATGTCAAGGATTAGGTCGTCACAAGATGATCTCCCGGTAACTCAATGGGATGGAATAAGGTCGACATTTGATAGGTGTGCTATCAGTCAGAATTATAGAGTGTTTTATTCTGTCAGTCTTACCTGGGATGTCAGAGAAAATGTCCTTGTACTCAGTTACTAACTCTAACAGTTGTTGTCGTTCGTCGTCTGTCAGTTTGGGTTCTATCCGTATGCTATCAATTGTCCCTGTCGTGTCGACTGTCGGGACTGGTAGTTCTATCCCGTCGTCATCCGTCTGATTCAGTACTGTTGTTGTACTAGCTGTGTGGACTGTTTGCTAGCTAGGTGTGTTTGCGATGTCGTCATGATCTGTCGCCCTACCTAGTGTAGTTGTGTTGTGTACGTCTGTCGTCCGGTTAACTGGTGTAGGTGCACTCTGTTCGTCTGTCGGTAGTTCTCGTCGTGAGAAATAGGGTTTCAGCATGTTGATATGAAATATCTTTAATATTCCATTTATCGATATTTCATAGTCGACATCCGATATTTGTCGTTCGACTTTGAATGGCCCTTGCCATGATGTTAGTAACAAATTACGTTTATCTGGTAGTAAAAGTAGCACCTTTTGATTGGGTTCAAGGTGTAGGGTTCTAGCCCCCTTGTTTGCATATTCGCGGTACATCTGACCTTTTCTCTCCAAAGATGCTTTAGCTATTTGGCATGCCTTCATTATTCTATTGCGTGTTTCCGTTACCATCTCATATGGTGTTACTGCTGTTGGATTCTCTACTGAGCTAGTAATCAGCTGATGGTAGATTGTTAGGGGTCCACGAGGGTTCGCCCCATAAACTAGTTCGAAAGGTGAGAAACCCGTACTTGAGTGCGGAATTTCTCGATGGGCAAATAGCACTGCTGGTAGGAGGGTGTCCCAATCAGATGGGTTCTCAGCTGTTACTTTAGCCAGTATATGCTTTAGATCCCCGTTAATTTTTTCTATAATCCCGTTACTCGCAGGGTGATACGGTGTACAAAAATGCTGTTCTATAGCTAGCAATTTTGTTAGGGCTTGCATCGCAGCCGAAATAAATTGGGTTCCTCGGTCGCTCAGAATGGTACGAGGAAAGCCAAATCTACAAAATAGATATAAAAAGACATTTGCTACATCTTTGGAGGTGATGTATTTTAATGGTACCGCTTCGATCCACCTTGTACAGAGATCCACGAGAGTTAGTATAAAACGAAGTTAAAGATGAAAGAAATGGAGATTGACTCTAACACCCAGATAGCCTCTATTAAATTGAAAAGCCAGGAAGAACAAAATAAATTCTCCGAATATAAAGGGGTGATCAAGCCCTACAGTCAAGGCGATTCAATATCAGCTTGGACGGAGAATGTAGAATTTCAACTGAGAACTCAGAAAATACCATTAGATGATTGGGCAATGATCTACATGAGAAACCTCAGTGGGGAGCCATTAAAGGTCATAGAATCAATACCATCAGAACTAAGAAGTAACTATCAGTACATCCATGATAGAATTATGCAGCATTTTCTACTCGATGCTCCGTTATATCAGATCCAGTACTCACAGATAAAGCCAAAGCCAACTGAAACGTTCTTAGATTATGTTTCAAACGTTCAGAGTATATTCAGTAAATGGCTTAAGGCAGCGAAAGGAGGTAAACACTTTGATAAATTACAGGACTTAATGGTGATGGATAAAATCATATCCACCGTTCCTACTCCATTTGCTAATTTCCTGCAACAAGCAGACATTGAATCTATCGAACCTCCCCCGATGTGTCTCCACCTTGCCGTGGTGGGGGAGCTTGCGTGTCCCATCGACCCCATGTGCTTGCCGATGGGTGAAAAAACTACATATCGGACAGCATATGGGATAGGGACCAGACTAAGAGAGACACAACCTGCTGCTCAGCAGGTGACTGAGGATAGCAGTCAAAAGTTTAAAAAGGTGCACGAAGGCACGAAGGCAGACGCTTTTGGTTCGGACAAAACTCCTAAAGGCTCCCTGTCGAGGGCTGTGGCTGAACGCCTCTAAGCCACAAACCCACACATTTGAGAGCCAGGCCGATACCCGCCTACCGAAAAATAGAAGCGTGATACTGAGCAAGCTACATGCTCAGTTCTATTACATGTTCGAAGGCTCTCAGCTGGGGAATATGAGAGATTCCCGGATGAGAGGGCCAGGCCGTTTCTCGTCCACTGCTGCACGAAGGTAAGGTGCTGAGCCGGCAGCACATGTAGCCTACCTGGTGAGCGAGTACGAAAAGTCAGAAAAGTGCCCCAGTCGAAGGAAATGGCTACGAAAACTGTCTGAATCCAGCTCACAGAGAGTATAGACAAAAGTGGAAGAACGTCTCAATGACGCAAAATGGAACGCACGGCGAGCGGACCTATTGCGTGGTCTGAAGTCAAAATAAAAAGCATTACCGAGTGGATGTCGCTCGCAGTCTGACCGCTCCTGGTGTGTGTTTGAGCGATCAGTGGCAAACGGGTTGCCCAACACATGGAAGTGAGGAACTAAAGCAGCCATGAGCAGGACGTGGCAACTCCTCGGGTGAGCCCAGTCTCAGAGCAATATGTGCCGGCTCTGCAATTATGGAAGCCTCCTTGGATAGCAAGGGAATGCCCAAGGTCTGCCCCTGCCTTCCCTTGAGGGCCGACCTCGATGTCGCTGATCGTTCTATCTTGACCAGCTGAGATGTTGGCGACATCACAACAGTCTTACGTGCTACGAAACCAGAGGAAGGCTAACCTCATTAAAAAATGCCCGCCGGAAGTCGGAAGTGTCGTCCTACGGGTGGCAAACTAAAAATTGACACTACGCAATTACGTCCGAGTGAATTGTCTCGTCCGATTGTCTCTTGTGCTAGGAACAGCTCTGACTACCTAGTTTCCGAATGCCGCTCTTGTTCGGAACAGCTCTGACTAGGTAGTTTCCGAATGTCCGACGTGTCTGGAACAGCTCTGACGGACACAACGACAAGCACATGTCCGAAAAACTCGCTTAGTGGACACTGACTGCAGACCAGCTTGGTTTGTGCGGGAAAGGCTCGGGGTGAACGAAATGCCCAATATATTGAAATGAGGAATTAAAGCAGCCATGAGCAGGACGTGACGATTCCCTCTGTGTGCCCAGTACCAGGGCGCTATGTGCCGGCCCTGCAATTATGGAAGCCACCCAGGATGGCGGAAAATGCTGTGGACTGTCCCTGCCTTCATTTGAGGGATGACCGTGCAGTCTCCGACTCTTCCAACTTTACCAGCTGGGAGGTGGACAGTGCCACAAAAGTGAGAGTCTCCCAGGAATGCTAACCTGGTCAAAAATGCACGCAAAAAGCCGGATGTGTTGGCCTAAGGGTTTCGATCCAAGGGTGCCTAACTAGACACACCGCAATCACATCTGAAAAAACACTCCGGATGAACGCAAAGAAGAAGAAGAATCTATCGAACAACTCGAAAAACGAGGTTCTGCTTATTTTTCCTCCAACAGGGACGTATTTAAAACATCGGTACATGATACTGAGATTACTGCCTTTGTCAAAAAACATACCAAGCAGGTCTTACAAGCAAAAAGAGTATCAAAACAAAAATAAACCATATCAGAAGCCACCACAGTGTGGATACTGCAAATTGTTCCATCCGCAGTACCCCATTTGTGATAAGAGCCCCACTAATCCTGCCCATCTAGAAATGATGATAAAAAAGCAGCAAGACAAACGAAACTCTTATAAACGTCCTGTTAAATGCTTCTTTTGTTCAAGTTATGGCCATTATAGTTCTAAGTGTTTGGGCAGGCAACGAATGAAGGCAAACAATGCCTTGCTCATCGATACGTCATCTGACGATGATAGTGTGATTGACTCTGAACATGAAAATGTATTAACAACTAGTGAGTGTGAGAGTGTGAGTGCAGCTACTGATATATTAGACTTTAATAAGTGTGACAAGTGTCATCAGTTTCATACGGACGGCAAACTGAAATGTGGGCACTTGGTACCATGTTCCAACGAAGATGCCAATGCAGTATTAGCCTCCAGAGGCAATTTAAAGTTCAAAGACTTAAGAGGAAGCTATGAGCTCTGAGAGAGCTAAAATAGAGCTTAGTAGAGGGCAGGTGACGTAATAGGACAGGAGACCAGACAGGAGAGACACCAACGCTATAAATAGCTATAACAGGACACACTTGTGTCAACAAGGAGGGCAACCAGTGCAGATGAGCTGGTGTTACCCAAGAACCGGGGAAACCCAATTCACGAGGTAAGGACCAAGTAACTGTGGTCAAGACAGCCCAGTGCCCAGCACGTAAACCAACTATCGCACGCTGAGCTGAATTGCTCGTGGCTGAACACGCCACGCTCAGCGAGCTCAGACAGAGACCGGGACGGCGTAGGAATCAGACGTGTATTCCGCTAGGGATACTTTGTAGTTGTTAAGGACAGTACAATAGTTATAATAGTCTAGCTTAGCTTCAGTGGTTATAATATTTATATCATCCTCTCATTCCATCTTATCGTCATCACATTCTAATATGTTTAATACCGTTGTGGTATTCCGCTCGTGGAGCTATTGTATGATCTGCTCCGAATAAAAATGTATCCTTTTGCAAACGAGACGAGTTGTCACTTTCGTTTAGTGCAAAAGATGGGAATCCGTGTATGCCTGTCGCAAGTAGGTTGCTGACAGGTCACAATTAAGGCATGCAAGCCCGTCTTACATTCGGCCCACCAATTACTCATAATGCATGTTGCCAAGTGAGACAGGGACACACACACATAAACACACACTCACACATGCATAAACAAATACATACAAACATACATACACACACACACACACACATACACACATACAGACAGACAGACAGACTGACAGACAGGCAGGCAGGCAGGCACACTGCGTTGCATACACATATGCCCACTGACAATTACAAACTGTTGGATATCGCAGTTTGTGGAGAAGCATGATCGCCCACGCCAGCTGGCAAGGCATTTTATGATGACATCTGGGGACACCTCAAATTTAAGGGGACTCGGTCAAAGGTCGTCGTTGGTCTTGTTAGCGAGTCGCGCCGTACACAAGTCTGGCACATCATACACTTTGGCTCCTCGTTATTTGATCTTTGCTACCTGCATTTGCCGGTCTCTCTGGCTGAGGGGTTACACCACTTTCTCCGTAATCCCGTTTATCCACGCAGGGTCTCGCAGCGAGGCGATAATTTGAAGGGTTCGACCCGCGCACCTGACTAGCGGGATAATGAGCCGGCCGCTCAGAAATCAATGGCAAACTACTGAGCGTAATCTTGCCAAGAAATCAATATACAGCTGAAAGATGCTGATGTTGACAGCGATGTCCTGTAAAGGATATGCAAAACATTTTACCTGCATTTAGTTACTACACCCTCCCTCCCTCCCTCCCTCCCTCCCCATTATAAACACCTTTGTCAACTTTCTAGTATTAGTCTGAAGGTCCTAACCCGTTTGACTAGAATTCCTGAATGTGTTTTTGTTTACATTTTCTATCGTCAGGTTACTAAAATAAAAAGATTAGTTGGCAGATTAATTCACGCAAAATCTTAATTCATTTCCAACCCTCTATCTACACCTTGAAAAACTCCAAGCAACTATTTAGTTATACATTAGTAAACTGGCCTAAATTTAAACAATCAGTTTCATCAAGCTTTCTATCTTACTCGTGCTTCAGCTTCTTCGTCAGTTTCTTCCCTTCAAAGACAACATTTACGTCACCTATTAGTTTTCGAATCCTAAATACATCCCATACAACATACCGCTATTAATGTTTTTCATCCCTGCCAGCCCACAAAATACATTTTCATTCCTTTTTTTACAACCGCTTCTTCTATAATGTCCCATGAGACGTATGTTGCAAACCTACTCATGAATCTGTAATAATACTTATTAAAATATGGGAGTTGTGAACTACATTAACCTTCCTTGTCTGTACACAGAGTAAATAATTCAGTATTAATCAAGGACGTATATTGTATTTTTTGGGTTAAAAAATGGTTTAAATCTTGGTGAATCTTTGCAGTTATTTATATAGTGTCTGTTTTCAATACAGTTAGCGGGGATATATGTAATCCTACCCCAGGCAGTGCTGAATTAGCGGGGTTGTTTGTAATCTTGCCCACGCAAACCTAACGTTTCCATTACACTTTCCCTTTCCCATGTGGAGGTTTCTTTTCTTGGTATTATTTTCTTTGCGCCGTTGATGTATGTTTATTTATTTAATTATTTTTTCTGTTAACAGTGTATATTTACCTTCCCCGATGTGTCTCCACATTGTCGCGGTGGGGAGGGGGGGGGGGGGGGGGTCTTGCGTGTCCTAAAGATCCCAAGAGCATTTTCGACGGATGCACAACTACATGTCGGACAGGCCTTGGGTTAGGGACCAGACCAGAGAGACACAACCTGCTGCCCTGCAGGTAGACTTAGAAAAGCAGTCAAAGTCTAAATCACGCGCACGACGCTACTAAATTTTGGTCCGGACACATACTCTAAGGCAGGGATGGCCAACACGAGGCCCGCGGGCCGCATGCGGCCCGCCAGGAGTCATCCTGTGGCCCGCGGAGCTAGGTCAAATGAACATAAATATTAACTTTATTTTATATATCACCAAAAGAATATTACATCATGGGTTGTTCGTAACATATATTTTTAAATTACAGCTAAGAGAAATTTGAAATATCTTGCATCTTGGTTTTGAACTATTTTACATATCCCGTATTTTAGGGAAAATTCATAGATTTTAGCTATTTCAAATATCTCGCTATTTGACACTCACGGTTACTTGTTGTTTGTCCGACGCTAAGTGTTGATAAAATTTAATATGAGACTTCAACTTCTAATATATATGGTCTATAGTCTTCGGCGTCTTCAGGAAGCTCGGGACTCTATCTGGCTCATACTCATAACTACTTTCAGTCCAACTTGACAAAGTTCCGTGTTATTCTGTAGTTTGGTTCTATTATCGCCACTGCGTCTGGAGAGATTTTGCGATCGACGTTAAAACACATATTTATCATATTTGTAAAATGGATAATGTCATGAAAGTGGTCGTCAAAATAGTGATCTTCATTAAGTCTAACAGGTTGAATCACCATGAGTTTCAAGAATTTCTGAAGTCTTTGGACTCAGATTATAATTACGTTACATTTTATGCAGATGTAGGATGGCTGACCCATACCAAAGTGGTGAAAAGAGTGTTTCTTCGTCTTTTTCTTCGTTCATCCGGAGTTTTTTTTCGGATGTGATTGCGTTGTGCCTGTTTACAGCAGAGCTGCGTTCTTGCGCCGTTAGGCCGACACATCCGACTTCTGCGGGCATTTGTTGACCGGGTTAACCTTCCCGGGGGAAAAGAGTGTTTGATTTGCAGCAAGAAATACAATCATTCTTTGCAAGCAAGTCAAAAAGAATCCCAGAGTTTGAAAACAAAGAGTAGGTTTGCGACTTTGCATTTCAGGTCGATATAACTAGCCACCTAAATTACGTTAATACTCGTCTACAGGGGAAACATCAATTAATTAATAATATGTATGATCATATTTCTGCATTTCAAATGAAATTTGGTCTTTGGGAACAAAAGTTGAGGACAAAAAACTTTACTCACTTTCCTACATTGTCATTGCAACCAGACATCACAAAGGAGGCGGCGGATAAATATGCTTCTTTGATATCTGACTTAAACCTCGAATTTGAAAACCGATTTCAGGATGTTAAAAAACACCATGTGCTTTTTCGTTCGCCATTCATGGTAGACGTGCATGTATTACCAGGAAGATTACAAATGGAACATTGTGAAATGTGTTGTGATACACAGCTAAAGGAGTAATTCCATCAAGTTGGTTTGGAAGAGTTCTATATAACGTATTTGGACAAAGATGAATATCCTGAGTTTTACAAACATCGATAGTTCCGCTATTTGGAAACACTTATGCGTGTGACCAACTTTTTAGTCGCATACAGCACATCAAATCACAAGTGAGAACACGCATTACTGATGTTCATTTGGAAAACTCTTTGCGTGTAGCGACAACATCATTCGAAATAAATTTTGATGCAATTAGTTCTGCAAAACAAAGTCAGATGTCTCACTGTTAAATATTTTTAAATTGTCTAATAAACGTGTTTGATTCTCAGTTGTTTTATTTTCTTCACAAAAAAATATATACTTATTTCTTGTTTTCTTTTTTTTTTACATTAAACTAGGCAATCGTTTGACCACGATCTCACCTACTGGAAAGCGACAATGTGGTTGAAGCTGTAGCTCGTTTGCTTGTTTACTTTAATTAACAACAACAACAACAACAAAAACAACAAAAACAACAACAACAACAAAATTAGGTGCGTGGCCCGGCTGGAAATATTATTTCTGAAATTTGGCCCGCCTGCTGAAAAGGTTGGCCACCCCTGCTCTAAGGCTTTCAGCTGAAGGATATGGCTGAATGCCTCTAAGCCATAAACACTCGGATTTGAGAGCCGGGCCGATACCCACCTACCGATAAATGGAGGTGAGATGCTGAGCACGCTAAATGCTTAGTTCAGATACTTGTTTGAAGGCTCTCAGTTGGGGGATATGAGGGATCCCCAGATGAGAGGGCCTGGCCGTTTCTCGCTCACTGAACGCGCACGAGGGTAAGGTGCTGTGCCGGCAGCACATGTAGCCTACCTCAGTGCAGATGGGGGAACATTGGTCACCGATAAGAAAGAAATCCTTCAACGCTGGGCAGAGCATTTCAGCATCATCTTAAATATAACTTCCTTCTTCGATGATGAAACTATCAACTGCCTTCCTCGTGTGAATGAGAGACAGAATGAGTGAGCGCGAGAGTGAATGAGCGAGCGCGAGAGTGAATGAGTGAGAGTGAATGATTGAGCGTGAGAGTGAATGAGTGAGCGTGAGAGTGAATGAGTGAGCGTGAGAGTGAATGAGTGAGCGTGAGAGTGAATGAGTGAGCGTGAGAGAGAGAGTGGGTGTGGTGTGGTGTGTGTGTGTGTGTGTGTGTGTGTGTGTGTGTGTGTGTGTGTGGGAGCATCACTATTTTTACGTCACATACTTTTTATGTACACATTTTTCTCCATGTTGAACATTTTTATGAGACTGCTCATGACAAGTGTCAGTGTATGTGTGTGAGTAAAGTGTGGGAGTTTGTTCATACTAGTTTTAATGCTAACTTGAGACATTTTGTATGTGTCTAGATGTGAGGAGGTGTGAGTGTGTGTGGAGGATGTGTGTGAGTGTGGGGATGTGTGTGGGTGGGGGTATGCGTTTGGATGTGTTGGGGTGTGTGGGTTTTGGTGGGTAGTGATATTTGTGGGTGTTGGTGGGATGTGTGGATGGATGTGTGGGGGTGAAAGTAGGGGTGGGGGAATGAGTGTGGGGGATGTGTATATGGGTGGAGGATATGTGTATGGGATGGTTGCAGGGTATGTGTGTTTATGTGGGTGGAGATGTGTGGATGGTTTGAGGAAGTATGTGTGGGTGGCGGGGTTGTGTGGGTAGGGGATTACGTTGGGTGGATTGGGGATGCAAGGGCGGGTGGGGAGAAGTGTATGGTGTGTGGGTGTGAGATATGTGTGCGGTGTGTTGGTGCGGGATGTGTGCATGATGTGTGGGTGGAGGGTATGTTTGTGGTGGTATGGGTGAGGATATGTGTGTGGGTGGAGGATAGTGGGTGGTGTGGGGGATGTGTGTGATGAGTGCGGGGAATGTGCGTATGGGTGGGGTATATGTGCGGGTGAGTAGGGGATGTGTGGTGGTTGGGGGAAGTATGTAGGGGTGTGTGTGGGTTGGAAATGTGTGCGTGGGTGGGGAATGAGTGGGTGAGGGTGTGTGAGTGGCTTAGGGATGTGTAGGTCGGTGAGGGAGTTGTGTGTGTCGGGATGGGATGTGTGAGTGGGTGGAGAATGTGTGTGGGTAGGGGTATTGTGACCGAGAGATGTTTGGTTGGGGGTGGGTGGGTGGGGGGGGGTGTAGGTGCGTAGTGGAGGATGTATGCGTGTGTGAGTGTGTGTTGGTGGACGGGTAGGGAATGCGTGTGTGGGTGGGGAGAGGTGTGTGGTGTGTTGATTGGGGATATTGTGTGGGTGAGTTATGCGTGTGTTTTGTGGTGTGTGAGTGGGGGTATGTGGGGTAGATGGGTAAGGGTATCTGTGTGGGTGTGGGTGGGAATATTGTGTGGTATCTGGGTGGGGGATATGTGTGTGGTGTGTAAGTGGGGATGTGTTGGTGAGGGATATGTGTGTGTGTGTGTGTGTGTGTGTGTGTGTGTGTGTGTGGTGAGTGGGTTGGGAATATTGCGTGGTAGGGGATGTATGTGATGTGCGGGTGGGGGATTGGGATAAGGCATGTGTGGGTGGGTGGAAGTTGTATGTGTGGGTGGTGGGGTGTGTGTGAGTGGTTTGGGGATGTATGGGTGGTTAGGGAGATGTGTGTGTGTGTGTGGGGGGGGGGGTAGGGACATGTCAGTTGGTGGGGATGTGTGTGTATGGTTTGGGGATGTGCGATGTGTGGGTTGGTGGGGGATTGTGTGCGTGGGTGGGGAATATGTGGTCGATGGAGATGTGGCTGGGGGATGGGTGGTTTGAGGTGTGGATGGGGAGAGGATGTGTGGGTTAGGATGTGGATGGGCGTGGGATGTGTGGGTTAGTGGGGGAATGTTTGTGGGTGGCGAGTGTGTTTTGGTTGGGGGATCAGATGAGGGTAGTGTGTGTGGGTGGGGGATGTGCGCAAGGGGGATGGGTAGGTTGGTGAGGTATGTATGTGTCCCTGGTGTGCGTGTGTGTGTGGGTAGGCTGGGGTGTGTGTGTGGGTGGGGTGGTGTATGGATAAGTGGGAGATGGGCCTCATAACATGGTAATAAGCCTTGTTTATGTTTACAACATTCATTTCACAATGTTTATTTTTCTTCCCATCATCATCATCATCATCATCATCTTCCACTTCTGCCGTCAAGCGTCGTGGGGAGGAATAATTTGCGTTCCAACGCCCGGTGGACTGCACTGGATAGTGTCATTCCGTGAGGTTGTACAATGTCTCTGATGTCGTCAATCCATTTTCTTCTTGGACGTCCTCGTGGTCTCGTCGCAGATGATCTTTGATGTAAGGCCAGTGATGGTAGTTGCTGATGTTGCATTCTAATGACATGGCCAAACCACTTGATCTTCTGTTTGTCAATAAATGTGGCACAAGGTGTTGATCCCACAGTCTGTCTGATAGTAGCATTTCTTACTCGGTCTCGGATTGTTAAGTTGGCAGCTCTCCTCAGGCATCTTATTTCGCAGGTGTTGATTTTGCGAAGGTGTAATTTGGATAAAGTCCAGGTTTGAGATTGGTAGCATAGGGTTGGTGTGAATATGCTGTTTATTATCTGTCGTTTTGCGGACATGGGTATGTTTGGATGTTTCAGTAAGGGGGATAGGTCTTCCTATGTAAATGTATAATGCTCTTGATGAATGAAAGACGAGTGATTGGAAGGGCCGAATGTAAGACGGGCCTGCGCGCCCAATTTGTGACCCTAATAAAGTTGATTTGATTTGAAGTTCACATCAATGATACACTTGATGACCTGCCAACCATAGTGGAAGTAAACAAAGCCATCCAGCAACTCTCCAGCGGCAAGGCACCTGGTCCTGACTCCATCCCGGCAGAGATATACAAGGCAGATGGGCCGGTCCTAACAGAGCAGCTTCACCAAGTCTTTACAAACATATGGGTGAACGAGACCATGCCACAAGATTTCAAGGTTGCGTCAATAGTCCACCTTTACAAACGTAAAGGAAACCGTCAATCCTGTGACAACCATCGACGCATCTCTTTGCTTTCAATTGCAGGGAAGATACTCGCTAGAATTCTTCTCAATCGCCTCACAGCCCATCTCGATCAAGGTGTTCTTCCTGAGAGTCAATGTGGCTTCAGAAAAGAAAGTGCAACTGTTGACATGATTTTCGCTGCAAGGCAGCTGCAAGAGAAATGTCAGGAACAGAACTACGAAATGTTCTCCACTTTCATTGACCTTACCAAGGCTTTTGATACAGTCAGCAGAGAAGGACTGTGGAAGATTATGGCAAAATATGGCTGTCCACACAAGTTTGTCCAAATAGTGCGGCTATTTCATGATGGTATGCAGGCAAGAGTACAGGAAAATGGTGAACTGTCTACTCTTGAAGTATGGAGTTTGCAAAGTAGAGGATAAAAATAAGCATTGAGTAAGGGACATAATTATCTTATATTGCTATAAGGGAAATTACTAGCATTTAAAAACAAAGAAATAATATACTAAGCTATAATAATTATTGAATAATTCTGAAATATCCATTTTACTTTTTTTTTATAATGGAAAGAAGAAATGTGATATTAAAGTCTGAAATAAAGTGAAAGTAAATTCATTAGAATTTTTTTAACGTATATTATAATCTTTAGTGCTTACATTTTATAATCAACTTTACAATTCTACAGTTACTTTTTAAATTCTAGTCTCGTACTTTCAATGTAATGTTGACGTTCAGTTTTTCGATCATTCCTCTTTTGGGAGGGGTGAAAACATTTTTTTACTGGCCTTCTAGGGCCACACAAAATATTTAAAGAAAATTAACCATACACATCCCAAACTTTGATACCATTAAGAAAGAACTGAGAAGAATGAATATTGACATGCTAGGTGTATCTGATACCAGAGAGCATTATAACTTCCGAGGATTGTAGCATAATAAATTCTGGTGGAGAGAAAAAAAATAGCCAGAGGTAGCAATTATAATGGTTATAGCAAAATAAGAAGAACAATGTGGGCTTGTAGCTATGTGATATCAATCAATCAATCAATCAATCAATCAATCATGTGCCATGCCGGAAAGTGTGGGTGGTCACGACTCGCCATTTAGGCGAATCATAATGTACTAGGCACTTTTAAAGAGGTAGTTTGCCGGTGCTGCCCTCTATGGCAGTAACCGTACTGGTTCTATGACCGCAGTCATTGTCTCACGAAGGAGATCCTCTTCCTGCCGTCGCGAAACTTGACACCATAACCAACAAATATCTGTCGGCTGCCCTCAAAATTTCATCAGAGAACGGAAGCCTGGACATTAAACAAGCAACTAGAAAGTCGGATATATGCCCTGGAGATGTGGATATACCGAAGAATATGTCGTATTTCATGGAAACAATCAAACACAGAGGCTCTAGAAAAACTGGGAATGAAACTAGAGTTGATGAAAGAAATAAACAAGAGGCAAGTGAAATAGTTCGGCCACGTTAAAAGACATAACACTCTTATAAAATCAATATGAGGGCAAGGTTGAAGGCAAGCGAGCAAGATTTAGACATAGATACAAGTGGGAAGATAACATCAATAGATGGAAGAACACTGACGGAATGTACAATCAAGGCGAGAAACAGTGTTGGTGATAAATTGCAGCCAGCCTTCATTGTGAAAATGTTCCACAGGTGTTATATACATTCCGCTTGTGGAAGTGAAAACGAAGCATATGCAAGGCATGTGTGTTTACATGCACAATGCCATAAATGTCATATTATCATAACTGTATATAGTATATATCCACACATGTGACACCTAACACTAACAAACGGCAACGCTCTGTAATATACACAAACAAAAGAAACACACTTTACACCTTGTAAATATACATTGCTTTGTATGAAATAAACGTTTAAAAAAAAAAAAAAAGTTACCGGCCTTTATAAAAGGCCAATAATCGTTTGGATCGCTTCTCGGCCTTTTGGCTAAGATCTGAGTGTATTTGCTGGCTTTCAGTAGTACACTTGGTCTGGTCGTAGGCCGGGATGATCCTTCTCGGTTCTTTGGCTAGGATCAGACGCATTTGCTGCTCCCCCCTCCCCCAGTAGTGCGCCTGGTCAGGTCGTGGGCCGGGATGATCAAATAAAAAATCAACACACAGCTTCACCTTAAATGTGGGCCTGGTGGACCACTGTGGGCAATAGCTAACAGTGAGACTAAAGGTCTACACACACAAAAAGGAGCAGGCGGGGAAACCAGCTGGTCTGGGGGTAACCGCCAACCGCCCCCCCCCCTCAAAAAAAAATAATCGTTTGGTAATCTGTCCCAGATCAAAGTACAACATCTTCTCCTGCATCACGACAGTGAATAACAGCGTACCTATATGCACCTGATCCGTCCATGGGCGCCAGCTGAGGAAGTAACACAATCGTTAATAAGGGATCTCGGTTGACTTATAATTCACACCTGGTGTTATTTCTTTTGCAGCTTCTTCAAATCTTTCAACTTCATTTCTAGATACATGCAAGTGATCTGCTAGTGAAGAATACAAATCAGCACACGTTTTCAAGTTCACGTGCTCATTTTGTAGAGCTTGACTGACCCTGTGAAAATGTTGTAACACTTCTTCCCAAAAGACAAGCATGAAAGCAAATTCTAATTCTTGCATCTTCTTTGCAATGTTTTCTGCTTCTCTTCTGGTGTCCCCCTTCTGTGACTGGTCTTCTTGTAAACATTCTAACGCTTCTATAATCTGAGGTTGAGACATTAGAATGGCTTCAGTTGCAACAGCATGTGCTTCTCATCTAGTATCGGAAAGGGACTTTACCAGCTTTTCATTCACAAGGCATCCTTTCAGAATCTTCCATCTTTTGGTTGAAGCTGAGAAAAAAGTATAGATCAGTTGCACTGTATGGAAGAAGTTTACTGCCTCTAAACAAGAGTCAACGGCACTTCTGCCTACCAGATTTAGTGAATGGGCAGAACAGGGTATGTATATAAAAATAATGTGCGATTCAATATTACATTTGCGATTTGCTTCAAGAGATGAATATTGAGGAGGGATGGCTATTAAAGACGATAAAACAAAGAAAATTGAAGTATTTTGGTCACTTGAAACGTCACGACAGTTTGGATAGAACAATAATGGAAGGGAATATCCTGGGAAGAGAGGAAGAGGAAGGCCAAAGAGAAGATGGGTGCAGGATGTGGCGGATGATCTCCAGATGGGTGTAGCAGACGCGGGACATCTTGCTTGTGATCGAGAAGTTTTCCGGAAGGTTGTTATGGGAGCGAGGTTCTGCAAAGGACATGCTACTGAATGAATGAATGAATGATTTGCTTATGCCATGCAATTACGCTACCGGGACTATATACACATTTTTCTTGAGGACTTGTGGTGCCCCCCAAATGCTTGGTGCCCTTGGCACGTGCCTTGTTTGCCTAATGGTTAATCCATCCCTGATTACACCTTGTAAATATACATTGCTTTGTATGAAATAAACGTTTTTTTTTTTAAAAAGAGGGGGAGGGGGGACATTTCTTTTATTGGCCATACAAAAATTTAAAGAAAATTAACCATACACATCCCAAACTTTGATACCATTAAGAAACAAATGAGAAGACTGAATATTTACATGTTAGGTGTATCTGATACCAGAGAGCATTATAACTTCCGAGGATTGTAGCATAATCAATTCTGGTGGAGAGAAAATAAAAACAGCCATAGGTAGCAATTATAATGGTTATAGCAAATTAAGATGAACAATGTGGGCTTGTAGCTATGTGATATCAATCAATCAATCAATCATGTGCCATGCCGGAAAGTGTGGGTGGTCATGACTCGCCATTTAGGCGAATCATAATGTACTAGGCACTTTTAAAGAGGTAGTTTGCCGGTGCTGTCCTCTATGGCAGTCACCGTACTGGTTCTATAACCGCAGTCATTGTCTCACGAAGGAGATCCTCTTCCTGCCGTCGCGAAACTTGAGACCATAACCAACAAATATCTGTCGGCTGCCCTCAAATTTTCATCAGAGAAGCTGAAACCTGGACATTGAACAAGCAACTAGAAAGTCGGATATATGCCCTGGAGATGTGGATATACCGAAGAATATGTCGTATTTCATGGAAACAATCAAACACAGAGGCTCTAGAAAAACTAGGAATGAAACTAGAGTTGATGAAAGAAATAGACAAGAGGCAAGTGAAATATTTCGGCCACGTTAAAAGACATAACACTCTTATAAAATCAATATGAGGGCAAGGTTGAAGGCAAGCGAGCAAGATTTAGACATAGATACAAGTGGGAAGATAACATCAAGAGATGGAAGAACACTGACGGAATGTACAATCAAGGCGAGAAACAGTGTTGGTGATAAATTGCAGCCAGCCTTCATTGTGAAAATGTTCCACAGGTGTTATATACATTCCGCTTGTGGAAGTGAAAACGAAGCATATGCAAGGCATGTGTGTTTACATGCACAATGCCATAAATGTCATATTATCATAACTGTATATAGTATATATCCACACATGTGACACCTAACACTAATAAACGGCAACACTCTGTAATATACACAAACAAAAGAAACACACTTTACACCTTGTAAATATACATTGCTTTGTATGAAATAAACGTTTAAAAAAAAAAAAAATTTACCGGCCTTTATAAAAGGCCAATAATCGTTTGGATCGCTTCTCGGCCTTTTGGCTAAGATCTGAGTGTATTTGCTGGCTTTCAGTAGTACACTTGGTCTGGTCGTAGGCCGGGATGATCCTTCTCGGTTCTTTGGCTAGGATCAGACTCATTTGCTGCTCCCCCCTCCCCCAGTAGTGCGCCTGGTCAGGTCGTGGGCCGGGATGATCAAATAAAAAATCATCACACAGCTTCACCTTAAATGTGGGCCTGGTGGACCACTGTGGGCAATAGCTAACAGTGTGACTAAAGGTCCACACACACAAAAAGGAGCAGGCGGGGAAACCAGCTGGTCTGGGGGTAACCGCCAACCGTCCCCCCCCCCCCCCCCCAAAAAAAAAAAAATAATCGTTTGGTAATCTGTCCCAGATCAAAGTACAACATCTTCTCCTGCATCACGACAGTGAATAACAGCGTACCTATATGCACCTGATCCGTCCATGGGCGCCAGCTGAGGCAGTAACACAATCGTTAATAAGGGATCTCGGTTGACTTATAATTCACACCTGGTGTTATTTCTTTTGCAGCTTCTTCAAATCTTTCAAATTCATTTCTAGATACATGCAAGTGATCTGCTAGTGAAGAATACAAATCAGCACACGTTATCAAGTTCACGTGCTCATTTTGTAGAGCTTGACTGACCCTGTGAAAATGTTGTAACACTTCTTCCCAAAAGACAAGCATGAAAGCAAATTCTAATTCTTGCATCTTCTTTGCAATGTTTTCTGCTTCTCTTCTGGTGTCCCCCTTCTGTGACTGGTCTTCT
Organism: Cepaea nemoralis; assembly: GCA_014155875.1. Taxonomy (NCBI): domain Eukaryota; kingdom Metazoa; phylum Mollusca; class Gastropoda; order Stylommatophora; family Helicidae; genus Cepaea; species Cepaea nemoralis. The sequence continues at coordinate 143,749 of JACEFZ010003907.1, forward strand.
TGTAAACATTCTAACGCTTCTATAATCTGAGGTTGAGACATTAGAATGGCTTCAGTTGCAACAGCATGTGCTTCCCATCTAGTATCGGAAAGGGACTTTACCAGCTTTTCATTCACAAGGCATCCTTTCAGAATCTTCCATCTTTTGGATGAAGCTGAGAAAAAAAGTATAGATCAGTTGCACTGTATGGAAGAAGTTTACTGCCTCTAAACAAGAGTCAACGGCACTTCTGCCTACCAGATTTAGTGAATGGGTAGCACAGGGTATGTATATATAAATAATGTGCGATTCAATATTACATTTGCGATTTGCTTCAAGAGTTGAATATTTAGGAGGGATGGTTATTAAAGACGATAAAACAAAGAAAATTGAAGTATTTTGGTCACTTGAAACGTCACGACAGTTTGGAGAGAACAATAATGGAATGGTATATCCTGGGAAGAGAGGAAGAGGAAGGCCAAAGAGAAGATGGGTGCAGGATGTGGCGGATGATCTCCAGATTTGTGTAGCAGACGCGGGACATCTTGCTTGTGATCGAGAAGTTTTCCGGAAGGTTGTTATGGGAGCGAGGTTCTGCAAAGGACATGCTACTGTATGAATGAATGAATGATTTGCTTATGCCATGCAATTACGCTACCGGGACTATATACACATTTTTCTTGAGGACTTGTGGTGCCCCCCAAATGCTTGGTGCCCTTGGCACGTGCCTTGTTTGCCTAATGGTTAATCCATCCCTGATTACACCTTGTAAATATACATTGCTTTGTATGAAATAAACGTTTTTTTTTTAAAAGAGGGGGGGGGGGGGATGGGGACATTTTTTTTACTGGCCATACAAAAATTTAAAGAAAATTAACCATACACATCCCAAACTTTGATACCATTAAGAAACAAATGAGAAGACTGAATATTCACATGTTAGGTGTATCTGATACCAGAGAGCATTATAACTTCCGAGGATTGTAGCATAATCAATTCTGGTGGAGAGAAAAAAAACAGCCAGAGGTAGCAATTATAATGGTTATAGCAAAATAAGAAGAACAATGTGGGCTTGTAGCTATGTGATATCAATCAATCAATCAATCAATCAATCAATCATGTGCCATGCCGGAAAGTGTGGGTGGTCATGACTCGCCATTTAGGCGAATCATAATGTACTAGGCACTTTTAAAGAGGTAGTTTGCCGGTGCTGTCCTCTATGGCAGTAACCGTACTGGTTCTATGACCGCAGTCATTGTCTCACGAAGGAGATCCTCTTCCTGCCGTCGCGAAACTTGAGACCATAACCAACAAATATCTGTCGGCTGCCCTCAAAATTTCATCAGAGAAGCTGAAGCCTGGACATTGAACAAGCAACTAGAAAGTCGGATATATGCCCTGGAGATGTGGATATACCGAAGAATATGTCGTATTTCATGGAAACAATCAAACACAGAGGCTCTAGAAAAACTGGGAATGAAACTAGAGTTGATGAAAGAAATAAACAAGAGGCAAGTGAAATATTTCGGCCACGTTAAAAGACATAACACTCTTATAAAATCAATATGAGGGCAAGGTTGAAGGCAAGCGAGCAAGATTTAGACATAGATACAAGTGGGAAGATAACATCAAGAGATGGAAGAACACTGACGGAATGTACAATCAAGGCGAGAAACAGTGTTGGTGATAAATTGCAGCCAGCCTTCATTGTGGAGACAGTACCTAATTGATTGATTGATACACAAACTGGCGGGAGGTAAAGGGAAACCACCGCTGTATTTTCTCAAGAAAATCATGCTGTAAATGAAATCGAAATAGAAAACGACGTTAATGGGGATTCCATTGGAGTCTCTTCGTCCGGTAGAGAGCAGCATGTGCTACAGGTGACACCCGATCGCGTCATGCAACTGCTTGCAAAGTCATTCATTCATTCATTCATTCAGTAGCATGTCCTTTGCAGAACCTCGCTCCCATAACAACCTTCCGGAAAACCTCTCGATCACAAGCAAGATGTCCCGCGTCTGATACACCCATCTGGAGATCATCCGCCACATCCTGCACCCATCTTCTCTTTGGCCTTCCTCTTCCTCTCTTCCCAGGCATATACCCCTCCATTATTGTTCTCTCCAGACTTTCGTGACGTTTCAAGTGACCGAAATATTTCAATTTTCTTTGTTTTATCGTCTTTAATAGCCAACCTTCTTCAATATTCAACTCTTGAAGTATGGAGTTTGCAAAGTAAAGGATAAAAATAAGCATTGAGTAAGGGACATAATTATCTAATATTGCTATAAGGGAAATTACTAGTATTTGAAAACAAAGAAATAATATACTAAGCTATAATATTATTGAATAATTCTGAAATATACATTTAACTTTTTTTCTAATGCAAAGAAGACAATTGATATCAAAGTCTGAAATAAAGTGAAGTAAATTCTTTTATCATCTTTTTAACGTATGTTATAATCTATAGTGCTTACATTTTATAATCATCTTTACAATTCTACAGTTATTTTTTAAATTCTAGTCTCGTACTTTCAATGTAATATACAATTAATATTGTTCGATCATTCCTCTGTTGGGAGGGGTGAAAACATTTTTTTACTGGCCTTCTAGGGCCACACAAAATATTTAAAGAAAATTAACCATACACACCCCAAACTTTGATACCATTAAGAAAGAAATGAGAAGAATGAATATTTACATGTTAGGTGTATCTGATACCAGAGAGCATTATAACTTCCGAGGATTGTAGCATAATCAATTCTGGTGGAGAGAAAAAAAAATAGCCAGAGGTAGCAATTATAATGGTTATAGCAAAATAAGAAGAACAATGTGGGCTTGTAGCTATGTGATATCAATCAATCAATCAATCAATCAATCAATCATGTGCCATGCCGGAAAGTGTGGGTGGTCACGACTCGCCATTTAGGCGAATCATAATGTACTAGGCACTTTTAAAGAGGTAGTTTGCCGGTGCTGCCCTCTATGGCAGTAACCGTACTGGTTCTATGACCGCAGTCATTGTCTCACGAAGGAGATCCTCTTCCTGCCGTCGCGAAACTTGACACCATAACCAACAAATATCTGTCGGCTGCCCTCAAAATTTCATCAGAGAAGCCGAAGCCTGGACATTAAACAAGCAACTAGAAAGTCGGATATATGCCCTGGAGATGTGGATATACCGAAGAATATGTCGTATTTCATGGAAACAATCAAACACAGAGGCTCTAGAAAAACTGGGAATGAAACTAGAGTTGATGAAAGAAATAAACAAGAGGCAAGTGAAATAGTTCGGCCACGTTAAAAGACATAACACTCTTATAATATCAATATGAGGGCAAGGATGAAGGCAAGCGAGCAAGATTTAGACATAGATACAAGTGGGAAGATAACATCAAGAGATGGAAGAACACTGACGGAATGTACAATCAAGGCGAGAAACAGTGTTGGTGATAAATTGCAGCCAGCCTTCATTGTGAAAATGTTCCACAGGTGTTATATACATTCTGCTTGTGGAAGTGAAAACGAAGCATATGCAAGGCATGTGTGTTTACATGCACAATGCCATAAATGTTATATTATCATAACTGTATGTAGTATATATCCACACATGTGACACCTAACACTAACAAACGGCAACGCTCTGTAATATACACAAACAAAAGAAACACACTTTACACCTTGTAAATATACATTGCTTTGTATGAAATAAACGTTTAAAAAAAAAATAAATTTACCGGCCTTTATAAAAGGCCAATAATCGTTTGGATCGCTTCTCGGCCTTTTGGCTAAGATCTGAGTGTATTTGCTGGCTTTCAGTAGTACACTTGGTCTGGTCGTAGGCCGGGATGATCCTTCTCGGTTCTTTGGCTAGGATCAGACGCATTTGCTGCTCCCCCCCCCCTCCTCCAGTAGTGCGCCTGGTCAGGTCGTGGGCCGGGATGATCAAATAAAAAATCATAACATAGCTTCACCTTAAATGTGGGCCTGGTGGACCACTGTGGGCAATAGCTAACAGTGAGACTAAAGGTCCACACACACAAAAAGGAGCAGGCGGGAAAACCAGCTGGTCCGGGGGTAACCGCCAACCGTCCCCCCCCCCCCCCCCAAAAAAAAAATAATCGTTTGGTAATCTGTCCCAGATCAAAGTACAACATCTTCTCCTGCATCACGACAGTGAATAACAGCGGACCTATATGCACCTGATCCGTCCATGGGCGCCAGCTGAGGCAGTAACACAATCGTTAATAAGGGATCTCGGTTGACTTATAATTCACACCTGGTGTTATTTCTTTTGCAGCTTCTTCAAATCTTTCAAATTCATTTCTAGATACATGCAAGTGATCTGCTAGTGAAGAATACAAATCAGCACACGTTTTCAAGTTCACGTGCTCATTTTGTAGAGCTTGACTGACCCTGTGAAAATGTTGTAACACTTCTTCCCAAAAGACAAGCATGAAAGCAAATTCTAATTCTTGCATCTTCTTTGCAATGTTTTCTGCTTCTCTTCTGGTGTCCCCCTTCTGTGACTGGTCTTCTTGTAAACATTCTAAAGCTTCTATAATCTGAGGTTGAGACATTAGAATGGCTTCAGTTGCAAAAGCATGTGCTTCCCATCTAGTATCGGAAGGGGACTTTACCAGCTTTTCATTCACAAGGCATCCTTTCAGAATCTTCCATCTTTTGGTTGAAGCTGAGAAAAAAGTATAGATCAGTTGCACTGTATGGAAGAAGTTTACTGCCTCTAAACAAGAGTCAACGGCACTTCTGCCTACCAGATTTAGTGAATGGGTAGCACAGGGTATGTATATATAAATAATGTGCGATTCAATATTACATTTGCGATTTGCTTCAAGAGTTGAATATTGAGGAGGGATGGCTATTAACGACGATAAAACAAAGAAAATTGAAGTATTTTGGTCACTTGAAACGTCACGACAGTTTGGAGAGAACAATAATGGAAGGGTATATCCTGGGAAGTGAGGAAGAGGAAGGCCAAAGAGAAGATGGGAGCAGGATGTGGCGGATGATCTCCAGATGGGTGTAGCAGACGCGGGACATCTTGCTTGTGATCGAGAAGTTTTCCGGAAGGTTGTTATGGGAGCGAGGTTCTGCAAAGGACATGCTACTGAATGAATGAATGAATGATTTGCTTATGCCATGCAATTACGCTACCGGGACTATATACACATTTTTCTTGAGGACTTGTGGTGCCCCCCAAATGCTTTGTGCCCTTGGCACGTGCCTTGTTTGTTGTTTGCCTAATGGTTAATCCATCCCTGATTACACCTTGTAAATATACATTGCTTTGTATGAAATAAACGTTGTTTTTTTTAAAAGAGGGGGGGGGGGGGGGGGGGGGGACATTTGTTTTTACTGGCCATACAAAAATTTAAAGAAAATTAACCATACACATCCCAAACTTTGATACCATTAAGAAACAAATGAGAAGACTGAATATTTACATGTTAGGTGTATCTGATACCAGAGAGCATTATAACTTCCGAGGATTGTAGCATAATCAATTCTGGTGGAGAGAAAAAAAACAGCCAGAGGTAGCAATTATAATGGTTATAGCAAAATAAGAAGAACAATGTGGGCTTGTAGCTATGTGATATCAATCAATCAATCAATCAATCAATCAATCATGTGCCATGCCGGAAAGTGTGGGTGGTCATGACTCGCCATTTAGGCGAATCATAATGTACTAGGCACTTTTAAAGAGGTAGTTTGCCGGTGCTGTCCTCTATGGCAGTAACCGTACTGGTTCTATGACCGCAGTCATTGTCTCACGAAGGAGATCCTCTTCCTGCCGTCGCGAAACTTGAGACCATAACCAACAAATATCTGTCGGCTGCCCTCAAAATTTCATCAGAGAAGCTGAAGCCTGGACATTGAACAAGCAACTAGAAAGTCGGATATATGCCCTGGAGATGTGGATATACCGAAGAATATGTCGTATTTCATGGAAACAATCAAACACAGAGGCTCTAGAAAAACTGGGAATGAAACTAGAGTTGATGAAAGAAATAAACAAGAGGCAAGTGAAATATTTCGGCCACGTTAAAAGACATAACACTCTTATAAAATCAATATGAGGGCAAGGTTGAAGGCAAGCGAGCAAGATTTAGACATAGATACAAGTGGGAAGATAACATCAAGAGATGGAAGAACACTGACGGAATGTACAATCAAGGCGAGAAACAGTGTTGGTGATAAATTGCAGCCAGCCTTCATTGTGGAGACAGTACCTAATTGATTGATTGATACACAAACTGGCGGGAGGTAAAGGGAAACCACCGCTGTATTTTCTCAAGAAAATCATGCTGTAAATGAAATCGAAATAGAAAACGACGTTAATGGGGATTCCATTGGAGTCTCTTCGTCCGGTAGAGAGCAGCATGTGCTACAGGTGACACCCGATCGCGTCATGCAACTGCTTGCAAAGTCATTCATTCATTCATTCATTCATTCAGTAGCATGTCCTTTGCAGAACCTCGCTCCCATAACAACCTTCCGGAAAACCTCTCGATCACAAGCAAGATGCCCGCGTCTGATACACCCATCTGGAGATCATCCGCCACATCCTGCACCCATCTTCTCTTTGGCCTTCCTCTTCCTCTCTTCCGAGGCATATACCCCTCCATTATTGTTCTCTCCAGACTTTCGAGTCGTTTCAAGTGACTGAAATATTTCAATTTTCTTTGTTTTATCGTCTTTAATAGCCAACCTTCTTCAATATTCAACTCTTGAAGTATGGAGTTTGCAAAGTAAAAGATAAAAATAAGCATTGAGTAAGGGACATAATTATCTAATATTGCTATAAGGGAAATTACTAGTATTTAAAAACAAAGAAATAATATACTAAGCTATAATATTATTGAATAATTCTGAAATATGTATTTTACTTTTTTTTTAATGCAAAAAGACAGTTTGATATTAAAGTCTGAAATAAAGTGAAGTAAATTCTTTTACAATCTTTTTAACGTATGTTATAATCTTTAGTGCTTACATTTTATAATCAATCTTTACAATTCTACAGTTATTTTTTAAATTCTAGTCTCGTACTTTCAATGTAATATACACGTTCATATTGTCGATCATTCCTCTGTTGGGAGGGGTGAAAACATTTTTTTACTGGCCTTCTAGGGCCACACAAAATATTTAAAGAAAATTAACCATACACATCCCCAAACTTTGATACCATTAAGAAAGAAATGAGAAGAATGAATATTTACATGTTAGGTGTATCTGATACAAGAGAGCATTATAACTTCCGAGGATTGTAGCATAATCAATTCTGGTGGAGAGAAAAAAAATAGCCAGAGGTAGCAATTATAATGGTTATAGCAAAATAAGAAGAACAATGTGGGCTTGTAGCTATGTGATATCAATCAATCAATCAATCAATCAATCATGTGCCATGCCGGAAAGTGTGGGTGGTCACGACTCGCAATTTAGGCGAATCATAATGTACTAGGCACTTTTAAAGAGGTAGTTTGCCGGTGCTTTCCTCTATGGCAGTAACCGTACTGGTTCTAGACCGCAGTCATTGTCTCACGAAGGAGATCCTCTTCCTGCCGTCGCGAAACTTGAGACCATAACCAAAAAATATCTGTCGGCTGCCCTCAAAATTATCAGAGAAGCGGAAGCCTGGACATTGAACAAGCAACTAGAAAGTCGGATATATGCCCTGGAGATGTGGATATACCGAAGAATATGTCGTATTTCATGGAAACAATCAAACACAGAGGCTCTAGAAAAACTGGGAATGAAACTAGAGTTGATGAAAGAAATAAACAAGAGGCAAGTGAAATATTTCGGCCACGTTAAAAGACATAACACTCTTATAAAATCAATATGAGGGCAAGGATTGAAGGCAAGCGAGCAAGATTTAGACATAGATACAAGTGGGAAGATAACATCAAGAGATGGAAGAACACTGACGGAATGTACAATCAAGGCGAGAAACAGTGTTGGTGATAAATTGTAGCCAGCCTTCATTGTGAAAATGTTCCACAGGTGTTATATACATTCCGCGTGTGGAAGTGAAAACGAAGCATATGCAAGGCATGTGTGTTTACATGCACAATGCCATAAATGTTATATTATCATAACTGTATGTAGTATATATCCACACATGTGACACCTAACACTAACAAACGGCAACGCTCTGTAATATACACAAACAAAGAAACACACATTACACCTTGTAAATATACATTGCTTTGTATGAAATAAACGTTTAAAAAAAAATAATTACCGGCCTTTATAAAAGGCCAATAATCGTTTGGATCGCTTCTCGGCCTTTTGGCTAAGATCTGAGTGTATTTGCTGGCTTTCAGTAGTACACTTGGTCTGGTCGTAGGCCGGGATGATCCTTCTCGGTTTCTTGGCTAGGATCAGACGCATTTGCTGCTCCCCCCCCCCCCCCTCCTCCAGTAGTGCGCCTGGTCAGGTCGTGGGCCGGGATGATCAAATAAAAATCATAACATAGCTTCACCTTAAATGTGGGCCTGGTGGACCACTGTGGGCAATAGCTAACAGTGAGACTAAAGGTCCACACACACAAAAAGGAGCTGGCGGGGAAACCAGCTGGCCGGGGGTAACCGCCAACCGCCCCCCCCCCCCAAAAAAAAATAATCGTTTGGTAATCTGTCCCAGATCAAAGTACAACATCTTCTCCTGCATCACGACAGTGAATAACAGCGTACCTATATGCACCTGATCCGTCCATAGGCGCCAGCTGAGGCAGTAACACAATCGTTAATAAGGGATCTCGGTTGACTTATAATTCACACCTGGTGTTATTTCTTTTGCAGCTTCTTCAATCTTTCAATTCATTTCTAGATACATGCAAGTGATCTGCTAGTGAAGAATACAAATCAGCACACGTTATCAAGTTCACGTGCTCATTTTGTAGAGCTTGACTGACCCTGTGAAAATGTTTGTAACACTTCTTCCCAAAAGACAAGCATGAAAGCAAATTCTAATCTTGCATCTTCTTTGCAATGTTTTCTGCTTCTCTTCTGGTTGTCCCCCTTCTGTGACTGGTCTTCTTGTAAACATTCTAAAGCTTCTATAATCTGAGGTTGAGACATTAGAATGGCTTCAGTTGCAAAAGCATGTGCTTCCCATCTAGTATCGGAAGGGGACTTTACCAGCTTTTCATTCACAAGGCATCCTTTCAGAATCTTCCATCTTTTGGTTGAAGCTGAGAAAAATGTATAGATCAGTTGCACTGTATGGAAGAAGTTTACTGCCTCTAAACAAGAGTCAACGGCACTTCTGCCTACCAGATTTAGTGAATGGGCAGCACAGGGTATGTATATATAAATAATGTGCGATTCAATATTACATTTGCGATTTGCTTCAAGAGTTGAATATTGAGGAGTGATGGCTATTAACGACGATAAAACAAAGAAAATTGAAGTATTTTGGTCACTTGAAACGTCACGACAGTTTGGAGAGAACAATAATGGAAGGGTATATCCTGGGAAGTGAGGAAGAGGAAGGCCAAAGAGAAGATGGGAGCAGGATGTGGCGGATGATCTCCAGATGGGTGTAGCGTTTGGTAATCTGTCCCAGATCAAAGTACAACATCTTCTCCTGCATCACGACAGTGAATAACATCGTACCTATATGCACCTGATCCGTCCATGGTCGCCAGCTGAGGCAGTAATACAATCGTTAATAAGGGATCTCGGTTGACTTATAATTCACACCTGGTGTTATTTCTTTTGCAGCTTCTTCAAATCTTTCACATTCATTTCTAGATACATGCAAGTGATCTGCTAGTGAAGAATACAAATCAGCACACGTTTTCAAGTTCACGTGCTCATTTTGTAGAGCTTGACTGACCCTGTGAAAATGTTGTAACACTTCTTCCCAAAAGACAAGCATGAAAGCAAATTCTAATTCTTGCATCTTCTTTGCAATGTTTTCTGCTTCTCTTCTGGTGTCCCCCTTCTGTGACTGGTCTTCTTGTAAACATTCTAACGCTTCTATAATCTAAGGTTGAGACATTAGAATGGCTTCAGTTGCAACAGCATGTGCTTCCCATCTAGTATCGGAAAGGGACTTTACCAGCTTTTCATTCACAAGGCATCCTTTCAGAATCTTCCATCTTTTGGTTGAAGCTGAGAAAAAAGTATAGATCCGTTGCACTGTATGGAAGAAGTTTACTGCCTCTAAACAAGAGTCAACGGCACTTCTGCCTACCAGATTTAGTGAATGGGCAGCACAGGGTATGTATATATAAATAATGTGCGATTCAATATTACATTTGCGATTTGCTTCAAGAGTTGAATATTGAGGAGGGATGGCTATTAAAGACGATAAAACAAAGAAAATTGAAGTATTTTGGTCACTTGAAACGTCACGACAGTTTGGAGAGAACAATAATGGAAGGGTATATCCTGGGAAGTGAGGAAGAGGAAGGCCAAAGAGAAGATGGGTGCAGGATGTGGCGGATGATCTCCAGATTTGTGTAGCAGACGCGGGACATCTTGCTTGTGATCGAGAAGTTTTCCGGAAGGTTGTTATGGGAGCGAGGTTCTGCAAAGGACATGCTACTGAATGAATGAATGAATGATTTGCTTATGCCATGCAATTACGCTACCGGGACTAATATACACATTTTTCTTGAGGACTTGTGGTGCCCCCCCAAATGCTTGGTGCCCTTGGCACGTGCCTTGTTTGCCTAATGGTTAATCCATCCCTGATTACACCTTGTAAATATACATTGCTTTGTATGAAATAAACTTTTTTTTTAAAAAGAGGGGGGGGGGGGGGGACATTTTTTTACTGGCCACACAAAAATTTAAAGAAAATTAACCATACACATCCCAAACTTTGATACCATTAAGAAACAAATGAGAAGACTGAATATTTACATCTTAGGTGTATCTGATACCAGAGAGCATTATAACTTCCGAGGATTGTAGCATAATCAATTCTGGTGGAGAGGAAAAAAAACAGCCAGAGGTAGCAATTATAATGGTTATAGCAAAATAAGATGAACAATGTGGGCTTGTAGCTATGTGATATCAATCAATCAATCAATCAATCATGTGCCATGCCGGAAAGTGTGGGTGGTCATGACTCGCCATTTAGGCGAATCATAATGTACCAGGCACTTTTAGAGGTAGTTTGCCGGTGCTGTCCTCTATGGCAGTAACCGTACTGGTTCTATGACCGCAGTCATTGTCTCACGAAGGAGATCCTCTTCCTGCCGTCGCGAAACTTGAAACCATAACCAACAAATATCTGTCGGCTGCCCTCAAAATTTCATCAGAGAAGCTGAAGCCTGGACATTGAACAAGCAACTAGAAAGTCGATATATGCCCTGGAGATGTGGATATACCGAAGAATATGTCGTATTTCATGGAAACAATCAAACACAGAGGCTCTAGAAAAACTAGGAATGAAACTAGAGTTGATGAAAGAAATAAACAAGAGGCAAGTGAAATATTTCGGCCACGTTAAAAGACATAACACTCTTATAAAATCAATATGAAGGCAAGGTTGAAGGCAAGCGAGCAAGATTTAGACATAGATACAAGTGGGAAGATAACATCAAGAGATGGAAGAACACTGACAGAATGTACAATCAAGGCGAGAAACAGTGTTGGTGATAAATTGCAGCCAGCCTTCATTGTGGAGACAGTACCTAATTGATTGATTGATACACAAACTGGCGGGAGGTAAAGGGAAACCACCGCTGTATTTTCTCAAGAAAATCATGCTGTAAATGAAATCGAAATAGAAAACGACGTTAATGGGGATTCCATTGGAGTCTCTTCGTCCGGTAGAGAGCAGCATGTGCTACAGGTGACACCCGATCGCGTCATGCAACTGTTTGCAAAGTCATTCATTCATTCAGTAGCATGTCCTTTGCAGAACCTCGCTCCCATAACAACCTTCCGGAAAACCTCTCGATCACAAGCAAGATGTCCCGCGTCTGATACACCCATCTGGAGATCATCCGCCACATCCTGCACCCATCTTCTCTTTGGCCTTCCTCTTCCTCTCTTCCCAGGCATATACCCCTCCATTATTGTTCTCTCCAGACTTTCGTGACGTTTCAAGTGACCGAAATATATCAATTTTCTTTGTTTTATCGTCTTTAATAGCCAACCTTCTTCAATATTCAACTCTTGAAGTATGGAGTTTTGCAAAGTAAAGGATAAAAATAAGTATTGAGTAAGGGACATAATTATCTAATATTGCTATAAGGGAAATTACTAGTATTTAGAAACAAAGAAATAATATACTAAGCTATAATATTATTGAATAATTATGAAATATCTATTTTATTTTTTTTTTTCTAATGGAAAAAAGACATTTGATATTAAAGTCTGAAATAAAGTGAAGTAAATTCTTTTAGAATCTTGTTAACATATGTTATAATCTTTAGGGCTTACATTTTATAATCAACTTAACAATTCTACAGTTATTTTTTAAATTCTAGTCTCGTACTTTGAATGTAAGTTAATATTTTAAACCTCACAAGAAAACATTTTTTTACTGGCCTTCTAGGGCCACACAAAAAATTTAAAGAATATTAACCATACACATCCCAAACTTTGATACCATTAAGAAAGAAATGAGAAGAATGAATATTTACATCTTAGGTGTATCTGATACCAGAGAGCATTATAACTTCCGAGCGTTGTAGCATAATCAATTCTGGAGGAGAGAAAAAAACAGCCAGAGGTAGCAATTATAATGGTTATAGCAAAATAAGAAGAACAATGTGGGCTTGTAGCTATGTGATATCAATCAATCAATCAATCAATCAATCATGTGCCATGCCGGAAAGTGTGGGTGGTCATGACTCGCCATTTAGGCGAATCATAATGTACTAGGCACTTTTAAAGAGGTAGTTTGCCGGTGCTGTCCTCTATGGCAGTAACCGTACTGGTTCTGTGACCGCAGTCATTGTCTCACGAAGGAGATCCTCTTCCTGCCGTCGCGAAACTTGAGACCATAACCAACAAATATCTGTCGGCTGCCCTCAAAATTTCATCAGAGAAGCGGAAGCCTGGACATTGAACAAGCAACTAGAAAGTCGGATATATGCCCTGGAGATGTGGATATACCGAAGAATATGTCGTATTTCATGGAAACAATCAAACACAGAGGCTCTAGAAAAACTGGGAATGAAACTAGAGTTGATGAAAGAAATAAACAAGAGGCAAGTGAAATATTTCGGCCACGTTAAAAGACATAACACTCTTATAAAATCAATATGAGGGCAAGGTTGAAGGCAAGCGAGCAAGATTTAGACATAGATACAAGTGGGAAGATAACATCAAGAGATGGAAGAACACTGACGGAATGTACAATCAAGGCGAGAAACAGTGTTGGTGATAAATTGCAGCCAGCCTTCATTGTGAAAATGTTCCACAGGTGTTATATACATTCTGCTTGTGGCAGTGAAAACGAAGCATATGCAAGGCATGTGTGTTTACATGCACAATGCCATAAATGTCATATTATCATAACTGTATATAGTATATATCCACACATGTGACACCTAACACTAACAAACGGCAACACTCTGTAATATACACAAACAAAAGAAACACACTTTACACCTTGTAAATATACATTAGTTAGTTAGTCTTTCCTCTTGAGCCTAAGGCGGCGCATAGGGCAGAAGTCCTGTCTCTCCATGCCTGGCGGTTCGCTGCTATCTGTTGTAGATCTTGGATATTTACTTGGCCATTGAATGAGCCTTCTCTAATGATGGTTCTACGCAGGGTCTCTCTTGGTCTTCCCCGTTTTCTTTTCCCTACCGGTGACCATATGAGGGCTTGGTAGGGGAGTCTTGTCTTGTCCATTCTGAGTACATGGCCGATGTAGTTCCAACGGCGTCTTCTTATGAAATTGGATACTGTATCTTGCTTAGTCTCTTGTCTTATTTGCGAATTGGTTCTGAAGTCTGTCCAGTGGATGTTTAGAAGTCTTCTAAGACATTTGTTCTCAAAATTGTCTAATTTTTTATCTAAAGCTACCGTTGATTTCCAACTTTCACATCCATACGTTAACACTGGAATCACACAAGAGTTGAAGATTTTAAGTTTTGTGTGTTTGCTGAGTGTCTTTGACTTCCAGATGTTTGACAGTTTGTTGAAGGCACTAGATGCCAGTGCGATTCTAGTTGATATTTCTGGTGTTGAGTCCCCTGTGGATGTCATTTTGCTTCCTAGGTATGTGAAGCTGTTGACTTTTTCAAGAACGTAGCTGTTCAATTTGGTCTCATCTGAACTGTTGGTAAGATCAATAGTCTTTGTTTTTGTGGTGTTAATTTGGAGACCAATTTGCCCTGAAACATTTTGGAGGTGGTTTATTTTCTCTTGAGCATCCGGATGTGTTGAACTCAAAAGCACTATGTCGTCGGCAAAGTCCAGGTCTTCTAGAACTTTGTCAACCCAATGAATACCCATATTTGTGTTGCTTGTGCATTTGCGCATGACCCAATCGATAGCTATTCCAAAAAGCATCGGTGATAAGACACAACCCTGTTTCACTCCTGTTTCGACTGAGAACCAGTCAGAGTTGCCTGTTTCTGTTCTTACGCAGCAACGTGTCTCTTTGTAGAAAGATTTTATGACGTTGGTATATTTGGTAGGAAAACCATAGATGTTAAGTAGATTCCAAAGTGAAGGACGGTGGATGCTGTCGAAGGCTTTTTGAAAGTCGACAAAGTTTGTGATTAATTTCGACTGGAATTCTACGGAGTCTTCAATGATTATTCTGAGGGTGAAAATGTGGTCTATGCATGACCGTTTTGGTCTGAAGCCTGCTTGTTCTTCTCTGAGCCTTTCATCTATCGCCTTTTTCAATCTCTCAAGTAACATGCTACAAAAAAGTTTTCCTGGTACTGACAATAGAGTGATACCACGCCAATTATTGCAATCAGACATATCGCCCTTTTTAGGCAGTTTGAAAATTACACCATCTTTCCACTGTTGTGGTGGGGATTCGCTTTGCCAGATTTCATTGATCAGCTGTAACAAACGTTGTAAGGTGTTCTCATCTGCTGCTTTGAGCATTTCTCCTGAGATTTCATCTTCACCAACAGCTTTGTTGTTCTTCAATTTTTTGGTGGCTGCTTTAATCTCTTCCATGGTGAATGACTCGCAGGAGGCATCCAGTGGGGGCATAGTAATTTCTCCATCCAGGTTCGGAACACTGTCAGGCTGCGGTCTATTTAATATTTCTTTGAAATGTTCTGCCCATCGTTGCTTTTGAAGGTCATCGGATAACAGTTGATTGCCTTGTTTGTCTTTGATGGGTATATTTGGTGTAGGTGAGTGATTGCATAGTTGCTTCATGATATGGAATACGGCTCTGTTGTTTCCAGTTCTGGCAGCTGATTCGGCGTCGGAGGCCAGGCTGTGAATAAAGTTCTGTTTGTCTTTTCGTGCGCTTGATTTCACCTCTTTATCCAACATAGAGTACTTTTGCTTATGGGTTTCATATGTAGATATACATTGCTTTGTATGAAATAAACGTTTAAAAAAAATTTTTTTTATAAAAGGCCAATAATCGTTTGGATCGCTTCTCGGCCTTTTGGCTAAGATCTGAGTGTATTTGCTGGCTTTCAGTAGTACACTTGGTCTAGTCGTAGGCCGGGATGATCCTTCTCGGTTCTTTGGCTAGGATCAGACGCATTTGCTGCGCTCCCACCCCCCTCCCCCAGTAGTGCGCCTGGTCAGGTCGGGGGCCGGGATGATCAAATAAAAAATCATCACATAGCTTCACCTTAAATGTGGGCCTGGTGGACCACTGTGGGCAATAGCTAACAGTGAGACTAAAGGTCCACACACATAAAAAGGAGCAGGCGGGGAAACCAGCTGGTCTGGGGGTAACCGCCAACCGCCCCCCCCCCCAAAAAAAATAATCGTTTGGTAATCTGTCCCAGATCAAAGTACAACACCTTCTCCTGCATCACGACAGTGAATAACAGCGGACCTATATGCACCTGATCCGTCCATGGGCGCCAGCTGAGGCAGTAACACAATCGTTAATAATGGATCTCGGTTGACTTATAATCCACACCTGGTGTTATTTCTTTTGCAGCTTCTTCAAATCTTTCAAATTCATTTCTAGATTCATGCAAGTGATCTGCTAGTGAAGAATACAAATCAGCACACGTTTTCAAGTTCACGTGCTCATTTTGTAGAGCTTGACTGACCCTGTGAAAATGTTGTAACACTTCTTCCCAAAAGACAAGCATGAAAGCAAATTCTAATTCTTGCATCTTCTTTGCAATGTTTTCTGCTTCTCTTCTGGTGTCCCCCTTCTGTGACTGGTCTTCTTGTAAACATTCTAACGCTTCTGTCGTGTGTTATTTTAAAGTGTCGTCCCTGGAGTGAGGGGAGTCAACACCCACATTATATTTTACCTCCTTTCTAATAATCTGGAGAATCCACCAGCTTCCGTCCAACATACTCCATCAGCCCGTGGACACCCTTTCCTATCTCTCTCTCACTGTCGTACTATGCCCTCTCTCATTCTTCCCCAACGCAACATATTCAACAACTCATTCTTCTAACAATTAATAAAGATATATTTATTAAAAGAAAAAAGTGTAATGTACGTGAGACTTGTATGCAAAGAAAATGTGTGTTGTGTTCTATAATGTGTGTAGGATCGGACCCTCAGATAATAGCATAGTCAGTTCATCCTTGCAAGGACACATCACAGCACGTTAGGTCAGAACAAGTTCACCTCACCCAGCGCCATAACTCTCCTGCCGGATACTGACTTTCCTCTGTAGCCACCTGGTAATCCATCTTCAAGATCATCTGAAATAGACACCGTTGGTAAGTTACAGTTGATCATGGACCGGTTGCACACTACACATTATAAGTTCCTATTGTTCCTAAAGAATGCACACATCCTTTGTAGTGTGTACTTAGGTATCACTGTTATTGTTAATATACTTGATCCTAACTAGTGTCTATCTAGTTTCAAGTATCCCCTCTGCTGTGTGTCCACCGTGACGAGGTAGAGGGGCTTGTGCGTCCCAATGACCCCAAGAGCTATGCTGACGGTAGCACAGCTACTGGTAGGGCCACCCATGTCGGACAGGTCAAGGGAGAGGGACCAGACGAAGAGACACACAAACCTGCTGCCTTGTAGGTAGACTGGGGACAGTCAAAGGCTAGGGAAAGCACCCCGAATACATGCTTGTCGAAATCGGATGTACTGAGCCACAGGCTTGACAAAGCAGTGCAACGTAAAACCTGCTGCCTTGTAGGTAGACTGGTGACAGTCAAAGGCTAGGGAAAGCATCCCGAATAAATGCTTGTCGAAATCGGATGTACTGAGCCACAGGCTTGACAAAGCAGTGCAACGTAAAACCTGCTGCCTTGTAGGTAGACTGGGGACAGTCAAAGGCTAGGGAAAGCATCCCGAATAAATGCTTGTCGAAATCGGATGTACTGAGCCACAGGCTTGACAAAGCAGTGCAACGTAACTTAATTCATGATGTCACAAATCAAAATTAATCGTTATGGTGCTAATCCCGTGAAGTCCCATCAGGCGGTGATAGTGCCGGGCCCCCTGCCTCGAGGGGGTCCACCCATGACTACTGGTGGTCACCTTTCCCTGTGCTGTGGAATCAAGGCACAGAGGAGTAGGTTAAGAGCTATTGACCAAATACCCCAGACACTCAACATACTACAGTGGAATGCCGAAGGAGTTTACAAGAAGAAAGACTCCCTAACACAGCGTCTTCATAAAGATAGAATAGATGTGGCATGCATTCAAGAGACACACCTCAACGCCAATCACAAATTCTCAGTCAGAGGATATCAGGCCACACGTTTCGACCGCGAAGGACACAAAGGAGGAGTTCTAATACTTACACGAAATACAATACCTTGCAGCGAAGTATCTGTGATCTCTGACAATCAAACGGAAATTATAGGTGTTGATATAATGATAAAGGACGTGAAAATAAGAATCTACAATCTGTATAGCACAGCAGATAAGGACCTTACACTCTCAAACATGAAAATAACTGACACAAACTGCATTATTGTCGGAGACTTTAATAGCCGTTCAGAAAGATGGGGATACCCAGATACTGACAAAAGAGGAGATGAATTGGAGGACTGGGACATAGACTCAAATCTCTATCTACTCAACAAAGCGGATGACACACTGAGCTTCTACTCCAGAAGATGGCTTACCACTTCTACTCCAGACTTAGCTTTCTGCACAGGAGACATCCTCCACAAAATCGATCGCCATGTGCTGGACCTATAACAGTGTGGTGATGACATGATAAGGCTGTGTGTGGAAGGCTCGTGTCAATATAGTGGACAAGTCTCGGCTGTTAGATAAACATTCGTTTATTCATTGAAACCATACGTCTTCTGACTGATGATGGTAAACACCGACATCTTTCCTAGTTGAATCCCAAGTCCCAAGTCTCCCCAGTGACGTGTGTGCAAGCCCTGGATACGTCTACCCATTCGTGTACACACGTTCACTAACTAATGATTTCCCACTAGTTAATGAATGCGCAGCATCCATTAACTCCTAAGCTCCCTTTACTGTTACATTCCTCCCCTTCTTCAAGGAGACTTTTTCCCTGAAAAAGTCTCAACCCCAACTCTTAACCCCTTTACCCTACGATTCTATATCATACCTGCCCAACAATCCCATATATTTCCTAAGTCAAAATCTCACCCTCCTATCTCATCATATCCAAAATGCTAAGCAAAGACATAATTCATACAATATCAACAAAGCAAAACGCTCTATAAAATCCGTTATAAAGTTCTCCACAAAATCTCTCTACAAAACTCTCTATAAGCGAACTGCTTTTAAAGTGTCCATCTAAATTATGATTGACAAAAATTGAAGATATTTCCCTTATCTTTTTCTCCCTTATTCACATTCTCGCTATTCCAGGATAGACAGAAAAGTTTAGTTAAGTCAGTTAGGTTGGGTAGGTGCGCACCTTAAAAAAATAGAAAGTAAGGAAAAAGTAAGAAGTAACCACATTTCTCTTCCCATGCATTCTCAAAACTTTATAAAAATAAAGTTTCTAAAATTTATCTTCATTTTCGTCAATAATAATTGTTGTTATCAAAAAGTTGATCCAACACTACAACCATTTTGTATTATACACCTCGTCAAATTCAACCATTCCTTCAAAACCTCCAAATTATTAGTATACTGTTACGTACAGTCTTCTTCTTCCAGTGTCCACTTATTTAAATGCCAAAATTCAACCTGGCATTCCCCCCCCCCCATATTCTCCCATTAAACGCTGTTCAACCCAGCTCCTATTTCAATCCACGTATTTACAATACGAACCGTCTAATGTAGTCCCTAATTCAATCCCTCATTTTTAACTCTTTCTAAACCACATGTAATTATCAATTGTTGCTGATACCCCCAGCCACTTTTAATTATACTCCTCCATTACAACATACTGAATCACTTCGCTAATCACCACAACTTCCCCCTTAACTCAATTTCTATTTATAAACGTTATATACGTTAAACAACTCAACTTTAAGTCGTCTGTTTCACCTTTTCCCAAAAACAACTCTTCATTTTTCCCATAACTGAACGTCTAGCTAGGAATCATTTTAAACACACTCAGGATAACTCAATAAAAGCAAAGTTAAATTATCCTTACATTTTATAAGAACAATTGAAGTCAAACACAGACTAAACAATATCAACCCCCTCATTCTTTGACATCATCTTTATCCCCACACATTAATCAAATTAAATATATGTGATGAAATGAAAAACCATATATATAGATACATATTATGACTACTAATCAATTATTTTCCGTCTAAGAAAAACTCAACACTTCAACTTAAAAATCAAAATGATAATAAAGCACATATCAATAAGTCTTAACTTATTACAACATTATGTCTATTCATCCCGACAACACTTGACTAAGCTATTTGTCAACTTCCTCAGAAATTCAGAAATACCGTGTCTAACTTCTTCTTCTATCTGCAATCTGCAGAATATCCTACCACACTATTTATCCCTTCTCCATTTTCTTAATAGCTTCAAATTGTTTTCTATAAGTGCAATATCTACATCAATGTCGTCATCCTCGTGAGGAGAACTATCTTCTTTCATATCAGCATCTTCATCAGTTTCTGACTTTTCATCCATCTCTTGTTCCGCATCTGTATATCCATTACTAGCAACCGCTAATCTCTTCCTTTCTAAATCCAATCTAATTTTTCTGTCTTGACGTCTTAATAAATTTTCAAACAGTGGCATATCTTCATCACTTGAAGAATTCAGTCTAAACTTCCTTTGCCTCTTAATTTCTTTTTCTTTCTGTCTATCTAACTTTCTTTTTACTGCCTGTCTTGTATTCATAAATGGAGCTTCTATTTTTTCCTTGATCGATTCTTCACTATTATAACCGTCATACGTGTTGTTTTCCTCTGTCATGACTGTTTTTTGGTATTGTTTCTTCTTGTTTAGCCGTAGTAGATGCTGTTGTTACTTGTTTCCCATTCTCTATAGGTATTGGATATTCCATTTGTCTGACAATCTGTCCATCTGACAATATTTCTTCTGAATAATAATAATTATTATTATTCTCTGCATCTTTTTCCTCATTATCCCGTCTTAAGTGCTCTACATGTGAACGTGCAACATGCCCTGTAACTTGATTCTTAATAGTATATGATACTGGACCTTTTTTTTCTAAAATATAATACCCCGGCACCCAATGAGCATAAAACTTAGAATTTTTCCTATGTTTTTTGTAATAAACTCTATCACCTATGTTGAACTCTTGTAAGTGTGCATTTTTATTTGTGTATTTCTTCTGTCTTTCTCGAGCCTTAATTATATTATTTCTTAAACGTATATGTGCTTTGTGCATTTCTTGCAACCTTGTTTCCTGAAAATCCTCCCCCATATATTTTCTCCTAGGCTTTAATAAATTGTCAATTGGTAATATTGGTTCTCTCCCATGTACTAGGTAAAACGTTGAGAAACCTGTTCCTTCATTTTGGTGTGTACGGATCGCCCCTAATGCTATTCCCAAATAAAGATCCCAATCCATATCGTGTTCTTCTACATTTTTCGCTAGTATGTTGTATAATGTCCTATGTTGTCGCTCATTTTTGGCATTCGAAGTTGGTCTGTAATATGAAGTCTTAATGTGTTTTATATTCAAATCTTTTACTAATTTTTCAAACTTTCTATTTACAAATTCTTTCCCATTGTCTGTAAGTATTATTTGTGGACACCCAAACCTTGGTATAAATTCTTGTAACAGCATATTTATAACTGAATCAGCACTCTTGTCTGGAATTGGATAAACTTCTGGCCAAAGACTATATGAATCTACGACATGTAGGAGGTATACGTTTCCCGATAATGTTTTTGGATGAGGACCTGAAATATCCAAACTTACTTTCTGCATTGGAAATTGAGGAATATCGGTATCTTGTAAGGGACATGTTATTATCTTCATGTTTCTTAACCTACACTTTTCACATGCTTCAACATATTCATATACGCTTTTAAATAAATTCGGCCAGTAATATTTACTGCTAATAGACTTAACTAACTTATCTCGTCCAAAATGACCATTATCATCATGATATGCCTTTAAAACTTCCCGTTCTAAATGTTTCGGAATATATTTTCTTAATCCCTCACCTTTTTCATTGATATAATATAATTGATTGTCTTCTTGTAGCTCTACAAATTTTCTTTTAAAACTATTTTCCCCTGTTTCTTTCAGTTTTCTTTTTATCTGTACTATTTTTGGATCTAATTCTTGTTCATCTTTTATATTAAATTGTGATAAACGTGGGTCTTCCGCTCTAGGTTCAGACTCTTGATCTGACGGTAAACTCTCAAAGTCTTCTCTATTTATTATGGCAGAATCTAATATATTTACTTGCCAGTTTCGATCGTCTATTTCTGGTTCTCCTTCATCTTCTGTGTTTCCTGATGACAGTGGATATGGGACCCTAGACAATAGATCGGCGCATGTATTATGTTTTCCTGAAACATATTCCACTTTAGCATTGTATCCCTGTAGATTTAATGCCCACGTTTGTATTTTCCTATTTTGTATTGGTGCTTCTAATATAGACTTTAATGGCATGTGATCAGTTCTAATAATGAAATTGGTAAGTAGTAATTTAGTTTTTGAAGAGCGTAGTGTATAGCGTAAGCTTCTTTCTCAATAGTCGTCCATTTGCGTTGAGATTTGCTAAGTTTATGAGATAAGAAGTATATTGGCCTTTCATTTTTAACCCCTGGTATTCCAGACTCTTTTCCTTCATATGGTTGAACCAAACATGCTCCTATTGCATTGTCCGAAGCATCTGTATATAGTATTAATTGTTTGTTCAAGTCTGGATGCGTCAATAGTGGTACCACTGTTAAACTGTTTTTTAACAAATCGAATGCTTTTTGACACTCATCATCCCACTTAAATCTAGCGTATTTGCCCGTCAAGTTTGTAATTGGTTCTGCAATCTTTGAAAATGCTGGGACAAACCGCCTATAATACCTACAGGTTCCTATAAACGCACGCACTTCCTTTATGTTAGTTGGAGTAGGTAATTCTTTAATAGCCTTTATCTTTTCCTGGTCTGGTTTAATTCCTTCTCTATTTATAATATAACCTAAATATTTTGTTTCTGTCTTTAAAAACTGGCACTTACTAAGCTTCAATTTAACGTCATGTACCCTTAATCTATCGAATACTAATCTAATATGTTTTAAATGATCATTCACATCTCCTTTCGTAAAAATCAGAATATCGTCTATATAGGCTAATGCAAACCTTTGCATACCGTCTAATACTTCATTCATTAAGAGCATGTAGTGAGACGGCGCAGTTCGAACCCCGAATGGCATACGTAAGAATTCGTAAGAACCCATATGAGTACAGAAAGCACTTTTCTTTTGAGCGTCCTTCGACATCGGAATACACCAGAATCCTGACCTTGCGTCTAGTGTTGTGAAAAATGTAGAGCTATTAAGCAGCCCCAAAATATCATCAATTACTGGTAGTGGGTACGCTACATTCTTAGTGATTTTGTTCAACGCCCTGTAGTCGCAACAAAAACGACTCGAACCATCAGGTTTGGCCACGATGACGACCGGAGATGACCATTCTGACTTCGATCTTGTTATTATCCCTGCTTTCAACATATCTTCTATTGCCTTTTCCACAATCTCTCTATTTCTTAATGGAGTTCTATATGGTTTTAAACTAATTGGTGGATGGTCTCCTGTATCTATTTCCATTGTAACTGTTTGTGTCCTTCCCAATTCTAAATCACTAACCGCAAAAACGTCTTGATTTTCTTTCACCAACTTTTCTAATATTTCTCTATTCTCCGGTAGAGCTTTTAATTGTGACAACAATTCTTGTTCTCTTGTCTTTTTATCAACTGTATCTATCTGAGATGGACGTTTCTTAAATGTATGGATCAATTCATCATTTCGTCTTTTCCAGCTTCTTTTATACTTATTTCTGGCATTATTTCCAATCATGGAAGTTTCTGAATGCTTATTTCCCAATATGTTTTCTTTTTCTATAGTTAACATGTTATTCTCACTATACTCTACTTTAGCAATTACACAACCTCTATATAATGTAATATTTTTTCCTGTATTATTTAGGAGCATTACTGGAAAGCTGAGATGTTTATCTAGTACTATTAACCCATCGGTGACTTCTAAGCCAGGTTCCTGTATTATTTCCCTCTCTAATTCCGTTATTTTAACTGTTTGTCCAACCGAAAAGTACGGATTTTTTTTCATTTTTGCCTGTATTAAATTAACTGTTTGTGGTTTCAAATTCATGGTCGTTTTGACTCTAACTAGTGTCGACACATGCATATCCTCTTCTAAATCTACGTAAACACCTTGGAATTTTAATTTATGCAAATCAAAAAAAAGTCTCACCCCATTTTTCAATAAAAAATCTCTACCCATTATCATATTTCTATTTAAATCCCTGACCACATGGAACATATGCCTAACATTTATCCCTCCTAATTTAAAATTTATCATCATTTGTCCAAGCACTTCTAATTTGTGTCCAGTTACCGAATGAAGATTCTCCTGAATTCTAAATATTTTACAATTTTTTAACATTCGATATAAAAATGTTTCTTTAATCACGCTAACTTGCGCTCCCGAGTCAACTAATGTTCTAACTTTATATTTCCCTATTTCTATTATACACGAGCTAGGATCAACCATATTTAGTGACAACTGTTTTATCTCAACTTGGGGAGATAACTTCTTATGTTTATTATTTCTAAATGTCCTATTATACTCATCATTTGGGTTTTTAATACATTGCTTCATCTTTTGGATCTTACTATTTTCCCCCCTACTGCCGATCCTGTTCAGTAAGCGGGATGCCAATTTCCCTGATTTCCTGACCTTCTAAAATTTCTCTGCACTTCTCCATAATTCCCATTTGCTGATCTACTATTTGTAGTTCTATTCTGTGTACTATTCTGAGCACCTCTATTATTTTGTGTATTCGATGGGACACGTCTGTTACCACAGAAGCGAAAAATGTGCCCACATTGGTGGCATCCCCAACAAACCACATTTGCGTTATTTGTGTTACCCCCCATGTTTCTTACAGTATTTCTCACTTGTCCTTCTCTACCTTGATTATATACGTTACTGTTTCCTTGTACCATCTGTATTTCTCCTCGTCTTCCTCTCCATCCATGTCTATACTGTCCTATTTCCATAGGTTCTTCAATTCTATCTTCCGAACTACTACCTAACTCTCGTCCTACCCTCAATCTAAACCTTCTCCTCAAGCTTTCTTCTTGTATAGCGATATCTACCGCTTGTGACAACCTTGCAGGATTCTCCCTCAATAATTTAAATTTCAGTCCATCTGACCTAATCCCATCAACAAAAATCCCCACCAACATCCGTTCCACTTCTTCAGCTCGTACATTCTGTCCCAAAAATGACTCCTCAGCTAAATTGATTAACCTATCACTGTATAGCTGTACACTTTCTGTAGTATTTTGCCTCGTTTGTCGCAACACTGAGAATGCGTGTTGTGGATCAGTAATTTCCGCGTATTTACGTGCGAGGTCGTCTTTAAATTGTTCCCAGGTTTCACCTCCTCCCGCTTCTAGCTTCCTTCTTATATGGTCAGAAACTGGACTTGTACTAGTTCTATATGCTAAATTCTTTTTATCCTCATCTGTAGCGTTCACTAGATAAGCATGTTTCTCAATAGAAATAACCCATTTCTTAAACTGATTCGCCTGTCCATTAAATCTCTCAACATCACTGATTACGCTTTGCTGTCTTAATACTGCGTCCAACTTTGATATCGCTCCACCAACTCCACTTAGTACCTGAGAAAAATCTTGGGGCTCCATCCTAAAAATCTATAATGGAAATTATCAAGCAATATAATATACAAATATTTTCAGACAACATTATTTCAAAGTAAGCAGCAAGAAATATTCTGTTCAATTAATTAATCTAAAATTATCCATTACCTAAACTAGACGAAAAAGACTCCAACCGATGATCTTGATGAAAAAGGTTCCAGTTCCAATCGCGAATCCAGACAAAAGGGACTCTAATTGACCATTTTGATGAAAAAAATTCCAATCGAGGATCTTGATTAAAAAAAGGACTCTGATCGACAAACTTGAAAGGAGCAGAAAAAGAAGAGCCTCTGGATTTCTCACTTCAATCGAAGTCGATTCCTTCCAGTTGTTTACATGCCGCTGATTATGCTCGTTTGGCCTTTAAATTTACAACGCTCGATACAATACTGACTGATTGATTGCTTGATGGATTGATCGATTGATTGATTGATTAATTGATCGATTGATTGCTTGATTAATTGATCGATTGATTGCGTGATTAATTGATTGATTGATTGCTTGATTAATTGATCGATTGATTGCTTGATTAATTGATCGATTGATTGCTTGATTAATTGATCGATTGATTGCTTTTAAGCGTTGGCTAAAAAACTCTGGACTTTACCTTCAGACAAGCAAGGTCACCTTCACTGTATTTCAACCAAGAACAGTTAACAGTTCCAGCAAAACCAGATTTCTCGGATGTGCTGCCATACGTTTCAAAAAAACGAGCAAGTCAACAATGGATTGATTCAAGCCTGACGATGGCCACTCTGTTTCAACACTCGGAACATTACGTGTTATGTGGCGTTCCAACAACGGTTAGTTCAATTCAACTGAAACAATTTTGACTTGAGACAAGTTAAACAGAGCTAATGTCTTCACTCAGCTGAAGTGACGGTTGACGACCTTGATTCGATAATTTCAGAAAGTAAAAATTGACCTTGATTTAACCTCTAACAGTCCAGTGAGCTGAGATCGTGCTCATAAATTTTATCATTCTCGAGATTTCTCGGTTCCAATTGGAGCTGATTATTCAGTT
This sequence comes from Cepaea nemoralis, assembly GCA_014155875.1. Taxonomy (NCBI): domain Eukaryota; kingdom Metazoa; phylum Mollusca; class Gastropoda; order Stylommatophora; family Helicidae; genus Cepaea; species Cepaea nemoralis. Next base: position 170,191 of record JACEFZ010003907.1, read on the forward strand.
GTATACATAATTTATTTCTTGTACCTCGGGACTTTATAAGTTGTAAGATGTATCTAGTGGTGACAACATCATTACATCATTTATGAATGTCAATGTAAAATAGCAATTCTTGACTTTTACAAAAGAAACAGCGTATATCAGCAATCAAGGCCCTATATACTGGTGAGTCAGGTATATAAAAAATTATCAGTCTCTATAAATCAAGATTATCAAACCTTCTGACCTTGACTGAAAATCCCCTAACAAACACTGAGAAATCACAACAACTACCCCTGGGCGGGCTTTCAGTTGTTGCGTCTCTTATAATCTACTTGAGAACTTCCATAACATCCGTCTCTAGACGCAGACAAAATTCTTCGCTTTAGTCAACAAACTCCGCGACATCCCATGTTTGAAATCTTGAGGTCGACGGCACCAAAACAGCCTGTATAACAGTGTGGTGATGACATGATAAGGCTGTGTGTGGAAGGCTCGTGTCAATATAGTGGACAAGTCTCGGCTGTTAGATAAACATTCGTTTATTCATTGAAACCATACGTCTTCTGACTGATGATGGTAAACACCGACATCTTTCCTAGTTGAATCCCAAGTCCCAAGTCTCCCCAGTGACGTGTGTGCAAGCCCTGGATACGTCTACCCATTCGTGTACACACGTTCACTAACTAATGATTTCCCACTAGTTAATGAATGCGCAGCATCCATTAACTCCTAAGCTCCCTTTACTGTTACAGACCAATTAGCAGGTAGTGACCACAGACCAATCAAGCTTGTAATGAATATGGAGTATGTTCCACAGGAGCAAAAGCCCTTGCCCCGATGGAATTACAAACGAGCAGATTGGGACAGATTTGCCATACTAACAGACAAATATTGTGAAAACATAAATACACGATATGGCAATATGAAGCAAATGGTGGAAAGTCTAAACAGAGCAATAATACAGGCGGCCACTGAGTCTATTCCAAGAGGAGCGAGGAAAAATTACAAACCATACTGGACTGAAGAACTACAAATTTTGGAGGACAAAGTTGAAGATGCCAGGAAGACAGCAGAGAGAGAACAAACAATTGAAGCGAATATCTCTCTCAAAGCCATCTCAGCAAAATATAAAAGAACAGTAAATCAAACAACAAGAGATTGTTGGAGGGAAAAAACAGAAAACCTGAATTTTGACAGGGATGGAAACAAACTATGGAAACTAGTGAAAGCCATGAACAATGAAGGACCTAGAAACAAACAAATAACAATTAAACAAGGAAATGCCTTGCTTACAGGGAAAAAGGCTGCAAATGCACTAATGGAACACTATGCAAATGCAAACCACATTGATATTACAACCGAACAGAAGAAAGCAATCAAAGACAAACAGATACATCATAGAAATACAGAGACAGCAGCAGAATATATGATGGCACATCTAACAATGGAAGAAATGGAACAGGCAATGAATACCCTAAAAAAGAAGAAATCACCAGGAAAGGATGGAATCACAAATGAAATGCTAATAGGACTAGGCACCAAGGCAAAGAAGAAATTACTAGCAGTCCTAAATAACAGCTGGAAGAGAGGAATAGTCCCACAGGCATGGAAGGAAGCTATACTAATACCAGTCCCAAAGAAAGGAAAAGACATGGAAGAACCAAATGGCTATCGACCTATCAGTCTACTTAGCTGTGTAGGAAAATTAATGGAACGCATTATCAATGGCAGGCTAACATGGCATCTGGAAGAAAACAAACTCTTAACACCACACCAAGCAGGATTCAGAAAGTACAGATCCACTGAAGATCAAATAACCTATATAGCTCAGGAAATAGAGGATGCCTTCCAAGAGAAAAAGCACACACTAGCAGTCTGGATAGATTTAGAAAAAGCATTTGATAAAGTATGGAAGGAAGGACTGAAAGTTAAACTGCAAAACATGCATGTTTGTGGAAAAATGTATAAATGGATCAGCCACTACCTTGATAACAGAACTGCCAGGACAAAAGTACAAGGACAAACAAGCAAAATGATGCTGCTGGAGCAAGGTGTCCCCCAAGGAGGAGTTCTTTCGCCATCATTATTCCTAGCATATATAAATGACATCACAGAAAACTTTCCAGCCAGAGTACACACATCCTCCTTTGCAGATGACCTAGCCATATGGACATCTGAAGAATATATTAGTACAGCTAACAGCAGAATACAGCAAGCCTTATTAGCGCTAGAGGACTGGTCAAAATCATGGCTAGTGAAGATAAGGGAGGAGAAAACAACATGCACAGTGTTCTCCCTCTCAAATAAAACTCAGCAACCCAAGCTGGTATTGAATGGAAAAATATTGCGCCATGAAGAAAATCCAAACTATCTAGGAGTCACCTTTGATCGTCGCCTGACATGGAAGACACAGGTTGAGAAAAATCGAACAAGGGCAAGGCAGAGAATGGCAATCATGAAAAAGCTTGCTGGTACAACGTGGGGAGCAGATGAGAAAGTTCTCAAGAAGTTATATACTGGACGGGTGAGGCCAGTACTGGAATATGGCATTGCAGCTTGGGCAACAGCAGCTAAGTCAAACTTTAACAAAATAAGTAGAGTCCAAAACCAAGGAATGCGAATCATAACTGGAAGCCTGAAGACAACGCCTATTAATGAACTAGAAAAGATCACTTGTTTACAACCAATGCAGGATAGAAGAAATAGCAGAGCCCAGCAACAAGCAGAAAAATTTAGAAGATTGACAGACCACCCTATGTACAACAGATTTAATGGTTTTGGAAAGGGAAGACTGAAGCGTAGCAACTTTGTAGAAACTGCAAAACGAAGGATTAGGGCAGATCCTATACTTAACATATCAACAGTCAAGCCCATACACAATGCACACAAGTTCCCAGGTTGGAGACAGCAGCAACTGCCTGAGATGATAGAAAACATTCCTGGTATTGAGAAAAAGAACACTCAGCATGAAACCGAAAGAAGAGAAATAACCCTAAACTACATAAAAGAACATTACCCAAGCAGGAATTGGGCCCATACATATACAGATGGATCAGCCAAAAATTCAATAGAGAATGGAGGAGGAGGAATTCTCCTAAATTTAAAAAATGGAGTGAAAAAAACACATTCAATGGCAACTGGAAAATTTTCAAGTAACTTCAAAGCGGAGGTAGAGGCTCTGAAAACTGCAGCAGAAATGCTCCTGATGGAGGAAAATAAAGAGAAGCAAATAGCTATCTTCACAGATGCAAAGTCAGCTGTCTCAATACTGAAGAGCAATAACAGCACAGAACTAACTGACCTAAGAGCAGCACTCCATGGTCTATGCCAGAAATCCAAAAAAGTTGTAATACAGTGGATCCCATCACATTGCAGTATACCTGGAAACGAAGAGGCTGACAGACTGGCAAAAGAGGGCGGACGACTACCACAGCCTGACATAGACATAACCTATAATGAGGCAAAGAGGTTGATAAAAAGCACTTATAGAACCAAATGGGAATCAGAGCATCCAGGCCATCAGAAGGATGATGCATATTACAAACTTGACCGAAGAGAACAAGTAGCAATCTTCAGACTCCGCACAGGACATAACAGGCTGAAATACCACTTGTTCAATAAACTAAAGATAGGAGATACCGATGAATGTAATTGTAGAACTGGAAAAATGACAGCAAAACATTTGCTGCAGGATTGCCCAACGTATGCAGAACAGAGAAAGATATTTTGGCCCACACCTGCTTCATTTGAGGACAAGCTCTATGGAGATATCAACAAGCTCAAGTTGACCGCAGCTTACTTTAACTACATACAGGTTGACATTTAAAGGTGCATGAAGACCCAGAGGCACGAAATGGAATATTGCTTGGATAGCAAATCCATTATGTGGAAAGTCCAAATCGAAAGCTCGCTGTGTGGGCTTCATAAAAGGTGGAAAAGTTTCCTAGTGGCACGAAATGGAATATTGCTTGGATAGCAAATCCATTACGTGGAAAGTCTGAATCAAAAGCCCATTGTGTGGGCTTCATAAAAGGTGGAAAAGTGTCCTAGTGGCATGAAATGGAATATTGCTTGGATAGCAAATCCATTATGTGGAAAGTCCAAATCAAAAGCCCATTGTGTGGGCTTCATAAAAAGGTGGAAAAGTGTCCTAGTGGCACGAAATGGAATATTGCTTGGATAGCAAATCCATTACATGGAAAGTCCGAATCGAAAGCTCACTGTGTGGATGTCATCTGCAGACTGCATACTTCTGGTTTTCCGGAAGAACAGCCTATGGTGAACGGAAGGCCCAATATACGGAAGTGAGGCTAAGCAGCCATGTGCAGGACGTGACGATTCCTTGGGTGAGCCCAGTATCAGAGCGCTATGTATCGGCTCTGCAAGTATGGAAGCCTCCTTGGATGGCGGGGAATGGTCTGCCCCTGCCTTCCCTTGAGGGCTGACCAGGATCTTTGGCTGTTCTATATGGACCAGCTGGGATGGGGGATAACACCACAACAGTGAGAGTGAAACGTCCTAAGAAACCCCCAGGAAGGTTAACCTGGTCAACAAATGCCCGCAGAAGTCGGATGTGTCGGCCTAACGGCGCAAGAACGCAGCTCTGCTGTAAACAGGCACAACGCAATCACATCCGGAAAAAAACTCCGGATGAACGAAGAAGAAGAAGAAGAAGATCTAGGGATAATTTGCTATTTACCTCTGATCCTAATTTTGTGAAATGTCTCTTATTTCCAATTCAGCATTGTCAATAAAGATTGATGGTACCCCATGAGCACCTTGTGACATAATCTGTCTTCTTTTTTTTTGCTAATTGTTAAACCACATTCAGAACAAGCATTGGAGAATGCAGATAGGAGACATTGTAATTCTTGCTCAGAGTAGGTCGTAATTGCAGCATTATTTGCAAACAGCAACTCTCAGATCAACACCCTCCTAATTTTAGTCTTGGCCTTCAATCTCTGAGCATTGTAGAAACCGCCATCTGAGCATGAGTGAATGTATATACCACCGTCCTGATCACAAAAGGCATGTTTCAGTAGAAGTGAAAAGTATATCCCAAAGTGGGTGGGAGCTACATTAAGTTTTACCACGCATTTATCACTTTAAGTTGTACCACAATTGGTTGTCACTTTGTACCACAAATATTTGTTTCAGACAAGAAGGCACTGTTCCCTTTAATAACATGCCAATTTTGTGTATTCTCCTAAATTGATTACACAACTAAAATAGCAAACTAGACAGCAATAATTTTAACATAGACTACCAGTGTGTATGTTATTTAACACCAATATTCAGTAACTGTTTATTTGTTAGATTCAGCTTGCATCAGCTGTTTATCTGTTATACTTCATCTACATTTATCTGCGTGGTCTCGAGGTATGGTGTCCGCCTCGAGTGCTGGAGGTCCCGGGTTCACGCCCCGGTGAGGACCAGGATTATTTTCACGTGAACTTCTAGTAATAAAATTTCCCCTGATATCTGGGTAGTGAGATTGAACGCCCGTGTGTATTGTTGTGCACGTAAAAAAATCCCTTGGCAGAGTAGCCTAATGTCGCTGCCCGGGTAAACTAAACTAAACTAAACTACATTTATCTGCAATAGTTCCTCATTTGTAACACAGCAGTTTCAATAACAGTTCATAAATTATAATGTACTATCACATCTAATTTTAGTCTGTTACCTGTATATCTTGCTTTTAACTAAGTATTTTCTATGGTGTGTTTCAGAAATACATCCATCTTCAGAAAGTTATCCTTCCATCTTCATACAAGAGTATTCACAAATTGAAATGTATGGCAACATGGAACTTGTGAAACAAGAACTATCAGATGTACCTTGTGAGGAAAAACACCAGAGAGTCAGTCATGTGGTAGACATGACAGGTTGTGACATCATTCAAGGAATGGCAGGAGGCAGTAAAACAGAATTAAGATTGACTGAGAATAGTTATAAGGCAAAACTAGACCACAACAATTGTTGTCTGTCAGTGAATGTGTCTTCTACACCATATATATCTAATGTTTGTGATTCAGGTGTCAATGTAAATAGGACACAAGAGAACAAATATAACACTGAAGCTTCACAAACGTGATGACTGTGGTGCTTCTTTCACTAGCCTTAGCAATCTGAAGTGCCACATAAGAAGACATACAGGAGAGAAACCTTACAAGTGTGATCATTGTGGTGCATCTTTTGCTAAAGCTGACAGTCTGAAGAGCCATAAGAGAACACATACAGGAGAGAAACCTTACAAGTGTGATCATTGTGGTGCATCTTTTAGTCGAGCTGACCATCTGAGTAGCCATAAGAGAACACATACAGGAGAGAAACCTTACAAGTGTGATCATTGTGGTGCATCTTTTAGTGAAGCTAAAATTCTGACAAACCATAAGAGAACACATACAGGAGAGAAACCTTACAAGTGTGATCATTGTGGTGCATCTTTTAGTCAAGCTGACCAACTGAGTAGCCATAAGAGAACACATACAGGAGAGAAACCTTACAAGTGTGATCATTGTGGTGCATCTTTTAGTCACTCTAGCAGTCTGAAGAGCCATAAGAGAACACATACAGGAGAGAAACCTTTCAAGTGTGATGGTTGTGGTGCATCTTTTAGTCGAGCTGACCAACTGAGTAGCCATAAGAGAACACATACAGGAGAGAAACCTTACAAGGTGTGATGATTGTGGTGCATCTTTTAGTCAAGCTGGCCATCTGAGTAGCCATAAGAGAACACATACAGGAGAGAAACCATACAAGTGTGATGATTGTAGTGCATATTTTAGTGAAGCTGGACATCTGATCAGCCATAAGAGAACACATACAGGGGAGAAACCTTACAGGTGTGATGATTGTGGTGCATCTTTTAGTCAAACTTCCAGTCTGAGTCGCCATAAGAGAACACATACAGGGGAGAAACCTTACAGGTGTGATGATTGTGGTGCATCTTTTAGTCAAACTTCCAGTCTGAGTAATCATAAGAGAACACATACAGGGGAGAAACCTTACAGGTGTGATGATTGTGGTTCATCTTTTAGTCAAACTTCCAGTCTGAGTAAACATAAGAGAAAACATACAGGCGAGAAACCATACACGTGTGATGATTGTGGTGCATCTTTCAGTCGAAGCTGATCAGTCTGAAGAGCCATAAGAGAACACATACAGGAGAGAAACCTTACAAATGTGATGATTGTGGTGCATCTTTTAGTCAAGCTGGCCATTTGAGTAGCCATATGAGAACACATACAGGAGAGAAACCTTACAAGTGTGATCATTGTGGTGCATCTTTTAGTCGAGCTGGCCATTTGAGTAGCCATAAGAGAACACATACAGGAGAGAAACCTTACAAGTGTGATCATTGTGGTGCATCTTTTAGTCACACTGGCAGTCTGAAGAGCCATAAGAGAATACATACAGGAGAGAAACCTTACAAGTGTGATGGTTGTGGTGCATCTTTTAGTCGAGCTGGCCGTCTGAGTAGCCATAAGAGAACACATACAGGAGAGAAACCATACAAGTGTGATGATTGTGGTGCATCTTTTTGTCATGCTGGCCAATCTGAGTAGCCATAAGAGTACACATACAGGAGAGAAACCTTACAAGTGTGATGATTGTGGTGCAACTTTTAGTGAAGCTAAGAGTCTAAAGAGCCATAAGAGAACACATACAGGAGAGAAATCTTACTCGTGGTGATGATTGTTGGGCATATTTTAGTCAAGCTGGCAGTCTGAAGAACCATAAGATACAAACACATCCAGTAGAGAAACCTTAAGCATGTGGTGATGTGTGCATCTTTAACTAAAGCTGGCTATCTGAAGAGCCATAAGAGAATACATACAAGAGAGAAACCTTACAAGTGAAGATTATAGTGCATTTATTATTAAGGTTGGCAGTCTGAAAAGCCATGAAGTGCTACAAGAAAACTCATACAGGAGAGAAACAATTTATTATATGTGGTGATTATGGAGCATCTTGTTCTTGAGCACACCATCTTAATTATCAGTTACAAAAGATATTAATAGTGGCATGTTTTTATAACATAACATCCTAATTATCACTTGAGAAAACAGATATTACAAGTGCGATGTCTATGGCATCATTTTTAACTAGGCAGATGATATACCAAGAGAAAATGCAACAGAGAGACAGATTACTAGTATGATGTTCATTGTCCATGTATTCTCACAAACAAATTGACCTTCCATGTTCTTGAAAAAAAATATTTCAGGTGTAATGATTCCTTTATTGCAGCTGGAATCTTTCCCATTGCAACATACACCTGTGAGACCTGGACACTTACTAAACAAATGCCTTTGAATAGAAATGTTATAGACGAGTTCTAAGAATATCTTGGGTAAAGAAAAGACAAAATGTCTCCATACTTCAAGAGCTAAATATTGAAGAAGGTTGGCTCTTAAAGACAATAAAACAAAGAAAACTGAAATATTTTGGTCACTTGAAACGTCACGAAAGTCTGGAGAGAACAATAATGGAGGGGTATAAGCCTGGGAAGAGAGGAAGAGGAACGCCAAAGAGAAGATGGGTGCAGGATGTGGCGGATGATCTCCAGATGGGTGTATCGGACGCGGGACATCTTATGATCGAGAGGTCTTCCGGAAGGTTGTTATGGGAGCGATGCTTCTACAAAGGACATGCTACTGAATGAATGAATTTACTGAAACTAAGTAGCAGCAATTAAAATGGGAAATAAACAGGTTAGTTACAAACAGATAAAACTAGGAGTACGACAGGGGTGTGTCTTGTCACCAGATCTCTTCTCCCTATATAGCGAAATAATAATGAGAAAGATCAAAGAGACGCCAGGAATGCTAGTTGGGGGTTATAATATAAATAATATAGGCTATGCAAATGACACAGTATTGGTGGCAGATAATTCAACAGACCTACAACAATTGCTGAGATTTTTTATGTTATTTGAGATAAGATTTGTGAAAGACATCTTACAAATGTGATGCTTTTGGCTTATCTTATATTCAGGCTTAGAGGATGATGTACTATACACATGCATGGATACGAGAGAAACATTACAAACGTGATGATTATGGTGTGTCATATATTAGTGTTAGCCAGCGCATTTGCAAAGTTGATAGTGAACTGAGATAATAATGTCATGAGCCATGTAGGACTGGGTTCGATGTCAGGGCTCATGACCTGGGAAAGTGAGCGAAAAATTGGTTACCCATTTCTCTGTGCATTCAGTCCTATACATTGTGATGGCTCTATCACATCATAGACCCATGGCAGGAAACTGCTTGGGGACAATATTTACTAGTGCTGGCCATGTGACCTGTCAGCTCCACAGGAAAACACATGTTATACTTTCCTTGCTGTCTTCAACATAAAAACACATGCTATACTTTCCCTGCTGTGTCCTACAACATGAAAACACATGCTAAACTTTCTTTGCTGTGTTGTAAATGAAAAGAGACTATACTTTCCTTGCTGTTTTTTGCAACATGAAAACACAGACTACTTTCCTTTCCGTGTTTTGCAACATGAAAACACAGACTGTACTTTCCTTGCTGTGTTCTTGTCGCGAGATCACTGTAATTTAACAATCAGATGATACAGATAACAAAGACAGTCTGATTTGCAGTTGCAAGTTGTTTACTTCTAGTCGCGGCGAAATCAAGACAGTCTGGAGTCCTTGAGAATTCCCCTACATCAAAAGAAACGTTGGCATGATGTTTGCCGATCGGGAGAATTAAGGGAATACACCGGCTTGTTTTCGTTGTACCAAGGGGAGATAAACTACTCTTGGAGGTTAGTGACAAAGATAGTCTGCCCTTGGGGGACACCTGTGTGACTTCAAAGGATGTCACTAGGACAATCCTGACTGGAAATGAGAAAACTAAACTGGTTTCCGTTAATGTGCAGAATAAAGTCAACCTAGGCGGACGTAATTCTAATAGCCCTATCCTGGTGTAGAAAAGAGAATCTAACGTGTTAATATCCATTTTTCATGGTTGGACATGTGTCTGTTATGACAAGGATAAGATTCGATTAAGGGATAGTGGAGTTTTCATAAGGTAATTACTAGTAAACAGAGGTGAATAATGTAGTACAGTCTAGGGATAAATAAAGTTTAGGTCATTAACATAGTGTTTTGTTGTGGTTAGTTGTTCAAGGAGTGTTGGCGACAGTAGAAAGTTGCCTTGTTAAAATTAACTAGTATGAGAAATCAATTTGCTCAGCTGGTTATGAATAGTGAAGGGGGATGATATTTAATAGGATTGAAGTTGGTTGGGGGAATAGGGGAAATGTCCAATGGTGGGATCTTACAGTGGGGTGGCTACTGGGGTCCTGCACTTTCTATTTTGGTCTTCCCTGGTCTTACTCGAATTCAGACCTGTCAACAACCAATGTTTCAGGCATCATCGGATTACTTCTCCCACACCACACAAGAAACTTGCAAGTCGTGTGAGAGGAAATGACTGATACATTTTATTGCCGTTGGCTCTTTACAATTACAAAAACAGTCGCTATCAAATCACACACAAAGCCACAGAATTGCCTATCAACTAGTTTCCTAACCCTATTGCTAATCTCTATCTAATTGGCTACAACAAAAAACTTCTATCGACACTAAACGATCTGCTCTCTACGAAGTCAGTCCCCAGTCTGACTTTTCCTACATGCGTGACTACACAGCACGCGGAAGGACCTTGATGCGTCCTTCGGCCTTTTGCGTGCCGTTACAATCAGCACGCTTGTAGCAGCCGTTCTCCTATTGAGTGGCACTCTTCTCCGTGGCTATCACGTAGGCGTGATTCTGTCGTGACCAGAGTACTAACTATCTGGTCGTTGCCTCCGTGTCTCATGAGAGAACTAGTTAATAGTCCCCCATTCTATCATCTACCCTGCCCTTATATCGGGGCACTGTATTACCTCCAATCTACTTGAGGTTGACCACTCTTCCTGGTGGTCTTCTATCTTGAGGCATACCTCCTGCCTTTATATTTCAGTCTTTGACACACACCCTCCCCTCCTGTGTTGCGTCATCAACTTTGACTCATTGGTTGTGACGCAAGAGGTTTCTAAAAAATTTAGTGTATCTAATTTTTGTCAAAGACTGCTGATAACCTGGCTTTGGGTAACTCAATAGACTTCTACTGACTATTGTCACAATGTAGTATCACTTTACTTGGCTACTGGCAATCGCCACAAACTTGTCTGGTTGGCGTGAGCCCTCTTCTCAATCGCAATATTATATTAATTAGAGGTATGTCTGAACCAGACCGTTGTCTTATAAGACCTGCCCTCAAATAGTAAATTAACTCACTACCCATACAAAGTTGACTTTCTTAGGGTCAACACATGAATTGCTTCGTGTCCCCCATATAATATTAAACAACCATTACACAAGCTGTGTGCGACAGGCTTTACCTATTTCGCTTCCGCGTGTAAAGTTATCTTTCACTGTTAAGTTAGTGTTTCGTTGTCTATTATGTCCCCTGACCCGGAGTTATCTCCCTTTGATCTACAAAAAATGTATGCAATTTATATGTTTGTTTTTCTGGTTGTTTGCATGTTTGCATCTTACTAATAGTATAATCTAACTTCTAACATGTGTATCTATCTATCATGTGTATGTAAGTTAGTTTTCAAGTGCCATAATTCGGTTAAATGTGGCCACAAACAAGTGTATAACACTAATTCGTGACTACGTTTCCGTCTTATGAGACTTAAAATACTTTCTCTAAGATCTACACTAAACTGCACACGTGTCACATTCATGACAACACATTTTTAACATCGAACACAAACACATGACGCAGACAAAAAATAAAAAGTCGCGTTGAGCGGCAGAAAAATTCCGCTGACTGATCTCACCCTCTCCTGTATAATTTACATTTGCTCTCACTTTTACACTTCTGTCACACATCTTTTACCCTCACTTCTATCACACATCTTTTACCCTCACAATTATTTAAAAACCTTGGAGTGACACTGTACAAGTTTGGCTCAGTTTGACAAAGTTGAGCTCAATGACTGTGCATAAATTGCTGCACGAGTCATGTATTTACACATATTTACATGTAAGAAAAAGGGTTGATGGTTTGTACCCTGGTATTACTAACTACTATATTCTACTGAAATAATACTCTAAATACTGACATAATAATACTAGTTCTATAAATATGTATTTAATGTGTTACCTACTTTATTTTAATTTGCCACATTACTCCTAATGTTTATCTAATTTAAGGGACGTAATCTACTATTTAAAATTAAATTGATGTGAGATGAGTTATGTACCTTTATGAAATGGGTAATGTGAAATGTAATCAATTATGTACCTTTCTAACATGGGTAATGTGAAATATAACAAAATTATAACTAATGTTTTTAAATGGAAAAATATATGATTGATATTTTTACTCTAAATAGTGTAAATGATGTATGTTTAATTGTACAATCTTTTTATCCTATGATAATGATGTACATTAATCCTAATACTACATGATCACGTTTGTTAGATGGACTGGTTCATTAAGATGGGATGAACTCAAATGAAATGAAACAAAGTGAAATGTACTACACCTAAATGGTAATAATACTATCTAAACTTTTTATTCTAGTTTATATTTAGCTGTTATTACGTTTATATTACTATCCTATTCTACTTTTAAGGTAAGTAAGTGGGTAAATTAATGATCTATCTAATTAATCCTATCTAAACTACTTTAAAAAAATGAAAACTATTATATTGTCTAAATCTAAATGTAAATTAAAGTGACCTAATCTACATATAATTTATCACTATATTAAAATGTTATAATACATATCACAATAAGTTTATATATACATAGTATTTAAATACCTCAGGTTAGTCGTTGCCTTAATGTTCAGAAATTGCTTTCATTGGCATACTATATATTCACACTTGTCCTGGGTATATTAAACACATTACACAGTCATACTTGTGTCCTATGGGTATTGCACCTGTAGAGTTTGATTGTGTTGTAGACCAGTATTTTTGTGTCTGTATTCATGTAATGTTCTGACACTGTTTTTCTCTGCTTAACACAAATGATTCACCGGAATACCTATGGAGCTTAGTAAGTAATGAGTTGTTCCAGTTCATACGGTGATACATTTGTTCTCGGAGCACAGTTCTTCTTTTAATGTCTACGGACACATGGTAGTTCGCTGTTCTTAGTACATAGTTCAGCACGTAATATCTATGTATTAGTATAAACATTTCACATAGAATATTCTAATGTACTAATAATCTATTACTCTACACTCTTATGTGGAATCTCCGGTATTTCTACCTCAGATGGTCGACTAAGGGTATCAGCAAGAATGTTGTCCTTACCCTTAATATGCTCTATACTAAACGTATAGTTTTGTAGTATTAGCGACCACCTGTATATACGGTCATTCCGATGCACACCACTTTGTATGACCGTGATTGGGGAGTTGTCAGTCTGGACAACGAAGTGAACACCCACTAGAAATCGATGGAGCTTCCTCACCGCATAGATGACGCTTAGGGCTTCCAACTCTGATATTGAATATCTGGACTCAGCAGGTGTGATCTTACGGCTCACGTAGTAAATCGGATGGAAGATGCCCTCATAAAATTGGCCTAGCACTGCAGCGATGGAGATTCTGCTGGCATCTGTCCTAAGATAATAAACGAGCCTAGGATTAGGCAAGCGGAGGATTGGTACATTACTAAACAGGATTTTCAATTTTGACAATGCAGAAATTAATAATGCATCTTTGACATCTAGTTTTACAGATGCTTTTACAACATTGGAAAATACACTTGTAATTTCCGCTAAGTTTGGTATGAATTTGCTATAGTAATTTACTAACCCCAAAAGGCTTCTGACCTGCTTCTTTGTGGTAGGCATGGTCAGGTTCATAATTTTGGTAATGATTCTATTGTCAGTCTTTAGTTGACCTTGTGAATGACATGACCCAGAAAATCAATTTCTTTTAGGCCCAATTCGACTTTGCTCGGTTTGACAGTGAGACCGAAGAGTCGCAACCTATCAAAGACATGTCTTAGTTTCAGTAAGTGTGTTGTCCAGTCATCTGTATGGACACATATACCATCTATATTCGTCACTCCATGAAGTAGATCTCTAGTTAAGCGTACGAAAGTGGCAGGAGCGTTTCGAAGTCCGAAAGGAAGAAAACGCCACTCGTAAAGTCCTAAAGGTGTTGAAAAAGCAGTCAGATGGATGGATTGAATCTGCATAGGGACTTGGCAATATCCCTTAGTAAGATCTAATTTAGAAAAGATTTTGGAGGTGGACATGTCAAGAATAAGATCTTCGCAGGAAGGAATTGGTTCTGCGTCGATCTTGGTGACATTGTTGAGTTTTCGATAGTCCACACACAGACGAATTGTGGAGTCTTTTTTCTTAACTAGGACGATTGGAAAGGAGTACTCAGATGTAGACTTCTGGATGATCCCACTAGCTTCTAAATTAAGTATTTCCTTATTTAGATTTTCCCTATAGCTGAGTGGGATTGAGTACGGCCTGCATTTAATAGGCTTAGAGTCCGAAAGAAGAATGGAGTGCTCGATTCTGTCCGTCCTACCTGGAATGTCAGAAAATATGTCTTTATACTCTGTCACTAATTCTATTAATTGTCGTCGTTGACCGTCTGTTAGTTCCTGTTCTATCCGTATGCTATCCAATGTCGCAGTCTTGTCTACAATAGGAACAGGTAGTTCCATTCCGTTGTCGTCTACCTGATTCAGTACGGTGGTGGTGCTAAGTGCGTATTCTGTATTCTCACTAAATGTATGGATAACGTCGGAATTGCCAGTCTCGCTAACTAGTGTAGTTGCGTTGTGTATGTCTGTCGTCTGATTACTAGGTGTGGGTGCACTGTGTTCGTCTGTCTCTACTTCTGTCTCTTGTCGTGAAAAGTAAGGTTTCAACATGTTGACATGGAATATCTTTAAGTGTCCGTTTATCGATATTTCATAGTCAACATCTGAAATTTTACGTACCACCTTGAATGGCCCTTGCCATGAAGTCAATAATAAATTTCGTTTGTCTGGAAGTAACAGAAGTATGTATTGATCTACCGCCACACTCTCAAATGGCCTAGAAGCCAGTGTAGAAGGTTGTACTTCAGCTGTAGGATGTTTACCCTTGCATACTAATTGTTGACAGACATTACAGGAACGAAAAAATAATTTTATATCATTGCAAAAACCTGGCCAATAAAAATGAGCCTGAATTCTGGCCCTGGTTTTGTCGTATGCAAGGTGACCAGAAACGGTGACTCATGTGCAATCTTTAGCACAGTTAGGCGGTGTTGTACAGGTAACACCGTTTGCTGAATCTCATGGTTACCAGTTGTATAATACCTAGTAAGAATGCCATTATTAAGTCTAAAGAACCATGATGCGTTTTTGGTCACTTTGGCTCTTTCTGTCAATAATTTTAAATATGGAGACACACTAGGATCAGCTTTCTGCTGTTCTATAAATTTTTGTCTGGTGGTATCATCCGTGCTAGTTGGTGAAAGCAACAGTAGTCTCTCATCTTGTAGTGTGTCTTGATGTTTTATAGAGTCTGCTCTGGTTGTTGCATTAGCTGCATTTAATATTTCCCATGCAGCTATTTCATCGCTAGTACATTGTTTCAATTGGGGTAAGCAACCCAAAATTAAGTCAGTACAAGGGTTGTCAAGTATTGCACAAGTAAAGGTACCAGAAAGGAAAGGAGTGTTAATACGGGCTTTGGCCAAAGGGTAAATTTCAATGTTACCCGAAAAGGTTCGGCATTTGACAGAGTCACCTGTATAATCATCTGGACTCACCAGTTCCTTCCTAAGACCAATAAGGGTGCTGCCGCTGTCCAGCAAACATTGGCATGGTCTGTCGTTGACCATTGCATTGTGGAACACTAAATTGCCTCTGGAGGCTAATGCTGCATTTACACTCTCAGATGAGAATGGTACTGTATGTCCACATTCTAATTTTCCGTCTGCATGAAATTGGTGACATCGTTCACAACTGTCAAAGCTTAACATATCGTTTACACAACACACATCTTCAGCTTGGTTAACAGGTAATTCATTTTCAACTTCACACTCAGTCTCACTACCACTATCAGAAGATGTATCAATCAAAATAGCATTACTTTGTCACGATAGGCACAGTTTAGCTCGCAACTTGTCCTAGTCTGCACACGTCATTAGTCACTGACAATAATTAAACTAGTAATTCCCTATTCGTAACCTTAGTCTAGAGCCGTGGGTAAGTGTAATAGCTTGAACATTTGTCCAAGCCACACTTCTGACACCACATTAATCCTCGCCTGTCAACAACCAATGTTTCAGGCATCATCGGATTACTTCTCCCACACCACACAAGAAACTTGCAAGTCGTGTGAGAGGAAATGACTGATACATTTTATTGCCGTTGGCTCTTTACAATTACAAAAACAGTCGCTATCAAATCACACACAAAGCCACAGAATTGCCTATCAACTAGTTTCCTAACCCTATTGCTAATCTCTATCTAATTGGCTACAACAAAAATCTCCTATCGACACTAAACGATCTGCTCTCTACGAAGTCAGTCCCCAGTCTGACTTTTCCTACATGCGTGACTACACAGCACGCGGAAGGACCTTGATGCGTCCTTCGGCTTTTTGCGTGCCGTTACAATCAGCATGCTTGTAGCAGCCGTTCTCCTATTGAGTGGCACTCTTCTCCATGGCTATCACGTAGGCGTGATTCTGTCGTGACCAGAGTACTAACTATCTGGTCGTTGCCTCCGTGTCTCATGAGAGAACTAGTTAATAGTCCCCCATTCTATCATCTACCCTGCCCTTATATCGGGGCACTGTATTACCTCCAATCTACTTGAGGTTGACCACTCTTCCCGGTGGTCTTCTATCTTGAGGCATACCTCCTGCCTTTATATTTCAGTCTTTGACAAGACCTATGTGATGAGCTCATCTGTCCATGACAGAGTTTGGTTCACTGTTATTTATCTGAGCGAGGCCAGTGGCCTACGCTCATCTAATAGGGATCAGTGACGGGGTGGCTCTCACCAGATGTGTTCTATATTTCACAGGTTCCCGCAGGTTAAGATGAAAACCACAGAAACATTGAAAAGTCAGATCCGGGATATTTTTGGTGCAGGAGGATTAGTCAGCGACCTTCTCACTGGGCCTATGCTAGAAAAGGTTTGAAATAACATTGCTCTGTGGAGCTGAATCATATAAGTATCCTACAGGATAAATACTGAGAACATTAGTGATAGTATTTCACACTACTTGTGGACATAAGCATAGTAATGGTTTTTAGTTTTCACACCATTCGTGAATAAACCAGTAGTGATGGATTTTCACTCCACTGATAACTAGAACAGTAGTGATTGACTTTCACACTACATGAAGCCAAAACTTTAGAGAGAGAGAGAGTGTGTGTTCCACATAACAAGGAAATTAGAACATTAGGACTTATCTGGGAAATTAAGAGATTCATATGAGACTATGTACAATGACTGTTTTAAGAGTGAAAACTTTAGAACATTTTCGTAGGAAGGAAGAATGTCATGTTCATGGGACAGTGTTCCGCTTTTCACTGTGCAGGAATTGTGTGGTCTCAGTTTCTATAAACATTTAGGAACAGTGTTTAGGAACAAGGTAGGATCAGTCCCAGACTGTATATTTGAGTGGTGACCAAGCATCGTGGTTATCAAAGCTCCTGGAGGTGGACAACGTCTGGCGGGAGAGACGCATCGTTTGGTGAGGTCAATTGTGCTGACTATTATGATGTCGTGTAATCCTTGCCATGATGAGTGGACTCTGATCCTGAGCTTTGTGGTCTGATTTCTACATTTACACTAAAGTATACAACACACATTCCACTCTTACACTTCTCACATACAACTCTTCTTTTTATGAATAAATTAATTGTTATTAATTTTTAGAAGCTAGAGTTGTTGAGTATGTTGTTTTGGGGTAGAATGAGAGGGGGCACGATCCAGTGGTGATAGAGAGTGAGAGAGAAAGAAGTGTCTATAGACTGACGGAGTGTCGTGGGCAGAATCTAGTGGATTTCTCCAGAATATGATATGGGTTTTAATAAAATGTGGGTGTTGATTCCCCTCACTCCAGGGACGACACTATAGAAGTATAATCTCTCAAGACACTATAGTAGAGAGCAAGAACTTATCACGACATTATTGGGTCTCGTCCGGGATCTTTAAACAGCGGTATCTCTTGTAAACGGAATCTTTTGCAGCGGGATCTCTTGTAAACGGGATCTTTGGACAGCGGGATCTCTCGACAGGGGGGGGATCTTTTGACACGGGATTTCTTGACACGGGATCTTTAGTTACAGGACGGAGATATCATATTAGTGAGGATCCAGTTAGGGTGAATGTGGATAGGGGTTAAGACACATATCTTGCCTGTTCACACTTCACGTCTTCTTAGGTCTATGGTCCTAATTCTACTCTTGTCACTGAGTGATTGTGTTGTGTTGTGCTGTGTGGTGTTAAATATATAGATACATTTAATTAGTAAATATCTATATATTTGTTTGAAGATAATTTGCATGCAA
The DNA here is from genome assembly GCA_014155875.1 of Cepaea nemoralis. Taxonomy (NCBI): domain Eukaryota; kingdom Metazoa; phylum Mollusca; class Gastropoda; order Stylommatophora; family Helicidae; genus Cepaea; species Cepaea nemoralis. The sequence continues at coordinate 188,752 of JACEFZ010003907.1, forward strand.
CCTGCTGACTTACCTCTCTGAAATATAGCCACTTCTAAACTAACTATGACAGAACTAAGGGCACAGGGGGAAGAAATGCGTTTGTCGGGTTCTGCACTAACAGATTACATACAGGAGGTAAAAAGGGAGCTTCGTCAAGCAGAAAGGGATGATCGAAAGGCCGAGCTGGAATTGAGAAAGATGGAGTTAGAAACTAAGAGAATAGAGGCTGAGCAAGCCACTAGAAGGATGGAACTTGAAGCTGAGCAGGCAGCTAAGAAACTTGAAGCTGAGCAGGCAGCTAAGAAACTTGATGCTGAGCAGGCAGCTAAGAAACTTGAAGCTCAGCAGGCTGCTAAGAGATTGGAAGCTGAACAAGAAGTTCAGAAAAGGGAGCACTAGTACGGAATGCGGGAACTCGAGCTTAAGAGACAATCTAATGAGAAAACTGAGGGAGCAGTGGGAGGTTCCTCCATCCCAGGCTCAACCCCAGCAGGTGGACATAGTTACTATGCTATGAAGTATCCTCTAGCGGTCTATGAGGAAGACAAAGAGAAGATTGACCAGTACGTACAACGCTTCGAGGCCATGTCGGTTGCTATGGGTCTGGACCGTGACAAATGGTGTCTTAAGCTGCCCCAGGGATGCGCCGGACCGGCTACGAGGTCTATTCTCGCCTGCCACCAGGACATGAGAACAATTATGACGAGTTGAAAACGGCTCTGCTGAAACGTTTCGAGGTTACGTCACATACCTACCGGAAAAAATTTCGAGCAGCGAAACGAGAACCGGGAGAGTTGTTTGCCGCCTACAGTCTGCGTCTGAAATCCTATCTCCATAAGTGGATGGATTTGGCTGGGTTCGCGCATGACTATGAGAGTCTGGAAGAGCTCATGGTAGTCGACCAGCTGAAGAAGCAAATGTCGAAACCTCTTAGGACATTCCTGGGAGAACAAGGAGCAGAACGTATTGACATCGTGACGAAATTGGCAGAACGGTTTGTCGAGGTACATGGGGAGGCGGCAGAAAACCTCTCTACAAACCCCAAAAGTCAGGAGAAACATGACCGGAAGAAAACCAAAAACACAGGAACCAAGAAGGGGGAACCTTATGTAAAAACTTCAGAGGAGGGTTTGGAGAAGAAGAAGAAGGAGGGAAGCAAGAGCACCCCGAGCTCTACACCAAAACGACCGTGGTCGGAGAAGTGGTGTTCAATTTGTAAGTTACCCTCTCACAATACGAGGGACTGCAAATCAAAGGCTAAGAGCCCTCACTTCGCAGCATGTCAAGTGACTTCCACAGAGGTTGTCACTGAAAATGCCAAGGTTGACAAGGAAGCTCGCCACCAGGAGAGCTCACTCAAGTCCGGCTCTGGAAGATCTAGGACAGGGAAATGGTGCAAACACTGCAGGTCGCATACTCACAATGCTATTGACTGCAGGAGAAAGTCAGGAGACTCTCATTTAGTCGTGTGCCCAGTGGAACCTAAGGTGGAGCCCACCGAACAGGTCGAGGCCGAGGAAGAGACTCCAGACCAGGATAAACCACCTGTAGTGGAATTGATAGAGGTTAACGGCCGTCAAGTGGAGTGTTTGTATGACACAGGACTGGACGGGGAGGCCGTGATTTCTGCGGATCTGGTACATCCAGAACAATTCACAGGTGAGACCATGGAGATACAGCCTGCACAGAAGAGTGCTGTAGCCATGAAGTTGCCCATTGCCAAAGTGGAGATTCGGTCAAGATATGTCACCGGCACAATCAAGGCTGCTGTATTGACCGATCCCATTTTCCCCGTCATCCTCGGTTGCCGGTATGTCTTTCTGGGAATGCCCAGGGAGCCAATCCATATGGGAGCAATACAGACTCGCTCTCAGACGAGAACGGAAGAGGCAGAAGCAATTGTGACGAACCCACCGCCGGTGGAGCTTGCGAACTGCCCAGAGTGAGGATGCTAACTCTACGTCCTTGCTACAAGAAGCTGCAGAGAAGTGCTGATCCACCAGGACGGGGGCAGTACTACATGAAGAATAGGATACTCTACAGGAGAGCCGGAAGGGGAGACAACCTATACGGTCAGTTGGTGGTCCCGAAGGCTCACCGTTCCCAAATTCTTCATATGGGGCATACCATCTCCTTTAGTGGGCACATGGGTATTGCCGCCACCATGCAGCGAATTTCCTGCCATTACTATTGGCCGGGAATGACAGATGATGTGCGTCGGTATGTGAAGTCATGCCCTGAGTGCCAGAGGGTGGCACCGAAACACTGGACAGCACCGGTGGTCTTGGGTGAGATGCCCATCATGAACTCTCCTTTCGAGAGGGTAGTCATCGATATCGTGGGTCCGCTTCCTAGGACTAGGAAGAGGAACATGTATATACTAACAATGGTGGATTGCTGTACAATGTGGGGTGAAGCCATACCGTTGACCACGATTGACTCGAAACGAGTGGCGGACGCACTGATGGAGGCCTTTACAAGATTAGGCTTTCCCTGATCAAATTCTGACGGACAATGGGTCCCAGTTTTGTGGAAAACTCATGGAGGAGGTATTTAGGGTGTTCCACTCTAACCACATACATACCAGCCCTTACCACCCTCAAGCCAATGGACAAGTAGAGCGTTTCAACGGCACGTTGATGACAATGCTCCGGAAACTGGCACAGGAAAAACCTGATAGGTGGGATGAATATATCCCAGCAGCACTTTTTGCTTATCGGGAAGTACCTCATGGCTCAACAGGACTACCACCCGCTACGTTGCTGTTTGGTCGTCCAATCAAAGGACCGTTGGAAGCCATGTTGAGGAGTTGGACTGAAGAGGGGACGTCAGAAGAAGTGATCTCTTCCTATAAATACGTGGAGGAACTGAAAGAAAAACTCCACAAGGGATGGACTCTGGCGAATCAAAACTTGAAAAAGGCCAGAAAAAGACATGCGGCTTACTACAACCGTAGGTCTAAAGACAGATCTCTAGAGGTGGGAGACAAAGTATTGTTGCTACTCCCAACGGGAAGCAACAAACTGGAGATAGGTTGGCAAGGACCATTTCCCGTGGAAAGGGTGATATCCAGAACCAACTATCAGATCCGGATCCGGGGAAAGTCGAAGATTTTCCATATCAATCTCCTTGCGGAAATACGAGGAGAGATCCGGAGACAAAGCAGCTCACCTCATGGCAATGGCAGTTGCAGTGGAGACAGAAGTGGGAACCAACGAGGGCAGGGAATATCCCCTGGTACACCAGGAAACCTACAAGGATGTGCAGGTGAACCCTGATCTGACTTCCCAGGAGAGGGAAAAGATAACCCAGGTTCTCGAGTCTCATAAGGAGATACTGACTGATAAACCAGGACGAACGAGGTTGGTTGAGTTCGAGATGACTTTGACCACTCAAGAGCCTGTTCGCCAAAAGGTTTACCCAGTGCCATTCTCTAAAGAAAAGGCCCTGGAGGAGGAAATACAGAAACTGCTGGAGGATGACGTGATTGCGCCATCCACATCCCCATACAATGCGGGGGTAGTTTTGTTACGCAAACCAAGTGGAGAACACCGGTTGTGTATAGACTACCGACTTCTGAACAGTCATACGCAATTTCAGGTGGAACCTTTGCCGAATCCAACTCAGTTATTCGCTAGGCTCCATAAGGCTTGGTACTTTTCAAAGGTGGATCTGAGTCGGCGGTATTATCAGATTCCTGTCAAACCAGAAGTTCGACCCCTGCTGGCCTTCAGTACACCCAGTGGACACTACGAATTCAAGGTCATGCCCTTTGGACTCAGCAATGCACCTAGTGTGTTTACTCGCATGATGAGGACTTTACTAGATCCCTTACAGGATCAGTCCATTGTATCATTCATGGATGATATTCTGATTTCCAGTGACAGCTTGGATGACCATTTGCAATCCTTGGAGAGAGTTTTTAATAGGCTCAGGGAAGCAGGGCTTACAGCTCGTCCAACCAAGTGCATGATTGGTTACCAGACTCTGGAATTTCTGGGTCACACCATCACTCCAGGACAAATTGTCCCAGAGGATAAGAACCTAGAGAAAATCAGAAAGTGCTCCAAGGCCAAAAACGAAGAAGGATGTGCGATCTTTCTCTCGTTATGTGGGTTTTACCACAAATTTATCCCACATTTCACTGAACTGGGAGCTCCATTAACGGAAACCCTGAAAAAGGGATTCCCGGACCAAATCGTTTGGACACCAGAATGTGAGACTGCCTATAGCCAGTTGAAGGAGGCCTTGGTCAGCAAACCTGTGTTACAGCTCCCTGACCTTTCCAAACCATTTGTGTTGAGAACGGATGCGAGTGGGATTGGAATTGGGGCAGCTTTGTTACAGGAAGGGAAAGACGATGCTTCAGTTTTGAAACCTGTGGCATACGCCAGCAAGAAACTTCTCCCAGCTGAGAGGAATTATTCGACCGTCGAGAGAGAATGCTTGTCTCTCGTATGGGCCGTGCAGAAATTCCAGCCCTATTTGTATGGAGTTCAGTTTCGGGTCCAGTCGGATCATCAGCCCTTGATGTTCCTGGCTACTTCGCAGAAGCTCAACGCCCGTTTGATGCGGTGGTCGTTGTTACTTCAACCCTACAATTTCACAGTGGAGTATATACCTGGGAAGGAAAATGTTGGAGCGGATTTTCTGTCAAGACACCCAGCTCCTGAAGAAGAGGAATAAATCATCTGGATCGAACGCTACAGTGGAAAAGAGTGAGATGGACTACTCTCTTAAGAGGGGGCCTATGTCACGAAACCACTGTGAGTTGGCGATAAGATGATACAAATTACAGAAGACAGTCTGTGTTCACAGCTGCAAGTTGTTTACTTCTAGTAGCGGTGAGATCAAGACAGTCGGGAGTCCTTGAGAATTCTCCTACATCAAAAGAAACGTTGGCATGATGTTTGCCCGATCGGGAGAATGAAGGGAAAACACCGGCTTGTTTTCGTTGTACCAAGGGGGAGATAAACTACTCTTGTGAGGTTAGTGACAAAGATAGTCTGCCCTTGGGGACACCTGTGTGACATCAAAGGACGTCACTAGGACAATCCCCGACTGGAAATGAGAAAACTAAACTGGTTTCCGTTAGTGTGCAGAATAAAGTCAACCTAGGCGGACGTAATTCGAATAGCCCTATCCTGGTGTAGAAAAGAGAATCTAACGTGTTAATATCCATTTTTCATGGTTGGACATGTGTCTGTTATGACAAGGATAAGATTCGATTAAGGGATAGTGGAGTTTTCATAAGGTAATTACTAGTAAACATTAGATGTGAATAATGTAGTACAGTCTAGGGATAAATAGAGTTTAGGTCATTAACATAGTGTTGTGTTGTGGTTAGTCGTTCAAGGAGTGTCGGCGACAGTAGGAAGTTGCCTTGTTAAAATTAACTAGTATGGGAAATCAATTTGCTCAGCTGGTTATGAATAGTGAAGGGGGATGATATTTAAAAGGATTGAAGTTGGTTGGGGGGTAGGGGAAATGTCCAATGGTGGGATCTTACAGTGGGGTGGCTACTGGGGTCCTGCACTTTCTATTTTGGTCTTCCCTTGTCTTACTCCTAACTCAGACCTATGTGATGAGCTCATCTGTCCATGACAGAGTTTGGTTCACTGTTATTTATCTGAGCGAGGCCAGTGGCCTACACTCATCTAATGGGATCAGTGACGGGGTGGCTCTCACCAGATGTGTTCTCTATTTCACAGGTTCCCTCAGGTTAGGATGAAAACCACGGAAACATTGAAAATTCAGATCCGGGATATTTTTGGTGCAGGAGGATTAGTCAGCGACCTTCTCACTGGGCCTATGCTAGAAAAGGTTTGAAAGAACATTGCTCTGTGGAGCTGAATCATATAAGTATCCTACAGGATAAATACTGAGAACATTAGTGATAGTATTTCACACTACCTGTGGACAGCAACATAGTAATGGTTTTTAGTTTTCACACCATTCGTGAATAAACCAGTAGTGATGGATTTTCACTCCACTGATAACTAGAACAGTAGTGATTGACTTTCACACTACATGAAACCAAAACTTTAGAGAGTGTTTGTTCCACATAACAAGGAAATTAGAACATTAGGACTTATCTGGGAAATTAAGAGATTCATATGAGACTATGTACAATGACTGTTTTAAGAGTGAAAACTTTAGAACATTTCGTAGGAAGGAAGAATGTCATGTTCATGGGACAGTGTTCCGCTTTTCACTGTGCAGGAATTGTGTCATGCAAAAGTTGCGGGAACCACATGCGTATTATCATGTTCACTTTTGATGGGCCATGTAGAGGATCAACAGACGAAAAAAACTGATTTTCTCTATATTCAAGGCTATACCGTCTTGACGTAAGCTTGCAAAGCCTGCAAGTAAACAAACCATCAGGAATGGCTTTCTATCTGAGAAGTGTAATTTGACACCCGTCAAGCTACCCAGCCAGTCCAGCTTCAAGGTGTTACATGTGAAACTGATAATTACACCCACTGGATTGCTGACTCCATGGACTGTGTAATTAAACCCGACCAGGCATGACAGCAAGCAACCCCAGGTTTACCAACAGAGTTGTAAACTGGCTGTTTACCATGAGAACCTAATTGCTCCTTTGACATGACACCTGATAAGCACAGCTAGGAAACCGCCCAAACGCGATGGCTGACCTCCATCTGGTAGAGACTAGAGGTGCAAGGTGTGAAATCACTGATAAGACTCAGGGGGCTAATAATTGTCCGACTCACAGGTGTGAGGGCTAGTGTGCATGCAGAAAGATTTATGACTGACATGCTGGGAGATAATGTGTCTGCCCGGTAGGAATGTGTGAAACAGATCTAATAAGGCAATTAGATAAGGGCTAGAGGAATGTTAATGGCATTTGGGATACTAGTTAAATAGGCTGTTAGCTCTGGTCATGTTAGAAATGAAAAAATCTCTGAACAGATAGGCAGCCAGCTCAATGTTTGTAGTCATATGTATCATTCTTATGTTGCTAGATTTCACTAGGAGAATTATTTCTGAGTAACTATCTAAGTCTTGTAGATGTATGTACCGAGTTTCAGTCTATATCTGACATAGGTTATTTCAATAAATATCATTGTCTAAGTATACTTTTAGGTGTCTTGGTAGATGCTTGTCATTTCTTTGTACACTATCCTAGTTGCCTTTTGGTGTGTGCATTTGTTGTACAGAATATAGTCAACTGACTATTTCTTTAATTCTTACCACAGCAGTAACTATGTGGTGACTAAATCGGACAGATCAGCTATATGGCTGGTCTGTGTGGTCACTTCAATTAGACTTGTTGCATATATCATTTTGTAGGTATACAATATTATTACTCATTAATAATGCCTTATGCTATTATGTTGAGTATCATTATATGTCTACCTTGAAGTAATATAATGTATGTACATCGGTGGTTGATATAGTTGAATTGTCATATGCATAATTTGGGTATATGTTCTGTAACATATATGGAAACTATGTTTCCCAGTTTGTTGTAGACAAGGATATTACTTCCCTTTTGCATTCATATTTCGTATGTAAGTATAATCTTATATGCCATTTTGTAATCGCATACCATAGGTTTATTTGATGTGATTTGTTATATGGTAACTCACTAAGAATAAATTGGTGTTGTGCTATTGTGCGCATTGGCACCTTGCCTAGTGGTTGCATTTGTAGCAAAGGTGTAATGGTATAGACATTACCCACAAGTGTTATGGGGTATATGGTGCTAAACCTTTTTCATCATATGGTGGAGGGTAATTCACGGAAGTCTGGCACAGATACTGGTCACGGCTTGTAAGTCTGGATGATCAGGCATTATTATAATACCATTACCGACCCTGTGAGCTGCTAAACTAACATTGGACGGAGCGGCTCTACAACACATAATTTCTGTATTAGCGACATGGACATTGGGCGGCAGAAATGTAATCATTACAGGCGTGTGAGACAATTGAAAAGCCCGTCCCAGACTAAAGACAGTAGGGAGAAGGAGGATGGTGAATGGAGTAGAGCTGGAAGATACACTTGGCCAGACTGGTCATTGTATATGTTTGTGTTATGATATGTTTACTTAGGATTGCACTGATGTAGAACTAGATATAACACATTCTTGACTTTCTTTCAAGCTCTCACAAGGAGCACCTATGTTGTAGATCTCAAGAACGAGTGACGACTAGGTAGAGCCAGGACTGACAGGGTCAGAATACAGGCTAGCTGTTTTTTTTAGTCTACTGGAGAGTGGGGATCTGGACCACAGATCCAGATAGTTCAAGTAAAAGATATGTAATGTTTGTCATCAATATCAATATGTATATGATTTCATCATCCTCATATTGACAACCATCATATGTCTATTGTTATGATTAGTGAATAAATGTTGCAGTATTGTAACTCATAGTTCTGTCATTATATTTTTTCCAATTGTGCATACGTGTTGTGTGTGTACATTGGTGGGGGTTCACTTAGACACCAAGGAAGGGAGCAGTCAGGGAGAAAAACCTGTACTGGAATAGTTGTCTTTACACTTTAATTCAGACTTAAAAATCTATCCTAGCTAACCTTCTCTTTCCCATTCCTTGGCGAATATTCAGCACAGTTCATTTTAATTTTGTAACGAGCCACTTGGAGCTGTACGTTGGATATTCAGGGCTTAATCTGTAGTTCAGCCATATAGGTTTTGTCCCTAGTCAGTTTCTGACTATTTGGGGTTGCTCGCCAGTGGATAATACTTTCATCTAGCCGGTGGGGCACCCCGACTTCTGACACTCATGATGGCTAATTTCCTTCTGGCTTTTGCTACTGCTTTGTTGTAGTTTACACTCTACACAGCATGCGAAGACATGATCCGGCAGTCTGCGGAGATTGAATCACTGATGATTAAATGGGCAAGACGGCGGTTACCTGCAAAGCGTTGTGGAACATAAAGAGAATGGCAAGACGCATAGAGCACCCTGGGCATCCACTGCACCTGTATTCGTCTCCATCGTCTTGACTTGTCTTGCCACTGGACTCAGATGGAATCAGGCGAGAGAGTGAGGTCAACGAATTGCGCAACTCTTCCTCACTTTAATCCAATTCATCACGCAAGTCATTCTTCATCCAACTTCATATATCACCTTAAAGCCCTGTGGCGAGCGGCGAAGCGATAGGCGGTTGTACGCTGGCAGTCGTAGTTGCAGGCCTGCACACAGGCGACTCAGTCCATATGGTCGTCTTCTACTGACCGGAGCAGCAGTGGGATTCGGCAGCCCCTTTAGCGACTGAGCAGCCCTCTATAGGAAAGCTCTGCTCACTTCCACAGCACAAGGAAGGTGCTAGAAAAGTTGCCCTAAACATTGTCTGCTCCATCATTAATTACCTAACCAGCTTGGTCCCACCATTCTAACTCTGCTATGATATATGTTTCTAGTTGCTCTCCCTTTAAGCCTTCTCTTATGCCCCACCCTCTCGCGGTCTCTGAGAAATCTGTGCGCGCCTTCATGTCCTCTTCGAGATTCCGGTAAAGCCAGACCATAATTGCTAATGACTATATTCAGGTAAGCTCCTATGTATCTATCAAATTCAGAGCTAAGCTTGAAAGACAAGAGTGAACCAATGACAGCAGAACCTAAACCAATGCGTAGAGTTTAGCCTCAGCAGTGAAAGACAACTGAAAGTAATATTCAAGTAGTTTCTGGTGACCGCAGTGAAGTAAGTGTGAGAGATATACTACACAGTAATCAATACTAATATTTACCTAAATAAATATTAAAATGCACTGCATACATGTCATAATGAAAATGGCATAAGTAAGCATAAAATGGCAAATCAGTCAAGCAGTTAAATCATCAAACACATCAATGTAAATATGATTAAAGTGATCAGTTATCATTAAATGATGAAAGATACAATAAATGATAGATGATGGTAGTTTTCTCATAAGTTCTTATCTGTTATACACTTTTGAAAAGTTATATCTATACTCTGTAACTTCCTCAACTAAAAGTAGCTACATTTGATGATAGTCTATTTTGATGACTGAAGATTACAAGAGTTAACTTTTAAAAATCGTATGTCTAGGGTCTAGTAGAATCACTATGATTACTAGAATCCTGGTTCAGGATCGCGGACCGGACCCCAATCTGTCAGAAGTCGGGGTGCCCCACCGGCTAGATGAAAGTATTATCCACTGGCGAGCAACCCCAAATAGTCAGAAACTGACTAGGGACAAAACCTATATGGCTGAACTACAGATTAAGCCCTGAATATCCAACGTACAGCTCCAAGTGGCTCGTTACAAAATTAAAATGAACTGTGCTGAATATTCGCCAAGGAATGGGAAAGAGAAGGTTAGCTAGGATAGATTTTAAAGTCTGAATTAAAGTGTAAAGACAACTGTTCCAGTACAGGTTTTTCTCCCTGACTGCTCCCTTCCTTGGTGTCTAAGTGAACCCCCACCAATGTACACACACAACACGTATGCACAATTGGAAAAAATATAATGACAGAACTATGAGTTACAATACTACAACATTTATTTACTAATCATAACAATAGACATATGATGGTTGTCAATATGAGGATGATGAAATCATATACATATTGATATTGATGACAAACATTACATAACTTTTACTTGAACTATCTGGATCTGTGGTCCAGATCCCCACTCTCCAGTAGACTAAAAAAAACAGCTTGCCGGTATTCTGACCCTGTCAGTCCTGGCTCTACCTAGTCGTCACTCGTTCTTGAGATCTACAACATAGGTGCTCCTTGTGAGAGCTTGAAAGAAAGTCAAGAATGTGTTATATCTAGTTCTACATCAGTGCAATCCTAAGTAAACATATCATAACACAAACATATACAATGACCAGTCTGGCCAAGTGTATCTTCCAGCTCTACTGCGTTCACCACCCTCCTTCTCCCTACTGTCTTTAGTCTGGGACGGGCTTTTCAATTGTCTCACACGCCTGTAATGATTACATTTCTGCCGCCCAATGTCCATGTCGCTAATACAGAAATTATGTGTCATACAGCCGCTCCGTCCAATGTTAGTTTAGCAACTCACAGGGTCGGTAATGGTATTATAATAATGCCTGATCATCCAGGCTTACAAGCCGTGACCAGTATATGTGCCAGACTTCCGTGAATTACCCTCCACCATATGATGAGAAAGGTTTAGCACCATATACCCCATAACACTTGTGGGTAATGTCTGTACCATTACACCTTTGCTACAAATGCAACCAATAGGCAAGGTGCCAATGCGCGCACAATAACACAACACCAATTTATTCTTAGTGAGTTACCATATAACAAATCACATCAAATAAACCTAAGATATGCGAATACAAAATGGCATATAAGATTATACTTACATACGAAATATGAATGCAAAAGGGAAGTAATATCCTTGTCTACAACAAACTGGAAAACATAGTTTCCATATATGTTACAGAACATATACCCAAATTATGCATATGACAATTCAATTATATCAACCTCCGATATACATACATTATATTACTTCAAGGTAGACATATAATGATACTCAACATAATAGCATAAGGCATTATTAATGAGTAATAATATTGTATACCTACAAAATGATATATGCAACAAGTCTAATTGAAGTGACCACACAGACCAGCCATATAGCTGATCTGTCCGGTTTAGTCACCACATAGTTACTGCTGTGGTAAGAATTAAAGAAATAGTCAGTTGACTATATTCTGTACAACAAATGCACACACCAAAAGGCAACTAGGATAGTGTACAAAGAAATGACAAGCATCTACCAAGACACCTAAAAGTATACTTAGACAATGATATTTATTGAAATAACCTATGTCAGATATAGACTGAAACTCAGTACATACATGTACAAGACTTAGATAGTTACTCAGAAATAATTCTCCTAGTGAAATCTAGCAACACAAGAATCATACATATGACTGCAAACATTGAGCTTGTTGCCTACCTGTTCAGAGATTTTTTCATTTCTAACATGACCAGAGCTAACAGCCTATTTAACTAGTATCCCAAATGCCATTAACATTCCTCTAGCCCTTATCTAATTGCCTTATTAGATCTGTTTCACACATTCCTACCGGGCAGACACATTATCTCCCAGCATGTCAATCATAAATCTTTCTGCATGCACACTAGCCCTCACACCTGTGAGTCGGACAATTATTAGCCCCCTGAGTCTTATCAGTGATTTCACACCTTGCACCTCTAGTCTCTACCAGATGGAGGTCAGCCATCGCGTTTGGGCGGTTTCCTAGCTGTGCTTATCAGGTGTCATGTCAAAGGAGCAATTAGGTTCTCATGGTAAACAGCCAGTTTACAACTCTGTTGGTAAACCAGGTTTGCTTGCGTCATGCCTGGTCGGGTTTAATTACACAGTCCATGGAGTCTGCAATCCTGTGGTTGTAATTATCAGTTTCACATGTAACACTTTGACGCTGGACTGGCTGGGTAGCTTGACGGGTGTCAAATTACACTTCTCAGATAGAAAGCCATTCCTGATGGTTTGTTTACTTGCAGGCTTTGCAAGCTTACGTCAAGACGGTATAGCCTTGAATATAGAGAAATCAGTTTTTTTCGTCTGTTGATCCTCTACATGGCCCATCAAAAGTGAACCGAAAATTTTTCTGGGAAGTAAAGGCTGCATTTCGTGACAATGAGAAAGCTAAGTGGAACCACATGGGGAGCAGCGGTAAAATATTTAGCAAAGTTTATCAACAGAGAATACGACCACACCTGGAATACGGATCAACTGCGTGGTGTTCATCATAAAACACCACCTACAAGAGCTGGACAAGGTGCAAAATCAAGCACTTAGAGCCACCACAGTAGGGATGAGATCAACCCCTGTGTGGAGATGAAGAAGTTGGGGAGGACACAAGCACTGAGATAGTGCAGAGATACGAAAACGCTAATACAAGCAGAAAAGTTCCTCAACTTGTCAGGCCACCCTAGGAATAACAGATTTGAAAACCTAGCTATGGGATGGTTGGAAAGAAGCAGTTTTATCCACCAGGCCAAACGATGCAGAGAAACCACCGATCTGCCTACACTTGGTATCCCCCTGAAAACCATTCCAGAGCTAACTCAATGGAAAATGTTGGAGCGGATTTTCTGTCCAGACACCCAGCTCCTGATGAGGACGAATAAATCATCTGGATCGAACTTACAATGGAAAAGAGTGAGATGGACTACTCTCTTAAGAGGGGGCCTATGTCGCGAGTTCACTGTAATTTAACAATCAGATGATACAGAAAACAAAGACAGTCTGATTCGCAGCTGCAAGTTGTTTACTTCTAGTCACGGTGAGATCAAGACAGTCGGGAGTCCTTGAGAATTCTCCTACATCAAAAGGAACGTTTGCATGATGTTTCCCGATCGGGAGAATTAAGGGAAAACACCGGCTTGTTTTCGTTGTACCAAGGGGGAGATAAACTACTCTTGGAGGTTAGTGACAAAGATAGTCTGCCCTTGGGGGACACCTGTGTGACTTCAAAGGACGTCACTAGGACAATCCCAACTGGAAATGAGAAAACTAAACTGGTGTCCGTTAGTGTGCAGAATAAAGTCAACCTAGTCGGACGTAATTCGAATAGTCCTATCCTGGTGTAGAAAAGAGAATCTAACGTGTTAATATCCATTTTTCATGGTTGGACATGTCTGTTATGACAAGGATAAGATTCGATTAAGGGATAATGGAGTTTTCATAAGGTAATTACTAGTAAACATTAGAGGTGAATAATGTAGTACAGTCTAGGGATAAATAAAGTTTAGGTCATTAACATAGTGTTGTGTTGTGGTTAGTTGTTCAAGGAGTGTCGGCGACAGTAGGAAGTTGCCTTGTTAAAATTAACTAGTATGGGAAATCAATTTGCTCAGCTGGTTATGAATAGTGAAGGGAATGATATTTAAAAGGATTGAAGTTGGTTGGGGGATAGGGGAAATGTCCAATGGTGGGATCTTACAGTGGGGTGGCTACTGGGGTCCTGCACTTTCTAGTTTGGTCTTCCCTGGTCTTACTCGAACTCAGACCTATGTGATGAGCTCATCTGTCCATGACAGAGTTTGGTTCACTGTTATTTATCTGAGCGAGGCCAGTGGCCTACGCTCATCTAATAGGGATCAGTGACGGGGTGGCTCTCACCAGATGTGTTCTATATTTCACAGGTTCCCACAGGTTAAGATGAAAACCACAGAAACATTGAAAAGTCAGATCCGGGATATTTTTGGTGCAGGAGGATTAGTCAGCGACCTTCTCACTGGGCCTATGCTAGAAAAGGTTTGAAATAACATTGCTCTGTGGAGCTGAATCATATAAGTATCCTACAGGATAAATACTGAGAACATTAGTGATAGTATTTCACACTACTTGTGGACAGCAACATAGTAATGGTTTTTAGTTTTCACACCATTCGTGAATAAACCAGTAGTGATGGATTTTCACTCCACTGATAACTAGAACAGTAGTGATTGACGTTCACACTACATGAAACCAAAACTTTAGAGAGAGAGTGTTCCACATAACAAGGAAATTAGAACAGTAAGACGTATCTGGGAAATTAAGAGATTCATATGAGACTATGTACAATGACTGTTTTAAGGGTGAAAACTTTAGAACATTTTCGTAGGAAGGAAGAATGTCATGTTCATGGGGCAGTGTTCCGCTTTTCACTGTGCAGGAATTGTGTCATGCAAAAGTTGCGGGAACCACATGCGTATTATCATGTTCACTTTTGATGGGCCATGTAGAGGATCAACAATAATATCCCAATAATATACTTGTGATAACCAATAATAATTGGTGCTTACTGAGTTGATTTTGGTGAGGCCGAGTCAAAGTGAAAGCTAAAATATCAAAACTTAGCATTATTTGATTGTAACAATTTTGTTTTTAAACGAACATGTTAGCAACCATACATCGCTACCACCGGGGCTTCGAGGCCTAACTGCTCATGTCATCCATTTTTTTAATATGATGTGTAACCATTTTAAATTGCTAATTAGGCCACAACACATACTATTAAAAATTCAAAGTGACCGTTAGATCTGTATCATCATTCCGCATAAAACCATATACATCTCAAATTTTTTAAAGCTAAAATTCAGAAAACGTAACCTAATTTATGAGTTAGTAATTAATTAGCGGCCATTTTAAATTGCTAATTAGGCCACAACACATACTATCAAAAATTCAAAGTGACCGTTAGATCCGTATCATCATTCCGCATAAAACCATATACATCTCAAATTTGTTAAAGCTAAAATTCAGAAAACGTAACCTAATTTATGAGTTAGTAATTAATTAGCGGCCATTTTAAATTGCTAATTAGGTCCACAACACATACTATCAAAAATTCAAAGTGACCGTTAGATTCCGTATCATCATTCCGCATAAAACCATATACATCTCAAATTTTTTAAAGCTAAAATTCAGAAAACGTAACCTAATTTATGAGTTAGTAATTAATTAGCGGCCATTTTAAATTGCTAATTAGGCCACAACACATACTATCAAAAATTCAAAGTGACCGTTAGATCCGTATCATCATTCCGCATAAAACCATATACATCTCAAATTTTTTAAAGCTAAAATTCAGAAAACGTAACCTAATTTATGAGTTAGTAATTAATTAGCGGCCATTTTAAATTGCTAATTAGGCCACAACACATACTATCAAAAATTCAAAGTGACCGTTAGATCCGTATCATCATTCCGCATAAAACCATATACATCTCAAATTTTTTAAAGCTAAAATTCAGAAAACGTAACCTAATTTATGAGTTAGTAATTAATTAGCGGCCATTTTAAATTGCTAATTAGGCCACAACACATACTATCAAAAATTCAAAGTGACCGTTAGATCCGTATCATCATTCCGCATAAAACCATATACATCTCAAATTTTTTAAAGCTAAAATTCAGAAAACGTAACCTAATTTATGAGTTAGTAATTAATTAGCGGCCATTTTAAATTGCTAATTAGGCCACAACACATACTATCAAAAATTCAAAGTGACCGTTAGATTCGTATCATCATTCCGCATAAAACCATATACATCTCAAATTTTTTAAAGCTAAAATTCAGAAAACGTAACCTAATTTATGAGTTAGTAATTAATTAGCGGCCATTTTAAATTGCTAATTAGGCCACAACACATACTATCAAAAATTCAAAGTGACCGTTAGATCCGTATCATCATTCCGCATAAAACCATATACATCTCAAATTTTTTAAAGCTAAAATTCAGAAAACGTAACCTAATTTATGAGTTAGTAATTAATTAGCGGCCATTTTAAATTGCTAATTAGGCCACAACACATACTATCAAAAATTCAAAGTGACCGTTAGATCCGTATCATCATTCCGCATAAAACCATATACATCTCAAAATTTTTAAAGCTAAAATTAAGAATGCACGGAGTAATTAATGAATTAGTAATTAATTAGCGGCCATTTTTACTTGCTAATTAGGTCACCACAGTCATATTAAAAAATAGTTGACATGAGCAGTTAGGCCTCGATACCCCGATCGCAGCGAAGTATGGTTGCTAGGATGTTCGTTTAAAAACTAAATAGATATTCTTAAAAAATGTTAAATTTTGACAATTTGGGCCCCAACACTGATTAGGCCGCGCCAAAATAAACTCAGTGAGCGGATTTTTAAGAAAATTTTAGTCAAAGGTCATGACACTCAAATTTGAATAACTCCACTTAGAATTGAGATACAAACATCATTGAGGTACCGTTAGATTTGTTTTTTCAAGGCCTATCTATCTGTGGTGATCACATTAGTAAATGGCCAATTTGAAAATCATGATCAAAATACCTAATTATATTTAGTGACTGTGGCAAGGCTCAATTTTCAGCTATTGTCCAGGTGCATCAGGGGATACCTCATGGTCGAGGGTCTCCCATCCAGACTGTAGACTAGCAGTCATAGAAGCACTTGGTAGGGACAATTCTTGCATTTGTAGAGGTGTGATCTTAGTCCTGTCATCGGAGGTCCTTCCTCTGGTGTTAGTATACACGTGAGCGTCTGGGATACCTTGGGCTTGTGTTCATTCACAACAACCAAGGCCATCCTGTTACAGCATGTTATGAGAAAAGATGACTTGGTGACGACTGGTATGATTGAAGGGAAGAGACCAAGGGGAAGACCGAGAAGTAAATAGCTGGATGGCTTGGCCATATGGCATGATTGAGACAGGAACGCGGAGCTGATTCACGACTCTGGTGATCGAGTGAGATTGCAGAACATGACCGCCCACGCTTACCGGCATGGCACATGATGGATGGAGAAGTGTTTAAAAACCCCTGAGACGGGTTGGAGATCACAATATGGCTAAACAGATGTATCCAAGCTGTGTGTTGTATGTTCAAGAGAGTTTTAAGGATGCGCGGTGGCCCCACACTGGTATTTGCTATTCGACCTTCAACAGAAAACACCAGATCAGCTCCATATATTTCCCGATCAGCATCAAGTCATCTAATCCCCAAATAATGCCCAACCTGGTTGAACGTTACAGTGACATGCTATAGTCTGTCTAGAAATAAATGCCGCCATTCACGATCAATAATTTTGAAAACTGTTGCATCGTTATGAAATTTTTCCTGCCGTCTTATATTTACCCCCACCCAAGTAATATGTCTTTGATAGGTCCAAAAGCAACTTAAATCATGGAAAGCGGCGACATTTCTTTGATGTTTTGGTGAAAAACTAGTGATTTCTCCCTAACAAACTTGTTTTACATTAATGAATGCCCTGCCAATTCAGTTGACGACACAAGGCGTTTCGGGATTCGTATGGGAGTGGGTGCTATGTCTACTCTGCTGAGACAGAACATGATTACCTGTTTTGCACGACGAATATAGCTGTGAATGTCTCTGTAGTAGGCTTCCTTCATATGTTGGTTCTCTTTTCATTGAAGTTTATAGAATTATTCGTATGTTCATGTATTGTCCCCTCATTTGACAACGTGTTTCTTCTCACGTTTCTTGTTATGCCACAATATGTCAGTTCCCACTACAATATTACTCTTCGGTTGGTATTCAATGCGTCTAAAGCTTTTATTTTTCAATGCCAGTTGTTTATCACCTTTGAGGGCTTACGGAATTGAAAATTCATCACTGTGGAATACAAACTGTTGCTATTGACAAGTTGTATTGTTTGTGCCGATGCTGTCATGCTAAGGGCCTGCAATTCTTCTTCTGAATAGTTGGAGTAAAAATATCCAAGTAGGTGTGCATGTGGATTAATGTCTGCGATCTGCCCAGACCTTAATCTGTGTTGGACGATTCCAGTAGGTTGATGACTGCTCTCAGTTGCATAAAATTCAATCCATCCTTTCTCCAATAGTCATCCTTCTCTTTCAACACATGGTCCTCACATTTTTCCACTAACTTTTATCAATATTTAATAGCGCGGACTGGGTTAGTATCTTGATGTCAGACAATTTTAATATAGTATTGTTAGCTGCCACCTGTCCTTTAATTTTAGCCCACACAAGGTCTATAGGGTTAACATGAGAATGGTACTGCGGAAGTCTCAAGCACCCATGATGATGCTCTTCTATTAACTTGTCAATTTGATATTTCTTGCTTTTTGGCGTCAGTTTTACAAGGGACAACAATTCTAGCTAGAAATACGTTTCTGGAAATGGTATGTTTTCAATTCGGAGCCATATCTTTATTGCTCCCTTTGTGCTCGATGATGTAGGTATTTTGTCTTCTTGGGCAACAACATTGATATCATGCATTGTCCATAATTGGACACGACGGTCTATCTAGGGATGGAAGCACTGTATTCTTGAGCCAATCTCTAAATACATTACCATTCATCTTATTATGATACCCCCTATTGCCAGTATGCTTTGATACGAACACGAGCCCAACATTCTGTAGTAAGCCATTATGCGTATTACCAGCATAGGCCATGACCAAAAGCTGTCCTATACTACTGGGCACATAACGCTTTTGATTATGTGGTTGTTTCGTGATTTGAAATTTAAATATTGAGCACAACCCACTACAGGCAACACCGATCGCATTCTGGTGTTGCCAGTAGTGGGTTGTGCTCAATATTTAAATTTCAAATCCCGAAACAACCACATAATCAATTGATTATTGCTCACTGGATTTAGGAGGCCTGGTGTTCCTTGCCAGTGAGAAGTCCTGATCGTTCGGGTCCCATCGATTGACGGACGTCGGTCGCGGCGATTGGGCAATCTTGAGCATAGCCTACGATGGGTAGCGTTGTGATGTTCTGTTGTGATAATTTGGTGTGTCCAGTGTGTGCCGCGTGGTTACACACCCGCTTCACACGCGTGATCCGGGACTGTTTCCGGATCCGGTCAGGGATATGCACTACTGACGAGCTCAAATGAGGGCGAAACTCGAGTATAGTGCTTCCATATTGACGTGGATAGGCCTTAGGTTCATACCAGAATGCGATCGGTGTTGCCAGTAGTGGGTTGTGCTCAATATTTAAACATAACGCTTCATCTGTCGATCCACTGATTGCCATTCCTTATCACTTGTGTGGTGCACATTGATCCACGTTTCATCCAAATACACTTTGTCATAATTTTCTTTGCGCATTTCCCTTATTTCACACAGGTCTCTGCTTCTCATGGCTCCTAAATGCGGTTGCTCGCAAAGGATATTTCTACCTCCATTGTACTTTCTAAAAGTGAAGCCTAATGTCCTTATAATTTTCCACAAAATTGTTTTGGATAGCTCAATGTTATTGTTCTTTCTCAACCAAACCCTAAATTTTCTTACAGTCACTGTTTCTTTGTTGTCTAGTGTGTCATCTAGTCTTTACTTCTTTCTTCTCCTTCTGTGAGCGCCAAACAATATTACGTGTGTTTATTTATGTAACTGTTTCAGTGGCCTCACCCCCAAATTGATCTCCTGTGTTATACGTGTACACCATTAGAACCGACCAATCATTTCTCTTCTTTAAATGTTTATGTATATACTGGACATAGCATTTACGGTCCGATGTATTTGTGTGTTTGTTATTTGACCTATGCTCGTTTAATATAAATTATGAGACCTGTGGTGCTATCTCAATGGGTTGATACGAATTCTGTCCATATTCCATGATTGTAGGTTCATGTGTATGATAGTCATGACTAATGAAAACACTTTTTTGGAGTGTCTAGTTGGTCATTCGTCGAAGTACACTTGTTCCTGCAGCGAGGCGCCGTCGTCATTTGGAGGTGCCAGGTTCGAATTCCGGTCGGTAACTATAGCTTTCAAATTTTATGTTGTCTAGTGCGTCCTCTAGTCTTTACTTCTTTCTTCTCCTTCTGTGAGCGACAAACAATACTATGTGTGTTTATTTATGTAACTGTTTCAGTGGCCTCAACTGGTTCCCAAATTGATCTCCTGTGTTATAAATAGTGTGTATAGGCTACGCTTGAGTTCAAAGTATCTGTGTTATTCTTATGTTCTTACGAAGGCTTTCTATAGTGTGTTTTTTGTTGTTGTTGCCTCAATATAAAATTCAATATCTCAATAACCAACTGAGGGAAAATGATGAGATTTAGCATATAACCATATCATTATGTCCACCCAACAAAAATTTTTTGTTCTGGAGATTGTACAGCAGATTTCAAAGTTTGTTTATATGGTGTATATAAATTACGGGTCTGAGATTAAGTCCACAATTTTAACAGTATTACACCAAGACACATCCCCGCATTTTTACAAATTTTCTCGTGATTTTCGTTTTGAAACAAACAGCGCGAAGTTAAATGGGATTGTTCAGAGGTGTCTCCAAATGGGGGTTCTTTCATGAAACGTGATTATATAAATAAACTAGCTGACAAGGCCCGGCTTCTGGCGGGGATCTATCTATCTATCTATCTATCTATCTATCTATCTATCTATCTAGCGACCGACCTACCTACCTCCTACATACCTAGTGTGTGTGTTTTTTTGTTTTTTTGGCCTCAATATCTTCTTCTCTTCTTTGCGTTCATCCGGAGTATTTTTTCAGATGTGATTGCGGTGTGTCTGTTATGCGCCCTTGGGCCGAAACCCGTAGGCCAACACATCCGACGATAGCGTGCTTTTTTGACCAGGTAGCATTCCTGGGAGAGACTCACTTTTGTGGTGCCATCTACAACCCAGCTGGCCAAGTTGGAACGGTCGAAGACAACGCTCATCCCTCAAAGGAAGGCAGGGACAGTCCATAGCATTTTCCGCCATCCAAGGTTGCTTCCATAGTTGCAGGGCCGACACATAGCGCCCTGGTGCTGGGCTCACCGAGGGAATCGTCACGTCCTGCTCATGGCTGCTTTAAATCCTCACTTCAATATATTGGGCGTTCCTTCACCACGGTCCGCTCCCGCACAAACCAGGCCAGTCTGCAGACGGTATCCACTCAGCGAGTTTTCGGTTCGGACATGTGCTTGTCTTTGTGCCCTTCAGAGCTGTTCCAGGCACGACGGACATTCGGAAAACTAACTAGTCAGAGCTGTTCCGAACAAGAATGGCATTCGAAAACTAGGTAGACAGAGCTGTTCCTATCACAAGAGACATTCGGACGAGACGTTTCACTCGGAAGTAAATGCGTAGTGCCAATTTTTATTTTGCCACCCGTAGGACGGCATTTCCGGCTTCGGCGGGTATTTTTTTAATGAGGTTAGCCTTCCTTGGGTTTCGAGGCACGACAGACTTATTGTTGTGATGCCGCCCACATCTCAGCTCTTCAAGATAGAACGGTCAACGACATCAAGGGAAGGCAGGGGCAGACCATGGGCATTCTCTCGCTATCCAAGGAGGCTTCCATAATTGCAGAGCTGGCACATATTGCTCTGAGACTGGGATCACCCGAGGAGTTGCCACGTCCTGCTCATGGTTGCCTCAGTTCCTCACTTCCAGTGTTGGGCATCTCGCTTGCCACTGGTTGCGACACCCACTCGGTAAGCTTTTGCTTTTGACTTCGGACCACGCAATAGGTTCGCTCGCCGTGCGTTCCATTTCGTGTTATTGAGACGTTTTTTCCACTTTTGTCTACACCCTATGAGTTAGATACAGACAGTTTTCGTAACCATTTCGTTCAACTGGAGCACTTTCTGACTTTTTGTACTCGCTCACGAGGTAGGCTACATGTGCTGCCGGCTCAGCACCTTACCTTCGTGCAGCAGTGAACGAGAAACGGCCAGGCTCTCTCATCCGGGAATCCCTCATATCCCCCAGCTGAGAGCCTTCGAACATGTATCAGACCCGAGCATGTAGCTTGCTCAGTATCTCACCTCTAATTTTTGGTAGGTGGGTATCGGCCCGGCTCTCAGATCCGAGGGTTTGTGGCTTAGAGCCTTTCAGCCACAGCCCTCGACAGAGAGCCTTAGAGTATTGTCCGGACTAAGGTCTTCTGCCTTCGTGTACCTGATTTAATCTTTTGACTGCTATCCTCAGTCTACCTGCAGAGTAGCAGGTTGTGTCTCTCTTAGTCTGGCCCCTATCCCATAAGCTGTCCGATATGTGGTTTTCATCCATCGGCAAGCAGATGGGGTCAATGGGACACGCAAGCTCCCCCACCACGGCAAGGTGGAGACACATTGGGGGAATTGCCTCAATATAAAAGAAACACTGACAACTATTTTCATAGTGCAAAACAGGTAATCACGTTCCGTCCCTGAACAGTAAACAGCAGAGTAGACAATCTTTCACGAAGACTCAAAGCGGGTCTGTCACCCATGTCTACGTGTGAACAAACTACACAGACAGCTGAACAGATCCTTTAAAATGACACATGATGACTAAATTGCGGTATCATTTCTGGTCACTCCACACGCACATTAATGCACAGCTATTTGGAAGCTTTCACGAACTCAATATAAAAAGCTAACACGAATACTTGTGTGCACTTTATTAACCAGCAGCTGAAGAAACAAGAAGGAAATGAAAAATAAGGTAAGAAATATATTCCTTCTACTTTCCTGTTAATTTACAAATTATTTACCCCGTGCCTCTGTAAATTCTCTGTCTTTACTAATATTACACATTGCACCCCTCTCGGGATTCTCCATGGTGAAGTGGTCAAGGCGTCTGACTCGGGCTCCGAAGGTTGTATGTTCGATTCCGTGCCACGTCCTTCATTTCAAGAGTGCATTTTTTTCGGAGACTCCCGAGGGTCGTCGCTGGAGCTACGGAGTTCGTGCTTTGTGCGACGCTTTCCGCGCTGCGGAAAGAAACTGAGCCATATGGGATAAAAACTCGGTGCAATGCAGCCGACCCTGTCGATTGTAAGCTACTTCTTTCATTGCACCCACTCCCATACGAATCCGGATACGCCTTTGAATGTCATCTGAATTTGCAGGTACCCATTACCGTAAACATAACTTTGTTAGCGAGAAATCACTAGTTTTTCAGCAAAACATCAAAGGAATGTCGCCGCTTTCAATGATTTAAGTTGTTTTTGGACCTATCAAAGACATATTCCTTGGGTAGGGGTAAATATAAGACGGCTGGGAAAATTTGATAACGATGCAACAGACAGTTTTCAAAATAATTGATCGTGAATGAAGGCATTCAAATCGGAACATACTATAGCAGCAACTTCTGTATGCCAATTGTGATTATGTTCACGTGAAGTTAATTCATTCATTCAGTAGCACGCCCTTTGCAGAAACTCGCTCCCATAACAACGTTCGGGAAAACCTCTCGATCATAAGCAAGATGTCCCGCATCCGATACACCCATCTGAAGATCATCCGCCACATCCTGCACCCATCATCACTTTGGCCTCCATCTTCCTCTCTTCTCGGGCATATACCCCTCCAATATTGTTCTTTACAAACCATGATGTTTCAAATGACCAAAACATTTCAATTTTCTTTGTTTTATCGTCTTTAATAGGCAACCTTCTTCAATATTCAGCTCTTGAAGTATGGATGCATTTGTTCTTTTCTGTATCCAGGATATTATTCTTAGAACTCGTCTATAACATTTATATCTAAAGGCATTTAAGCTCTGTTCAGCTTATTTAGTAACTGTCCAGGTCTCACATGCGTAAGTTGCAATGGGAAAGTACCGACTAGTCACTGCCCAGAACGAAAGCAATGCAAACTACTTTCTGTAAAACTTGCCAAGAAACCCTAAACAACCATGAAAGAGGCTGATTTACTCAACATCATGTGTATATTTCAGCTTGAAGGATTTATCTTGTTATTTTACTGAATTCTGCAGTATGTACCTGAAGAGACGCGGCGAAATATGCCAGGCAATAAATCGTGCAATCTACTGTTTGTGTCTTCATTATTCAAATTGTATTCAGTCCTTCAACAAACTTCCGGCGTTGAAAACATGGCGGCTTGTTGACTGAATGGCGGATTACAACATTCTTTGACTGCTTCAGGTAATGATTATCAGACCAACGTTTAAAATATTTTCTCAGCCCAAATATATTTTTAAAAGCTTTTTTGTAATTCTATTAGCTGACAATAAAATTTCCCCAAAACGCGTCAGTAAATACACAATTTAAGCCACATCGTTCATTAATCGAGAGTGACTAACAAAGTTAAGTTACTAGTTGAAGTAGCATGAACCATCAGATTTTTAAATTTGAGTATTTTCTCATGGGACCACCACCAAAAGGTAGGCCTTGAGAAACCGAATCTAATGGTACCAAGATGATGCATGTATGTCAATTAGAAGCGAAGATATGCAACTTTGAGTGTCGAGATCATTAACGCAGAAATTGACACAAAAGATCTCTTCTGCACATCTTTTTTTCGTGTCCCAACCAAGGTCATAGCAGAAGTTATCAAAACTAGAGTAGTTTGTTTATTTTTAAACGAACATCCTAGCAACCATACACGAACATCCTAGCAACCATACATCATTGCGATCGGTGTAGCGAAGCCTAACCGCTCATGTCATCTATTTTTACATATGATGTAACATTATCTAATTAGCATATAAAAATGGCCGCCAATTAGTTATTATATTAATTAATTACCAAGTGCATTCGTTATATTATGTTTAAACCCTGGCACGTAATATATTGTATTATGCGGAATGATGCTACGCACATAATGGGTTAATTCCTGTTTAGATAGTATGCAACGTTATCTAATTAGCATATAAAAATGGCCGCCAATTAGTTATTATATTAATTAATTACCAAGTGCATTCGTTATATTATGTTTAAACCCTGGCACGTAATATATTGTATTATGCGGAATGATGCTACGCACATAATGGGTTAATTCCTGTTTAGATAGTATGCAACGTTATCTAATTAGCATATAAAAATGGCCGCCAATTAGTTATTATATTAATTAATTACCAAGTGCATTCGTTATATTATGTTTAAACCCTGGCACGTAATATATTGTATTATGCGGAATGATGCTACGCACATAATGGGTTAATTCCTGTTTAGATAGTATGCAACGTTATCTAATTAGCATATAAAAATGGCCGCCAATTAGTTATTATATTAATTAATTACCAAGTGCATTCGTTATATTATGTTTAAACCCTGGCACGTAATATATTGTATTATGCGGAATGATGCTACGCACATAATGGGTTAAATCCTATTTACATATGATGCAACCGTATCTAATTAGCATATAAAAATGGCGCCAATTAGTTATTATATAAATTAATTTTTGCGTTAACAATCATGACACTCAAAGTTGCATATCTTCGCTTCTAATTGACATACATGCATCATCTTGGTACCATTAGATCCGGTTTCTCAAGGCCTATCTTTTGGTGGTGGTCTCATTAGTAAATACTCACAATGAAAATCTGATGGGGCATGCTAAATTAGATTTTTAACAAATAAAAACTTTTGTTATTTTTGTAGATTGGCCGTAAATCACGAGGTAGACCAAGAAGACGGTGGAGAGAGAATATATGTACAGACCTACAAGCACTTGGAATCAACGACTGGCAAGAGGAAGTCAACCAGAGAGACGAATGGAGACGGATTGTATCTACAGCAAAGAACCTAAATGGCTCGGAATGCTGAAGAAGAAGAAGAAGAGAAGAAGAAGATTGGCCAAGATATGAAAAATATTTGCAGAAAGAAATACAGAAAGACAGCATGATCGACCACAGTTGTACTCACCATTTCTTGCTGCACCTCTTGTACTTACTGTTTACTGTGTACTCTTTTGTGCCAGCTCTTTTCAGCAAATTGAAATTCCTGAAATATAAGCATAAGTTAGCAACTGCTGCATAATTGAACTAATATTTGATAAATTATTATTTCTAACTTGCTAGTTAAATACATAAATTAACACACATATGTTTGTTAACGATTGCATCAGATATCAGGTACAGAACAACCATCGACAAAACGCAGCCGAGCTGTGTAACCTTTCAGGATAGGGTATCCTTCTTGGAACACAGACAGATGGGATCTGAGATCATCAGCAGTCCTTCTTGCCATGATTCAATATTGCAGTTCTGAATATAAAATAAATGTACGTAAAAGTAATTACATAGATTCATAATGCATTGAGGAGCAGCTGGCCGAGTGGCTAGACCACCGGACTCTCATTCGGGAGACCCGGATTCGATCCCTCGGTACGGTATCGGATTTTTTTCTGTCGGGGGCAAAAAGAAAATCCTAACCTGCACAGTTCGCGGCGACTGCACTAGCCAGGCGGCCTTAATTCCTCAGGCTCAAAGACCCCCCCCCCCCCCCTGCCATACACCGCAAGGTACTGTATTGGCAGTAAATGACAGTTTTTTTTATAATGCATTAATAATGACAAATGACAAAGACCTGTGCGCAAAAACAAAATTTGTGTACCACTTAGGAAGCGACTCGAGCGATGAAACTCACCAAATAAATGTAAAATTGCATGCAGAATCCGAAAATGCATATAAAAATATTAAGATATTAACCGATCAAGCTTAAAATAACCGATAGATATGAGTGGTGCGTCGTCGCCATTCAGCCCATTGATTTTCAATGGCAAAAACCTGTGGGCAAACAAAAAATTTGTGTACCACTTAGGAAGCGACTCGAGCGATGAAACTCACCAAATAAATGTAAAATTGCATGCAGAATCCGAAAATGCATATAAAAATATTAAGATATTAACCGATCAAGCTTAAAATAACCGATAGATATGAGTGGTGCGTCGTCGCCATTCAGCCCATTGATTTTCAATGGCAAAAACCTGTGGGCAAACAAAAAATTTGTGTACCACTTAGGAAGCGACTCGAGCGATGAAACTCACCAAATAAATGTAAAATTGCATGCAGAATCCGAAAATGCATATAAAAATATTAAGATATTAACCGATCAAGCTTAAAATAACCGATAGATATGAGTGGTGCGTCGTCGCCATTCAGCCCATTGATTTTCAATGGCAAAAACCTGTGGGCAAACAAAAAATTTGTGTACCACTTAGGAAGCGACTCGAGCGATGAAACTCACAAAATAAATGTAAAATTGCATGCAGAATCCGAAAATGCATATAAAAATATTAAGATATTAACCGATCAAGCTTAAAATAACCGATAGATATGAGTGGTGCTGTCGTCGCCATTCAGCCCATTGATTTTCAATGGCAAAAACCTGTGGGCAAAAAAAATAATTTTTTACCACTTAGGAAGCGACTCGAGCGATGAAACTCACCAAATAAATGTAAAATTGCATGCAGAATCCGAAAATGCATATAAAAATATTAAGATATTATCCGATCAAGCTTAAAATAACCGATAGATATGAGTGGTGCGTCGTCGCCATTCAGCCCATTGATTTTCAATGGGAAAAACCTGTGCGAAAAACCAATGTTTTTGTACCACTTAGGAAGCGACTCGAGCGATGAAACTTACCATATAAATGTAAAATTGCATGCAGAATCCGAAAATCTATATAAAAACATTAAGATATTAACCGATCAAGCTAAAAATATACAATTACTAACTTATATCACAAGAAATTCAATTTTTCAAAGACTGAAGGGAAACTTACCCACATTCTGCGAGTTCAAAATGGCAGACTGACCTTTGGTCATGAAGCCAAGATGGCGCCCGTGGTTGTTATGTGTTATTTGAAGGTATCCAATCAGAAACACCAGAACCACTTATAATCGACAATGACTCGTTGACACGGCGAAATCCCTTCTGCGCAAGCGCGGAAAAAATGGTTTCCGGTAGAAGTCTGTTTACAGTATATGGTTCACGCTACTAGTTGAGTAGTTGAGTAGTAGTTAGTGTAGGTAGGGTTGCCTTATACGTGGGCACCAAACGAAGTGTTTATTCCCAAACTGTTCTGGTCACGTGACGTCTATATCTTCTATATTAGAGAGCAGTACAAACTGGCATATCTTTGGGGGTCAGTATAATATAATATTAAGTATATATAAATTATATATATATATATATATATATATATATATATATATATATATATAATATATATATATATATATATATATATATAGGCACTCTTCCGATTGACGGGTCTAAATAGTTCCACAGTGAATAAGTTAGGGTCAGTGTTAGTTTAACACTAACCCTAACCCTTAACCCCTGACTTATTCACTGCGGAACTATTTAGACCCGTCAATCGGAATAGTGCCTATATATATATATATTATATATATATGTGTGTGTGTGTGTGCCGGCTCCATGGCCGAGGGGTAAGCAGCTTTCTCCGCTAACCCCAAATACTCTCGTCACGTGACGCGACGAGAATTAGCAGTGGTTCGAATCGCAAAAGTGACTTATGAGAGTATGGAGCCGGTCGCTCAGAAAGTCGTGGCGTGCTGATGAGCGTAATCTAGCCTAGGAATCAACATACAGCTGTAAGATGCTGGTGTTGACCGCAATATCCTGAAACAGGATGGAAACGCGGGGGAAAAAAAAAATATATATATATATATATAATAGAAGATAAAAAAGACAAGCAAGTGCTATTGGGTATGGTTAGGGATGGGTTTAGGGTTTGGGTTAGGGTTAGTGAATCCATCTATCATGTGCCATACCGGTAAGTGTGGGCGGTCATGTTCTTCCATCTCACTCAATCACTAGAGTCGTGGATCAACTCGGTGTTCCTGTCTCGACCATGCTATGTGGCCAAGCCATCCAGGTATTTACATCTCGGTCTTCCCCTTGGTCTTTTCCCTTCGATCCTGCTAGTTGTCACCAAGTTCTCCAATTAATTTCTTCTCATAACATGTCAAAAAAAATTTTTTCACTCTTCCGAATAACGGTCCCAAATTATTTAGTGTAAAAAGTATCCCTTAAAGGCCTCATTAGTTGATGTTGTCGATCACTTCCGGTTCAATGTGACGTGGACTGCTAGACCGATTGATGGATGCAATAAATGTTTCCTGGGCCCGGAGGGAACTGACTGTCATCGGAGTGTATATCTATTTCCACATATAACTGATAGGTATACACTCCGACGACTGCGAGGGCCCTCTGGGCCCAAAAACATTTATTGCATCCATCGATCAGTCTAGCAGTCCACATCACACTGAACCGGAAGTGATCGACAACACATTTAATGCTCGTTCCGATATGTACAATTTTTTCACAAAGAACATGCTTTCGGACAGTATTTACAACTTTTGTGCCACAATTTCCACATATAACTGAAATATTATTGGTACGTAATTCCATTTTCTCAGTTCTATATTTTAGTTCACAGTATTTCATATTTGTTTTATTATATCACCTAATGAGGCACTGTAAGGGATACTTTTTACAATAAATAATTTGGGACCGTTATTCAGAAGAGTGCCAAATTTTGACTGTCTACGTTTAATTTCTCCAATTAATTTACTATTTTCATTTGTCTCCTGTAGTTCTTGGTCATTGGTTTTTCTGTCTGTCCATGGTATTCTTTGCATTCTCCTCAGAAATCACATTTCTACAGCCATCAGATGTTTTTCAGCTTGGCTGCACATTGTCCAGGTTTCACATCCATACAAAAGAACAGGCTCTATGTAGCACCTCAACACTCTTTTTCTCATTTCAATTGACATATTTTTTATTGGTCAGTATGTTTTTCATCTTGTTAAAAGCTACTTTCGCCATGGCGATTCTTGTTCTAATCTCTTCAAGGCATCTCCCATCAGATATTATGACTGTTCCAAGATAATTGTACTGATTCACTTGTTGAAGAATATTCCCATTTACTTGTATATTACATTGTGGTATTTTGTTCTTCCTAGTGACGACCACAATCTGTGTCTTTTTACAATTTAATTCTAATCCCTGTTCACTGTGTGCGACAACCGCATCTACTAATTGTTGCAGATCCTGCTTATTGTCTGTAATCAATACTGTATCATCTGCATATCTAATGTTATTGATGTTTTTTCCTCCAATGATGATACCATTTATATCTTCTACATTTCCGAAAATATTTTCATTGTTTAAGGAAAAAAGATCTGGAGACATTACACATCCCTGGCTCACACCTCTCTTAATAGGCTGATATTGTCCCACTTCATTATCAATCCTTATGGCAGCTTGTTGCTTCCAATATATGCTTTTTATAAGTATAATGTCTTTCCCATCAATTTGTAGATCTGCAAGCATATATGCCATGTTGACATGTCTTACTCTATCGAAAGCCTTTGTGTAGTCAATAAAGCAATTGTTTACTTCTATAGAACATTCAATAACTGATCGCAGCATATACACAGCATTTACTGTACTCTTTCCTTCTACAAACCCACATTGTTCTTCCCCCACCAAACGGAGAACATAATAAGACAAAAAAGAGGGGGGGGGTTAAAAAAATCTTCCCTTACAGAGCCTCATTTGCATCGGCCCAACAATAACTTCTGGTTAAGTGTTCGGTGGACTGCTGGACCGATCGATGGATGGTTTGTTAGTTTATGGGCCCATAGGGCCCTCACTGTCGTAGGAATTTTGGACCCGTTAGGCCCTCACTGTCGACAGAGTACTCCCACAACAGTGAAGGCCCTACGGGCCCAACAACTAATAAAACATCCATCGATCAGTCAAGGAGGACATATTGAAAGTTTTATTTGAATCATTCTAGATTAAACCCACAATCGGTACAATTTTATTAGTTTATTACAATAGCTGCCAGTAAGTGTATCTCCTGATGACATGACGGACTGGCACAATGTAATAATAACACTGGGTCACGAGAGCAGAGAATGGGCAGCGGGCCGCACTGAGTTTGAAGTGCATCCGCTAATCCAGAGCAACACACATCAAGGTGACATAGTCATCTACACCGATGGGTCAGTGGTGAGAAACAGACGTAGTGGCTGGGGCTTTAATGCAAAGGTTAATGGGCGAGTCTTGAAAAAGGAGAGCCTGGCATATGAGACTACGACCTCCAGTATGAGAATGGAGGTCGAGGCAGTAACAGCAGCATTCCGATGGCTAGAGGAGACTACTGCAACATCTGTTGTGTTCATTACGGATTCAAAGAATATGCTTAGCAAGGTAGAGAAAGGAATGTTTCATGTGGAATGGCTCTCGTCGCTTCAGAGGTTACAGATTGTGAGAATTGTATGGATATTTTGCCCTGGCCATGTGGGTGTACGGGGGAATGAACAGGCTGATAGGTTAGCAGGGAATGCACCTCTTGGTGGTATCTTGCCTATGGACAAGGGGGAGATGGTCGTGCGCTTGTGGGACCAGGTGGAGAAGGCGGAGGAACAGATTGAGAACCCATATGTGGAAAGAATGAGATTGTGGGGGATCGGCAGGGGTTCTGGAAGAATCTCAAAACTGAGAGGGAAGATCAGGAGAACTTTTAATCAGATAGCAGTGGGAACGATTAGTAGTATGACTCTTTGCTGGCTGTTGAACGAGGGGACTGAGCACGTATGGGAATGTCCTGAGTGCAGTGATGTCAGTTCTTAACTCAACTCCTCAACTCAACTCTAGGCTTCAGAACATGCAATAAATTTAAGCGCTTGCTGTTCATTGCATTAGATTGAATTAATGGTAGAAGATACTCTGGGGTATTTTGAGATTAATTTTATTCACTAATTGGGCTTTTGTAAACAAGGAAGCGCTTTTGAAGTGGTAGAAGTCTTAGGTGACTGTATAAGTTATTACTTTCAACGTGTTTTATGCCAGAAAGTAGACATATAGCATGGTTTTGAAGAGAACACATTCGTTTCATATTAGATTTAGGGCTACCATCCCAGACTGTGGAACAATAATCAAGAGGTGATTGGATATAGGATGCATAGAATATTTTGTGTGTGCTTTCATCCAGGAAGTGCTGAAGTTTAGCAAGCTAGTAAACTTTTTGTGCTACTCTCTTGGTAAGGACGTGAACATGAGAGCTCCAATTTAACTGTCTGTCAATTAAAAGACCTAATGTATTGTGTTAATTTACATTAACTATAGGTAACGTGTCCACGTGGAGCTTGAGCAGTACCCCAGTTATGGCTAGGGTCTGTAGTATTTGTCTTGTCATTATTAGCATGGATTTGGTTTTGTCGATGTTAATTTGCATGCGGTTTTCGTTGCTCCATCTACTAAGGTTATCAAGTTCGTTTTGTAAGGAGCTCTCTAAGTCACTACAGTTCTCTTGACTAATGTATATAGTACAGTTGTCTACAGACAGATCACACGAAATATTGAGATATCGTGCGCCTCATTTGCAACTGTGAGCGCTATCAAGACAAGTCACCTGAACAAGTCAAGAAGCCTGATATGGGGGGAAAATGGCACGTTGCAAAAACACCAAAAGACATGCGGTATCCAAGATGTGTAGCGTGGGAGCCGACAAGAAGAAGAACGTGGAGAGCCTGCCTGCGAGCTTTAACAAAGAACCTGAAACTGCAGCTACTATTGAAGCCACCATGAGGGAGGCCGTCGACAGCCCACCACAGACAAGAGCCAAGACAGCTGAGAAGAAGGAGGATAAAGACACCAGAGTAGGAAACACAGACTCAAAGACAATCAGATGGGTTGTCAAACGTATTCAAATGGAGCTGACAGACGAACAAATCATGAAGCAGCTACAGGAAGAGAACCTCAACATCCGAATCTTGAAGGTGGGATGGATTCTAACATACTCCAAGATCCCTACTACGCTAGCGGTGGTTACATCTGAGGGCAGTGAGATACCACGCCAGGTATCGATAAACCAGAAAACACAACCTGAAGGATTCATTCCAAGAATAACTCAATGTTCCAGATGCCAGAGGGCCGGCCACAGCAGAGCAATATGTCGCAGCAAGACGTAAATCTGACTGATACTGCGCCAATCACCATGCCTTCAAGGAGTGTCCGCTGGCCAAGCTGGACACGGACTTCCGAGCACCCAACAACAAAAGAAAGTGCGCCAACTGCCTGGGCAAGCATGGAGCAAGATACCTGGGCTGTCCGTACCTCCAAAGACGAGATGTGTTAAAGATTGCTATTACCATGAAGACACCATTCAAGGAAGCAATGCGGAGGGGCGAGTTAACCACGGGCATCTCAAAAGCGGAAAAAGCTCAACTGCAAGACCAGATAGATGAGCTAAAGAAGCAAATCAAGCTGTTTCAAACACCGGCACTGACCAGCGGCAATGAAAAGCTGCTTACTGAAATGAAGGAGATCCAGTGTAACATCAAGCAAGGAGTGGAACATATGGCCATGATGAAGAAGGAAAACGAAGAAATGCTACACACCATTAAAGCGGAGAGAGAGCAGCTGAAAGCTGAAATGAAATCAATTCAAAACAAGCCAACAGAAGTCATGCAAGAGACCACTGAGAAACCGCAAGAAACCCAACAAAAAACCAAGCCGGAACCGCAAGATAAAACCAGCAGCTGAACCACGAAGCCTGACACATTCAAGGGGAAACCAACATCCAGCCAGACAGCCGAGGAAAGACTAGGTGAGTACTATGACGACGGCTTGAAATGGGATACCGAGGGACCTACCTTGGAGGAATGCATAGAAGCAGAAAAGAAACGGGCAAGGCATGAGGGACTAAGGCATGAGGAATACATAAGGAGACAGGAAGAAAAAGGAAAGATGCCCAAGAAACTCAGGGGAAAACTGATATACCCGGAGATACTCTATGACTATGAGGCCGAACTCGAGTACTATATAGATGATGGAGAGGCAGTCCCATGGCTGACCACAGAGGAAGCAATCGAAAGACAGCAAATACTCGAACGCGAAAGTGAAAAAAGGCGCAAAGAGGAAAATTGCATTGCAAAGATTCTACAGGCAATACACAAAAAAAGGAGGCAAAAATACCAAATAAAAAGTCCTTATAAGCACTACAACCAGACGAGCCAGACGAGCCAGGAACCTACACCAACAAAGGGAATCACAACAGGAGACGGGCACAAAGGATAGCCACCGATCAACCCCCCAGCTGACGTCACAGACACAAACCAACATAACCAGTATGAGATAGGACTCACTCGTAAGAGCGCACAAGACAAGAATTAGGGTGAATAAACCCACAAAAACCACGGCTCTCAACAATAACCACCGCTAAGGAAGCAGGTTAGACGAGACCAAATTTGGAATTTTTTTTTCAAAAATTGGAATGGGAAATTGAAATGGAATTGGAATTGAGATATAAAGGAAGATCATTAATATAAACTGCAAAAAGCAGCGGACCTAGTATTGAGCCCTGAGGCACACCAATATTAAGTTGTGTGGGTCTTGATAGACAGTTATCAAAGAACACTACTTGTTGTCTGTCGGATAAAATTGACGTAATTAGGTTCACCACATTGGTGCTAGTCTTCATTTTGTTTAAATTTTCTAATTAAAATATCATGACCTACCATATCAAAGGCTTTTTAAAAGTCTAAAAATACTGCTCCACAAATGTTGCCATATTTGATACTAAGATGCCAGTTATCAGCCATATTTGTTATGGCACTATGGCAAGAATATTTAGGTCGAAATCCAGATTGACTGTCAATTATTAGAGCATTGTTAATTAAATGATGTAATGAGCAAATGTCGTTCAGAAAGCAATGGCAAACTACTGAACGTAAAAACTTGCCTAGTACGTCAACAACAGCTGAAAAATGCTGGTGTTGACTGCAACATCCTGCAAGGGATATGCAACATTTAAAAAAAATGTTATTTTATGTATATGTTTTTCCAATGGCTTTTACAGCGACGATAGTAAGGAAATAGGTCTATAATTACCCAAGACGCTATTATCAGTTGAGCCATTTATAGTAGAGGATAAACTTGAGCAATTTTAAAGGCAGATGGAAAGTAGTTTTTGGATAAGCACTGGTTATATATGAACGTTAAGGACTCACTAATAATTGGTGCAGCACAGCGAAGAATTCTATTGCTGATACCTTCTAGGCCTTCTGAATTTGTTGCTTTGAGATTTCTGTGATATTTATATACTTCTTCAACAGACATCAAGGGAATCTCAGAGGGAATATCTTTAGAACACTTCCCCTCACAGAATGATGACAGTGAACTTAAATTACATGCTGTGTCTGGCATTGAAGACTTTAGATTCTCTATTTCTGATTGAAAGAAACAACTGAAATCCTCACATGTTACAGTGTTTGGTATTGCTCACTCTGAAGACAACAAAATAAATCAGTTTGATTATTGCTCGCTGGACTTTAGGCGGCCTGATGTACCTTGCCAATAAGAAGACCTGATCGTTCGGGTCCACATCGATTGATGGATGTCGGTCGTGGCGATCGGGGAAATCTTGAGCCTATGATGGGTGACGTTGTAATATTCTGTTGTGATAATTTGGCTGTGTCCAGTGTGTGCCACATGGTCTAGTGTTTACACACCCGCTTCACACGCAAGTGGTCCCGGGTTTGTTTCCGGTTCCAGTCAAGGATATTCACTACTGACAAGCTCAAACGAGACCGAAACTCGAGTATAGTGCTTCCACATTGATGTGGATAAGCCTTAGGTTCATACCAGAATATGATCAGCATTGCCAGTAGTAGGTTGTGTTCTTTATTTTTTTGTGCTGCATCTCATTCTCTCATGATTTCGGGAACTTCGTTAGTGACCCATGGAGATTTATGTTGATTCTTGACTCGAACTTCTTTTACTGGCACATGTTTATCAAACACATTGTTGACTGTCTTTGTCCAGTAAGCTAGTGCATCATCCAGGTCAGGAAGTTGGTAATGTTCAAGAACTGCATTTTTTGAGCCATCTAAAAATGAATTTTGGTTGAGAGCTTTAAAATTTCTAAATTTGATGCTTAAATTTTTATTTTAAAGAGTTTTGAACACAATTTTTGACAATGTACGACAAATTAGGTATGGTCACTAACTGCACTAACGGGAATGGGACATTCAATAATATTAAATGGATAAGTAATGTATATATGGCCAGCTGCCTGGCCGAGGGGTTAACAGCTTTCTCCGTTAACCTCGAATACTCTCGTGGTCGATGTGAGCGCATGAGAATTAGAAGTGGTTTGAGTCGTTCCAGTGATTTATGAGAGTATGGAGCCAGTTGCTCAGAAAGTCATGGCATGCTGATGAGCGTAATCTAGCCTAGGAATCAACATACAGCTGAAAGATGCTGGTGTTGACCACAATATCCCAAAACAGGATGGAAACGCGGAATTTTTTTTTTATATATGATCAATTATAGTTGAGGAGGTGTGTGTAACCCTTGTGGGATGGTTTATGAGTTGTTTGAAATTGTACAATATAATGATATCGTCCCATGTCTCGTTGGATTTAGTAATATCTATGTTTAAGTCACCTAGTATCATGACTTCTCTACCTGCTGTAAACACTCTGTCCATCACTGTAGTGAAACAGTCATACCAACTGTACCCAGCACAAGGATTCCAATATAGGCATCCAATGAGAAACAGTTGCTGGCTGACTGGCTTCACCTCTAACCAAACACATTCTATCTCTACTGTCTTGAGATCACTTCTACGGGAACAGTTGAGAGAATTTGAAATGTATACAGCAATACCTGTCTCTAATTTCTGATTTGCGTCTCTTTGAATTAC
Organism: Cepaea nemoralis; assembly: GCA_014155875.1. Lineage (NCBI taxonomy): Eukaryota > Metazoa > Mollusca > Gastropoda > Stylommatophora > Helicidae > Cepaea > Cepaea nemoralis. The sequence continues at coordinate 225,673 of JACEFZ010003907.1, forward strand.
TTTAAACCCCTTAAGAGAGATTTCAGAGTCGGTTATTTTGTCATTGAGATGACTTTCTGTGATTCCAAACACATGGAACTGTTTCCACAGTATTACCGAAAGCTCAGATAATTTATTGAGCAAATGATAGATGTTGAGATGGCCTATATGTAGACCATCTTTGTTGAGCCACTGATCGTGACTGGTGAACATTATGTAATGAAAAGATGATGTCATTTGTTGTAGAAAATTTCAGAGTTTTTAAAACTTACTTTAGTAGTAGTTAAGGCTATTAGAGGGGGTAGGAAAATGTCGGTGCTGAAGTGACATGAAAGCTTGGTGTAGGGCTGCAGGATTGTATTGCATTAGCTGTTGAAGTTGATGGTTCCACTGATAAGAGTGTAGATTACCATCCAACGAGGGACCACTGTTATGAGAGTTACTGGACTCTACAACAGAATATTCCGACCAGCTCTATGTTAAGAATGCCAAACCTAGACAATGACAGAAAAAGAGGAAAAAAAATTACAACAACAGAAATTAGATTCCTGAGAAGAATACTCAGTGTATCAAGAAGAGAGAAAATCAGAAATGAAGAAATCAGGACTAAAGATGAGGTTATAACAGTGCTAGATTTCATCAGAAAACAGCAAGTTAAATGATTTTGCCATATAACTAGACTACCAACTAACAGTATACCACAACAAGCAATGATTTACAGACTAAACGGAACCAGAATAAGAGGCCGACCATGTAAACGATGGGCTGAGGGAATAACAGAATCCATGGGAATCATGATATATGAAGCCCATAAACAGACACTGTCCTGCTGTTTTTGCTTCACCTCGACACCGCAAGGTACAAGAGGAACAAGATGAGATGATGTTGTGTAATCTATTATGTCCTGTTCGGAGTCACAGAAAAATGATTTGTTCTTTTCTGTCCATGAAGTGGTAATCAATTTGAGCTGGTGATTATGAAAATTGCTTGGCTAGCAAATTAATTTGGTAGGAAATTTGATTTGACCGTGCAGTCTGTAGGTGTCATCAAAGTCCATCAATCTGGTGCCTGTTAGTTGGGTGAGCCCAGTAACAGAGCATCATTTCTTTGCACTTATGCAAGCCTCCCTGGATAGCAGGAAATGCCCATGGTTTGCCTCTGTCTTCCCTTAAGGGCTGACCAAAATGTATTTAGCTTTTCCCACCTTTAAAAAAATTCTTTATTGTCATGGCATATTTTTTATGTTGACCAAAATTCTTACACTTTGCTTAGCTGCCCAATATTTTTATAAAAAACATCTTGCTTTATAAATCATGTTGTTCCATGATCATAAAAAGCTGTAGAGATTCCCACTGAGGTGCAAGTCTTTGAGGAGATGGAGAGTAAAATACCAGCAAGTGTCAAGATAGAACAACCTGAAATATATGTAGAATACCCAGGTAAGATTAAGTGATGTATAACATGATAATGACTACGTCTCTTTATGTGCCCAAAATATGTTGTCTTCAGTATATTTATTACAACAAATAACCTGTCTCAAAGCTGGAGCAGGCTCTGTGATGTGCTAAGACCATCACATTTTGTAGACCTGAATGCATAGAGGAATAAATGACCAGCCTTCTCCTCTCCTGACATACGCAAGCGTCAAACCCTCATGTGACCACACTCATGACATTATCAGTATAATCCCCTGGTGATTACACTAACACATGCGTTTCAGTATATGAATACCCAACCCATGTTGTTGCTCACATGTATAACTTGTTCATGGAGATCTTATTTAGTTTCTGCTAGCAAGGCTGTATCATCAACATATCTAAGGTAATGGACAGCTAATAGATCATTACAGTGTGTTCAGATTAGTGACCCGACTCAGGCTGACTAAACTCACTCTCTCACTTTAATTCTGAGTCATGCAAACTTCACAACTTTCCCCAGTATCCATGTAGTTTCTTTAAACTGCTGTCAATAAGTCCCTCATACTTGACCCATATTGATTGGGCTCATGTCAGTTCCCAGTTGGTCTGGCCAGCTCTTAAATTACTGCCATGCCGCTCTGCTGATGTAAAATCCCAGCACTAATTTTGCACACCCAACTCAATTCTGAGCTTAGAGAGGTCAAAGAGAGCTCTGTAACACCGTCCCCATAGTCATGGAACTTTGGTTTGGGATCAGGAGAAAAGTCTCGATACCAGCCTCACTATGATAGTGGGATCAGGAGAAAAGTCTTAGCACCTGCCTCACTCGGATAGTTGCGAGACATTTTCAGATCTCAGGTGATCTGAATGTTAGTGCTGGGCACTTAAAATACAATGTTCTAGAGGATTCACAATCAACATAGCAGTCTGTAACATTTCTTTGAGAATCTCCACCTAACATACGTAATCATTAACCACGATTATATTCTTCACAAGTGAGAGGTAACTCCTGGAGTGTGTAGCCTTGACATACACACCACTAGACTAATCATGTGCCATGTGAAATCAGATTTAAGTTCAGTGGTAACCAATAATTTTCAGGAATATCCTCCATGTTTATCCTCTGACTATGAATTAATGAGGATGAGAGCTGACACATCTAACACTGGCAGCAGAATGACTGTTCATTCGTCCACCTGCTAACCAAGCAGTCAGAACAGCTGTATGCAGTGAATGCATCTCTCAGTGGAAGAACAGCACTTTTCCACTTCTCACATGGGGCAGTGAGGAACATTGTATGCAATATTGACTGGCACAGGAACGGAGCATAATGGGGACGACCCGTTGCTGTGATGTTGGAACCGCGACTGAACTGAACTAGAAAAGCATAAACTCGCATAACAGATCTGACCAAATCTATCCAGTTTCCTTACCTGCAGTCTTCCATTTATATATATCATTAAACACATCTCTACTGCTACTTTTAATAAGCTTGATTAACCCACAGACCAATGGGACTGTTAGCAAGATTTTTCTGTGTTCATGTCACATTAATTTGTCATTGGCACCTTGTCATCTTGACAGATGATAGTTTATTACATTGTGTTTCAAACAGGCATAATAACTACAAACCATGGCGGTAGCGAATGTGTCTGATCAGGCCAATTCGCACTATACATGTTCGTCCACAATGGATGCGTGTGAACACATAGTCATTTTCACCATCACGTGCCATCTTACGTCTCATTCGCTCAGTGTGTGACCTATCTGCAATCATTTTCTCCTTTGTGTTTATTCCTTTTCTGATATTTGCCCTCCATGCAACACGTTCGGTGGTGACTTGCTCCCAATGTGCAGTATCAGTGCTTGTATCAATCGTGTCCCGCTTTCATACATCTTTATATCGTAGAAGAGGCCGACCCTGAGATCTCTTACCCATCTGTAATTCATCAAAAAAGATGTCCTTTGGTATTTTACCATCATCCATCCTCTTAATATGTCCTATCCATCTGAGTCTACGAAGACTGAGCATGGAATACACCGCCACACAACCTGATCTTTCCAATACTTCAGTGTTTTGTATACTTTTGTATTTTGTCTTGCCACTTAATACCAAGTATTCTTCGCAGACACCACATATGAAAGCTGTTTAAACGTTTTTCTTGATGTGAGTAAGTTGACAAGGCTTCGCTGCCATAAAGAAGAGTACTAAGGACACAGGTTTGATAGACAAGGACTATTGTTTTGGCAGTAAGCTTCCTATTCTCCCAGACTCTTTTTGTTAACCTGTTTATTTTTGTGGCTGCCTTACCAATCCTGATGTTGATTTTCTGATCTAGGGATATTTTGCTATTTTTCTCCGATTCTAAATATGTTAAATGGTCTCCTATCTCCAGTTCAGTGTCTTCAATAAAGATTGATGGTACCCCATGTGCACCTTGTGACATAATCTGTCTTCTGTTTGCTAATTGTTAATCAATCAATCAATCATGTACCGTCTCCACAATGAAGGTTGGCTGAAATGGATCTCCAACACTGTCTGTCTCTCGCTTTGACTACATTCTGTCAGATTGATGTTCGTCCATCTCTTAATGTTCTCATCCCACTTGTATCGTTGTCTACCGCTTGCTAGCTTGCCCTTAACCTTGCCTTCGAGTGTGGTTTTTATAAGAGTATCATGTCTTGTAACGTGGCTGAAATATTTAACTTGCTTCCTCTTTATTTTGTTACACTAAATTCAAAACAAGCATTGGAGACTGCAGATAGTAGATGTAATTCTTCCTCAGAATGGGTCGTAATTACAGCATCATCTGCAAAAAGCAACTATCTGATCAGCACCCTCATAATTTTGTTCTTGCCATTCAATCTCTCAACATTGTAGAGTCCGCTATCTGAGTGTGAGTGAATGTATATACCACCATCCTGATCATGAAAGGCATATTTCAGTAGAAGTGAAAAGTATATTCCATGAGGGTGGGCGCTGCATTAACTCTTTACCGGGCAGACGTTTGTCTGTTTTGTAGCCCTGATTGGGCAAGAAGAATTTTGATATGCGGTAAAATTTTGGGTTACGTTAGTAAAAATATCACATATATGTTGTTAGTCAACAGATCTTAGTCAAATAAACAGCAGAAGGAAGGGAAAGCATGCAGAATATTTTACTCACATGAATGATGCCGCTAATCCACACATGAACACAAATATTTACAAAATTCAACATATTGTCTGTGATTGTCACATTTTTCGATCATAATCACTTTCTTTAAAGTCGGACTCACGACTGCTGACGCAAAGTAATGCTGATCACTGATATCTAGCTCCGATTAATAGTCAATTTCGTGCCTTTCAATGTCACTTAAATTGAACCCAGCGAAATCTTCGCTAGCACTTGAAGAATTGTCGAAACCCATTTTGAAATACAAAGTGTAAAACCCACAAAAACTATCAAAAAAATCAATTCAAATTCAAAGTACATGCTTGCAAATGGCAGCCACATTGTCAAGCTATCGATGAAACCGAAAGTAGACAATCAGAAGTCTCGAAAAGCCGAGAGATCGTGTTTTTACAATGCATAATAGTCACGAGTGGTATCAAACATTTTGCTCGTTCGGGGGTAGAAATGTTCCCGGATGCTTTGCCCGCTAAAGGGTTAAGTTGTACCATGCATTTATCACTTTAAGTTGTACCACAATTGTTTGTCACTCTGTACCACAAATATTTGTTTCAGACAAGAAGGCAATGTTCCCTTTAATAACATGCCAATTTTGTGTATTCTCATAAATTGCTTACACAACTAAAATAGCAAACTAGTTAACAATTACTTTAACATAGACTACCAGGGTGTATGTTATTTTACACCAATATTCAATAACTGTTTACTTGTTACATTCAGCTTGCATCAGCTGTTTATCTGTTACACTTCATCTACATTTATCTGTTAGCACAGTTACAAGCAATAGTTCCTCATCTGTAACACAACAGTTTCAATAACAGTTCATCAATTATAATGTACTATCACATCTAATTTTAGCCTATTACCTGCTTGCTATTAACTAAGTATTTACTATGGTGTGTTTCAGAAATACTTCCATCTTCAGAAAGTTATCCTTCCATCTTCATACAAGAGCATTCACAAATGGAAATGTGTGGCAACATGGAACTTGTGAAACAAGAACTATCAGATGTACCTTGTGAGGAAAAACACAAGAGAGTCAGTCATGTGGTAGACATGACAGGTTGTGACATCATCCAAGGAATGGCAGGAGACAGTAAAACAGAATTAAGGTTGACTGAGAATAGTTATAAGGCAAAACTAGACCACAACAATTGTTGTCTGTCAGTGAATGTGTCTTCTACACCATACATATCTAATGTTTGTAATTCAGGTGTCAATGTAAATAGACACAAAAGAACAAATATAGCACTGAAGCCTCACAAATGTGATGACTGTGATGCTTCTTTCACTAGCTTTAGCAATCTGAAGATCCACAAGAGAAGACATACAGGAGAGAAACCTCACAAATGTGATGACTGTGGTGGTGCTTTTGCTAGAGCTGACAGTCTGAAGATCCACAAGAGAAGACATACAGGAGAGAAACCTTACAAGTGTGATGATTGTGGTGCATCTTTTGCTAAAGGTGACAATCTGAAGAGCCATAAGAGAACACATACAGGAGAGAAACCTTACAAGTGTGATGATTGTGGTGCATCTTTTAGTCAAGCTGGACGTCTGAGCCGCCATAAGAGAAAACATACAGGAGAGAAACCATACAAGTGTGATGATTGTGGTGCATCGTTTAGTCAATTTGGCCATCTGAGTAGCCATAAGAGAACACATACAGGAGAGAAACCATACAAGTGTGATGATTGTGGTGCATCTTTTAGTCAATTTGGTCATCTGAGCCGCCATAAGAGAACACATACAGGAGAGAAACCATACAAGTGTGATAATTGTGGTGCATCTTTTAGTCAAGCTGAACGTCTGAGCCGCCATAAGAGAACACATACAGGAGAGAAACCATACAAGTGTGATGATTGTGGTGCATCTTTTAGTCACGCAGGCCGTCTGAGCTGCCATAAGAGAACACATACAGGAGAGAAACCATACAAGTGTGATCATTGTGGTGCATCTTTTAGTGAAGCTGAAGTTCTGAAGGTTCATAAGAGAATACATACAGGAGAGAAACCGTACAAGTGTGATCATTGTGGTGCATCTTTTAGTCAATTTAGCCATCTGAGTAGCCATAAGAAAACACATACAGGAGATAAACCTTACAAGTGTGATCTTTGTGGTGCATCTTTTAGTCTCGCTGGCAGTCTGAAGAGCCATAAGAGAACACATACAGGAGAGAAACCTTACAAGTGTGATCTTTGTGGTGCATCTTTTAGTCACGCTGGCAGTCTGAAGAGCCATAAGAGAACACATACAGGAGAGAAACCGTACAAGTGTGCTCATTGTGGTGCGTCTTTTAGTCAAGCTTGCAATCTGAGCCGCCATAAGAGAATACATACAGGAGAGAAACCTTCCTCTTAAGATGATTGTGGTGCATATTTTAGTCAAGCTGGCAGCCAGTGAAGAACCATACGAGAACACATCCAGTAGAGAAACCTTTAACATGTGGTGACTGGTGCATTTTTATCTAAAGCTGGCATTCTGAAGAGCCATAAGAGAATACATGCAGGGAGAAACCTTACAAGCGAAGATTTTAATGCATCTTTTATTAAGGTTGGCAGTCTGAAGAGCCATAAGAAAATACATTGAAGTGCCACAAGAAAACTCATGCAGGAGAGAAACAGTTTATTATATGTGGTGATTATGGAACATCTTGTTCTTGAGCGCACTATCTTAATTGTCAGTTACAAAAGACATTAATAGTGGTATGTTTTTTGCACATAATTTGTTGAAATGTTTGGTAGCTGATTTACCACAAGTGAATGCACACAGGAGAGAAATCTTACACATGTGTGTTTGTAGTTCATCTCATACTCAAAACATTCAAGAGAGAAAACTCATAAGTGTGTTAATTCTAAATTATCTTCACATCAAATAGGTATTGTGTCTCAAGACATACAGGAAAAAATCTGAATATGTGATGACTTGTGGACCTATTACTCTAACATAACATCCTAATTATCACTTGAGAAAACATATATTGCAAGTGTGATATCTGTGGTATCATTTTTGTTGTTGTTGTTCAAACTGGGCAGGTGATATACCAAGAGATAAATGGAACACCCCTAAGAGAAGATAAAGAACCAACATACCTTGGAGTAACATTTGATGGCAGGCTGACATGGAGAAAGCACATCAACAAAGCAGTAGCAAAAGCCAGAAGGAAAATAGCCATCCTGAGAAAGCTAAGTGGAACGAACGAACGAACACACTTTATTTTAAAAGGGTAACAAATTGGGCACGCAGGCCCGTCTTACATTCGGCCCTTTTGATCACTCATCTTTCATTCATCAAATGTGCATGTTACATTTACATAGGGGGGGGGGGGGGGGGGGGGTGGGAACATTGTCAAAAGGATTTTGTAAGCATAAACAATGCATATTGCAATGTTGTGAGACACATTCCCCATCCTCCCTCACACCCCGCAGCCACCCACACATCCCCCACCCACCCACACATACTTCCACGCACTTACACAGACCAAACATACATGCCGCTGATTGCCCACCCACACACATTTCCCCACCCACACATACATCCCCCACCCATCCCACCCATGGAACCACATGGGGAGCCAGTGGGAAATTACTTAGCAAAGTTTACCAACAGAGCATACGACCACACCTGGAATATGGGTCAACTGCGTGGTGTTCAGCATAAAAAGCATAAAAAACCACACTACAAGAGCTGGACAAGGTGCAAAATCAAGCACTTAGATCACCACAGGAAGGATGAGATCAACCCCTATAGTGGAAATGGAGAAGATGGGGAAGGACACAAGCACTGAGTGAGCGCCAAGATACGAAAACGCTAATACATGCAGAAAAGATCCTAAGCTTGCCAGGCCACCCTATGAAGAACAGATTTGAAAACCTAGCTATGGGGCGGTCTAAAAGAAGTAGTTTTATCCACCAGGCCAAACGAATCTGCAGAGAAACCACCGATTTGCCCACAGTTGGTATCGCCCTAACAACTATTCCAGAGCGAACACTCCATGGAAAGATGAGCAGACTATCATTACAATTCCAGACAAAAGTGGGAGGAATATTTGGCAAGGAAGAACAAAATAGTGTGCAGCGCAGAACAGCCACTCTCAGCTTCCTTGGTGAAAAATACCCACAGGACCTCTGGATCCGAGCCTACACAGATGGGTTGGCACAAAATGCTGTTCGAAATGGAGGAGCGGGAGTGTACATAGAATACTCAAATAATACTAGGGACACAGCCAGAGTACCGACAGGAAAGTACTGCCATAACTATGATGCTGAAATTGAGGCAATCAAGATAGCAACAGAGAAATTAATAAATACCAGCAATGGTACACAACCTGTGGTGCTACTGACAGATGCAAAATCAGTACTCGAGGCGCTCCTGTCTAGAATATTGCCAGTACTAAGGACACTACTTTCTGAACTTAGCAGTCACCATAAGGTCACCATACAGTGGATACCATCCCACAGTGGAGAACCCGGAAACGACAGATATGATCAATTGGCTAAGGAAAAAGCCAAAGAAGAACAGTCTGATGTGCCCGTTACATACCACCAAAAGAAAAGAATGATCAAATCAGTCAGAAAGCCACAAAAACCTGCTCAAGATGACTACCACGTTATAGACAGACCAGAACAAGTCATTATTCTGCGCCTCAGAACATGACACAATAGATTACGCAACCACATGTATACAAAATTCAAGATTGGTGAAATAGACATGTGTACATGTGGATTGGCCTCGCAGACAGCAGAGCACATACTCCAAGACTGCCCAAAATATAACATATCTAGGCAAACCTTCTGGCCTAGAGAGACGACAGTGGAAGATAAACTCTATGGACCACTGTGTGAACTGAAAAAGACAGTTAAATTCATACAAGAGACAACATTGCAGATATAGACATATTTCAAGCGAACGAAAGAAGAAGAAGATGTAGCAAGACTCAACTAGCGCTGTTATACAGCAGAACTTCTACATTCTATGTTTAGCGACATGAAAAACTATGTGTATCTCATATTTCTCAAGCATATTCTCGGAGAAGTGTGAATAAGAAATTCGAAGCAGATATACAGGATCCAATACAACTATTCAGCGATCTTGTCCAGCTCATTGATTCTATCAATTCAAAGATTGCTATTCCTGGGGGAAAAAAATTACAGAAAGTGATGCTATTCAAGATTATTTAGATCCTAATCCCCATCTAGGTTATGAGTTTGAGAAAGAAATAGCAGACTACAAGTTTCCCGATGAGAAAGAAATTCGTGGAAGGTGCATCCAGTTTTTAATAGAGCTATTGACACAGCTGCGTTTACGTACACCCAATAACGTTTGAGTGTTGCAGTCCATGTCATGTCTTAGTGGAAGTGAATGTCTACAGCCAATGAAGCCCTGTATATTGGATCTTGCTAAAATGTTTGTAGAAGATGCAGCTACTCTCACCCGCATCGATTTCCTGTGGAGAAAACTTCATCATATGCAGTGGACACAGACCTTTGACGCACTTGTGCTGCGGGCAGAAATAGCCTCATACAGGGATGCCACCGGTGAAAATCCTTTCCAAGATCTTACAGATTTAGCTTTCAATCAATCATGTGCCATGCCGGAAAGCGTGGGCGGTCATGACTCGCCATTTCACTCGATCACCAGTGTCGTGGATCAGCTCACTGTTCCTGTCTCGTCCATGCCATGTGGCCAAGCCATCCAGGTATTTTCCTCTCGGTCTTCCTCTTGGTCTGTTCCCTTCGATCTTGCCAGTTGTCACCAAGTTCTCCAATCCATTTCTTCTCATAACATGTCCAAAAAATTTTGACTTTCTACGTCTAATTTCTCTAATCAGTTTACGATGTTCATTTGTCTCCTGTAGTACTTGGTCATTGGTTTTTCTGTCTGTCCATGGTATTCTTTGCATTTTCCTCAGAAACCACATTTCTGCAGCCATCAGATGTTTTTCTGCTTGACTGCTCATTGTCCAAGTTTCACATCCATACAAAAGAACAGGTTCTATGTATCCCCTCAACACTCTTTTTCTCGTTTCAATTGACATCTTTTTATTGGTCAGAATGTTTTTCATCTTGCTAAAGGCTACTTTCACCATGGCGATTCTTGTTCTAATCTCTTCAAGGCATCTCCCATCAGATGTTATGACTGTTCCAAGATAATTGTACCGATTCACTTGTTGAAGAATATTTCCATTTACTTGTATATTACATCGTTGCACTTCTTTCTTCCTAGTGACGACCATAACTTGAGTCTTTTTACAATTTAATTCTAACCCCATTTGCTCACTGTGTACAACAACCGCATCTACTAATTGTTGCAAGTCCTGAGCATTGTCTGCAATTAATACTGTATCATCTGCATATCTAATGTTATTGATGTTTCGTCCTCCAATGCTGATTCCATTTATATCCTCTACATTTCTGAAAATATTTTCACTGTATTGGGAAAAAAGATCCTGAGACATCACACATCCCTGCCTAACACCTCTCTTAATTGGCTGATACTGTCCCACTTCATTATCAATCCTTATTGCAGCTTGTTGTTTCCAATATATGTTTTTAATAAGTCTAATGTCTTTCCCATCAATTTGTAGATCTGCAAGCATATCCACCATATTGACATGTCTAACTCTGTTAAAAGCCTTTGTATAGTCAATAAAGCAAAGATGTATATCCTTGTTTACTTCTATAGCACGTTCAATAACTGTTCGCAGCATATACACTGCATTTACAGTACCCTTTCCTTCTACAAACCCACATTGTTCTTCCCCTATTTCAGGTTGTATCTTCTTCCTCACTCTTTGCATGATAATTCTTAGCAAAATCTTTGTGATGTGACTTATTATACTAATTGTTCTATGTTGATCACATTCCAAGGTTCCTGATTTCTTTGAGATTGCAATAAATACAGAGTTACATAATTCAGGAGGTATATCTCCAGTATCATATAATGTGTTCAGCAGTCTGGTGACTTGCTCTAGTCCAAATTCTTCTAAAGCTTTAATCATTTCTGTTGTGATGTTATCTGCACCGGGGGTCTTGCCAGCTTTCATATGCTTAAGAACATTTCGAACCTCCATCTCCAAAATTGGCGGTCCTTCATTATTAAATCTAATATCATACTGTTCGTCTCTGTTATCATCATAAAGGTGTTTCACATAATCTGTCCATACATGTAGAATCTGGTCTTTTTCTATTATGATTTTGCCATCTTTAGTTTTTAGACACCTTGTTGATGTACTTGTTCTTTTATTAGTAAGTTCCTGAATTCTTTTGTGCACTAATTTGGTATTTTGACTGTTGTGTTGGTTTTCAACGTCTAAGCACTTTTCCTCAAGCCATGCTTCTTTTGCCTCCTTACATAATATTCTGACTTGTCTGTGAATTTCTTCATATTTGACAGAATTATTTTTGTTGAGTCTTCTTGTTTCCATGAGGTGTAAAATTTCTTCAGTCATCCATTTCTTACGACCCACCTTCTTTAATTTTGGAATAGTTGTTTCTGCAGCCACATTGATTGAATTCTTCAACGTTTCCCATTGATCATCCACATCCTGGAATAGGATCTCTACATCAGACAATATTTCAAATCTATTCTGTACTTCTATGTTGAATTTGTTTTGTATTTCCTTGTCATTACTCAATGTACACAAATCATATTTAGTGTTTCCTGTTATATACTTGACTTTCTTCAACTTTATCCTGAATGTTCCTGTGAGTAATCTGTGGTCACTATAACAATCAGCACTGGGAACTGTTTTTGCTACTGTTAGCGCGTTTCTAAATCTTCTGCTAATGAGAATGTAGTCAGTCTGGTTTCTAATCCTGCTATCAGGACTCCTCCAAGTCCATAATCTTCTAGGGTGTTGCTTAAACCAGGTTTTTCCCACTCTACTCTCCCACTCTGTTATTTTGCCCACTCTACGAGTCTGTATCCTTTTTCATTTCTCTCTCCTAAACCTATAGTTTCCTACTGTGTATCTATCCCCTTGATTTCCTACTTTTGCATTGAAGTCTCCTATTATGATGTTTATTTCTGAATTTTTACATTTCTTTAAGGCAGACTCTATGTCATTATAAAATTCTTCTACACTATCTTCACTGGATTCTCCTGTTGGGGCATATACTTGAATAATATTTATGCTAAAAGGTCTGCCACTTAATTTAACTAGTATAACTCTGTCCGACATGGCCCAATATCCTTGAACAGATTTTGATGTTTTCCGGTCCAAGATAATTGCCACTCCCCTATGACGACCTTCACCTCCAGAATAAATAAACTGTGCTCATTTTACCTCATTCTAATGCGGACATGGAGCGTATTTTCAGTCAGATGAGAGTTATAAAATCAAAATTGCGGAACAGACTGAGCATCAAGAGTTTGACAGCTGTTTTGACTATTAGATATGGAATGAAAAGATATGGCAAATGCTGTCATGATTATAAACTACCTAAGGATATTCTGCGAAAAATTGGATCACAGGAGGCATATACATGTTTCTTTCAACCATCCTCATCCTCATCATCGCAGGAGCAAACACAGCAGGAAATAGTTACAGAAACTGAAGAGGAGTTGTTTGACTGGGATTTGGCAGATCTGGAATAAACTTCATTCTAATATTCAGTGATAATAAATTATAATGTGCTACTTTATAATATTTTGAATGAATACCACCAGTGCTTGTTTTAGTGATTTCCCAAAAAATAGTATTGCAATTTGGTGCTTTTTTGGCTCGAAAGTAGTTCTGATTGGGATTTGGCGGATCTGGAATAAACTCCATTGTAATATGAAGTGATAATAATAAATTATACTGTGCTACCTTGTTACATTTGTAATAAAAACAGTTGGTGCTTTTATTTTGGTGCTTCTTAAAAACTTTTGGTGCTTTTTACTGCTTTTTTGGGTCGATTTTGGTGCTTTTTCATCAAAGGGAAATGGCAACACTGCTCCCTCCGTGCAATCGTGTGTTCAACGGTATGGCGGGTGTACTACACATTTCGCTTTCTGTGCAACTGGTCTCAGTAACTATGTCGTTTTTCCTCCCTGTTGTCAAGCGCTGGTTTCTTGACATCGTCGAATTTATGTCCACATCTTCATATTGGAACAATGGCACGTTCTATGAAATGTACATGGCTGTGTTTCCCGACAGACTCAATTCTCTGGTTTCTGATCTGTCTGTTATGGCGCCTGACCTCCGACTGACCCTCTTTGTTCGTGGGTCCTTCTGGACCATTCTGATCATGTGGCCTCGACCTTGGTCTTTCATTGGTTACTATCTTCAGCCGTCTACCGGTGTCTCCTTTTCCTCTGGCTCCCCGTAATTAATCATCCCTCTTACTGTCTAATGTATCTATGTTACTGATAACCTGCTGTTATGTCCACCCGACTCATGGCAATATCCATCTTCAAAAAGTTATCCTTCCATCTTCATACAAGAGCATTTGCAAATGGAAATGTATGGCAACGTGGAACTTGTGAAACAAGAACTATCAGATGTACCTTGTGAGGAAAAACACCAGAGAGTCAGTCATGTGGTAGACATGACAGGTTGTGACATCATTCAAGGAATGGCAGGAGGCAGTAAAACAGAATTAAGATTGATTGAGAATGGTTATACGGCAAAACTAGACTACAACAGTTGTTGTCTGTCAATGAATGTGTCTTCTACACCATACATATCTAATGTTTGTGATTCGGGTGTCAATGAAAATAGACACAAAAGAACAAATATATCACTGAAGCCTCACAAATATGATGACTGTGGTGCTTCTTTCACTAGCTTTAACAATCTGAAGATCCACAAGAGAAGACATACAGGAGTTAAACTTTACAAATAGAGTTGTGATGATTGTGGTGCATCTTTTAGTGAAGCTAAAATTCTGAAGGAACATATGAGAATACATACAGGAGAGAAACCTTACAGATGTGATGATTGTGGTGCATCTTTTAGTGAAGCTAAAATTCTTAAGGTACATATGACAACACATACAAGAGAGAAAACGTACAAGTGTGTTGATTGTAGTGCACCATTTAGTCAAGCTGACAGTCTGAATTGCCACAAGAGAAGACATGCAGCAGAGAAACCATACAAGTGTGATCATTGTGGTGTATCTTTTAGTCACGCTGGCAGTCTGAAGAGCCATAAGAGAACACACAGGAAAGAAACTGTACAAGTATGATCAATGTGGTGCATCTTTTAGTCAAGCTGGACATCTGAGGAGTCATAAGAGAACACATACAGGAGAGAAACCATACAAGTGTGGTGCTTCTTTTAGTCACGCTGACAGACTGAGCTGTCATTAGAGAAGACATACAGGAGAGAAACTATACAGGTGTGATGATTGTGGTGCATCTTTTTGTCAAGCTGGCAGTCTGAGCCGCCATAAGAGAACACATACAGGAGAAAAACCTTACTTGTGTGATGATTGTGGTGCATATTTTAGTCAAGCTGGCAATCTGAAGAACTATAAGAGAATACATCTAGTAGAGAAACCTTAAACGTGTGGTGACTGGTGCTTGTTTAACTAAAGCTGGAATTCTGAAGAGCCATAAGAGAATACATACAGGAGAGAAACCTTACAGGTGAAGATTGTGGTGCATCTTTTATTAAGGTTGGCAGTCTGAAGAGCCATAAGAGAATACATATAAGAGCCACAAGAAAACTCGTACAGGAGAGAAACAATGTATTATATGTTGTGATTATGGAGCATCTTCTTCTTGAGCGTACCATCTTAATTGTCAGTTACAAAAGACATTAATAGTGGTATGTTTTTTGCACATATTTTGTTGAAATGTTTGGTAGCTGATTTACCACAAGTGAATGCACACAGGAGAGAAATCTTAAACATGTGTGTTTGTAGTTCATTTCTTACTCATTTGAGGCATTTAAATTGCTAGAAAAGAAAAAATTCTAGAGAGAAAACTCATAAATGTGATAATTCTAAAATATCTTTAAATCAAATAGGTATTTGTCTCAATAGAAGACATACAGGAAAAAATCTGAATATGTGATGACTTGTGCATCTGTTAATCTATCATAACATCCTAATTATCACTTGAGAAAACATATTTTACAAGTGTGGTGTCTATGGCATCATTTTTGTTGTTGTTGATCAAACTTGGCAGATGATATACCAAGAAAAAATGCAAAGGAGAGACAGATTACTATAGTATTCCACATTTGTTTGCCTCAATATAAACATCCATATCTCAGTAACCACCTGAGGGAAAATTATGAGATTTAGTATATAACCTTATCATTATGTCCACCCAACAAAACAATTTTTGTTCTGATTTTACAGCAGATTTCAAAGTTTGTTTATATGCGGTATATAATTTACGGGTCCTGAGATGAAATTCATAATTTTAAATGTATTACAGCGTAGCCAGACAATCAGCGCTCAATGTTGAATATTGTACGTGTTTTGAAGGGATTGGCCTTATGCCAACCCCCCGCGTTGTTCAAACAAGGACTGTTCAGAGGTGTCTCAAAATGTGGGTTATTTCATGAAACCTGATTAATATGTTTTTGTTTTTTTTTGTTAGTCTTACCACTTATCGCTAACATTGAAATGTGTGAATATTTTTCAATGGGATTTAATGTGAAATTGTACACTTCAAGAATCGCTATGAAGTTGTACACATATTTTTGTCAAGAAGCTGATCGCAGGAAACTGTTTTATACTATTACAAATTCCGAAAAAAGAACAGTGCATGTATTGGGTTTGAGTCGATGGGTGCAAGAATCTGGAATTAAACCACCACACAATAACCAAACGGTAGGTAGAAAGATTATTGTAGACAGCTTTGACAAAGATGTCATAAGGCGAGCTATTATAAAAATGCTTTAAAAAGTCGACAGGGTTGACTTCATTGCACCGGGTTCTATCCCATATGGCTCAGGTCTCTTTCCGCAGCGCGGAAAGCATCGCACAAAGCACAAACTCCGCAGCTCTAGTGACGACCCACAGAAGTCTCCGAAAAATTTAACTCATGAACCGAAGGATGCGGCCCGGAATCGAACCCACGATCTTTGGAGCCCGAGTCAAAAGGCTTGACCACTTCGCCACGGAGACTCCTAAAATTATACAAATTTAGGATTTTATATCCAGGATTATCCAGCATTATAAAAATGCTGGAAGCCAAAGAAACAGTGAGTGTAAGAAAACTTAGGGTTTGTTTGAGAAAGAACAATAACATAGAGCTATCCAAAACAACTTTGTGGAAAATTATAAGGACATTATCTTCACTTTTTGAAAGTACAAGGGCGGTAGAAATATTCTTTGCGAGCAACCGCATTTAGGAGCCATGAGAAGCAGATACCTACGTGAAATAAGGGAAATGCGCAAAGAAAATTATGACATAGTGTATTTGGATGAGACGTGGATCAATGCGAACCACACAAGTGAAAAGGAATGGCAATCAATGGATGGAAAGATAAAGCGTTATGTGCCCAGTAGTAAAGGACAGCGTTTGGTCATAGCCTATGCTGGTAGTACTCATAATGGCTTACTACAGAATGCTGGGCTCGTGTTCATATCAAAGCATACAGACAATAGGGATTATCATAATGAGACGAATGGTAATGTATTTAGAGATTGGCTCGAGAATACAGTACTTCCATCCCTTGATAGACCGTCTTGTCTAATCATGGACAATGCATCATATCACAATGTTGTTGCCCAAGAAGACAAAATACCTACGGCATCGAGCACAAAGGAAGCAATAAAGATATGGCTCTGAAAGGAAAATATATCATTTCCAGAAACATATTTCAAGCTACAGTTGTTGTCCCTTGTAAAACAGGCGCAAAAAAAGCAAGAAATTTCAAATCGACAAGTTGATAGAAGAGCATGGCCATAGGTGCTTGAGACTTCCGCCGTATCATTCTCATTTAAACCCTATAGAACTTGTGTGGGCTAAAATTAAAGGACAAGTGGCAGCTGCCAATACTACATTAAAATTGTCTGACGTCAAGATACTAACCCAGTCCGCGCTATTAAATATTGATAAAAGTTACTGGAAAAAAATGTGAGGACCATGTGTTAAAAGAGGAAGACTATTGGAGAAAGGATGGATTGAATTTTATGCAACCGAGAGCAATCATCAACCTACTGGAATCGTCCGACACAGATTAAGGTCT
The DNA here is from genome assembly GCA_014155875.1 of Cepaea nemoralis. Lineage (NCBI taxonomy): Eukaryota > Metazoa > Mollusca > Gastropoda > Stylommatophora > Helicidae > Cepaea > Cepaea nemoralis. The sequence goes on from JACEFZ010003907.1 coordinate 243,377, forward strand.
GAGCAGATCGCAGACCTTAATCTACGTACACACTTACTGGGATATTTTGCTCCAACTATTCAAGGGACGAATTGCAGGCCCTAAACATTACAGCATCAGCATAATGTCAATGGCAACAGTTTGTATTCCACAGTGATGAATGTTCAATTCCGCAAGCCCTCAGCGGTGACAAACAACTTTATTGAAAAACACACACACACACACACACACACACACTAAACGCATTGAATACCAACAGAAGAGTAATATTGCGGTGGAAACTGACATATTGTGGCATAACAAGAAAAGTGAGCGCAAACACGTCAAATTAGGGGACAACACACATGCATACGAATCAATCTATAAACTTCAATGAAAAGAGGACCAACATCTTGGTCGTTAAGAAGAAAGCCCACTACAGAGACTGACAACTATTTTCATAGTGCAAAACAGGTAATCATGTTCTGTCTCTGAACGGTAAACAGCAGAGTAGACAGTCTTTCACAAAGACTCAAAGCGGGTCTGTCACCCATGTGTACGTGTGAACAAACTACACAGACAGCTGAACAGATCCTTAAAAATGGAAACATGATGACTAAATTGCGGTATCATTTCTGGTCACTCCATACGCACATTAACGCACAGCTATTTGGAAGCTTTCACGAACTCAATATAAAAAGCTAACATGAATACTTGTGTACACTTTATTAACCAGCAGCTGAAGAAACAAGAAGGAAATGAAAAATAAGGTAAGAAATATATTCCTTCTACTTTCCTGTTAATTTACAAATTATTTATCCCATGCCTCTGTAAATTATCTGTCTTTACTAATATTACACATTGCACCCCTCTCGGGATTCCCGAGGGTCGTCGCTGGAGCTACAGAGTTCGTGCTTTGTGCGACGCTTTCCGCGCTGCAGAAAAAACTGAGCCATATGGGATAAAAACCCGGTGCAATGCAGCCGACCCTGTCGACTTTTAAGCTAGTCTTTCATTGAACCCACTCCCATACGAATCCAGATACGCCTTGTGTGTCATCTGAATTGGCGGAGCATCCAGTACTGTAAACATAAATTTGTTAGCGAGAAATCACTAGTTTTTAAGCAAAACTTCAAAGAAATGTTGCCGCTTTCGATGATTTAAGTTGTTTTTGGACCTATCAAAGACATATTCCTTGGGTGAAGGGGTAAATATAAGACGGCTGGAAAAATTTCATAACGATGCAACAGACAGTTTTCAAAATAATTGATCGTGAATGAAGGCATTCAAATCGGGACATAGTATAGTATGATGTTAATTTTCCATGTATTATTCTCACAATTTGACCTTTCATAAAATAACACATTCTGGGACAAAAAATATTTCAGGTGTAATCATTCCTTTACTGCAGCTGGCAATCACAATCACCACAAGAGAATACATAAAGGTGTACAAACATACACATGTAATGTTTGTGTGCATCTGTAACTAACTATTACTGAATATTACCATTTGAGCACCACAAGGGATCACATACAGAAGCAAAACCTTTCAAATATGACAATTATGGTGCATATTTATAGAGAGATTTTTTTTATTTTATTTGAGATCAGATTCATGATAGAAATCTTACAAATGTGATGCTTGTGGTTATCTTATATTAAGGTTTAGATGATGTTGTACTATACACACGCATGGATAAGAGAGAAAGATTACAAATGTTATGATTATGGTTGTCATTTATTAGTGCTAGCCAGCTCATTTGCAAAGTTGATATGGAACTGAGCTAATAATGTCATGAGTCATGTAGGACTGGGTTCGATGACCTGGGGAAAGTGAGAGAAAAATTAGTTACCCATTTCTATGTGCATTCAATCCTGTACATTGTGATGGCTCTATCACATCATAGACCCATGGCAGGAAACTGCTTGGGGACAATATTTACTAGTGCTGGCCATGTGACCTGCCAACTCCTCATGAAAACACATACTATACTTTCACTGCTGTCTTCTACAACATGAAGATAAATACTATACTTTCCTTGCTGTCTTCTACAACATGAAAACACAGACTATACTTTCCTTGCTGTCTTCTACAACATGAAAGCGCAGACTATACTTTCCTTGCTGTCTTCTACAACATGAAAACACATACTATACTTTCCTTGCTGTCTTCTACAACATGAAAACACATACTATACTTTCCTTGCTGTCTTCTACAACATGAAAACACAGACTATACTTTCCTAGCTGTCTTCTACAACATGAAAACACAGACTATATTTTTCTTGCTGTGTTCTACAACATGAAAATTTGCATATGAGGACAGGAAATGTGCTTCCAATAAAGCATTATTTTACAAAAATTTGAAACTATTGTTTAAAGTTACTCTGCTTTTTTTAAATTCGTCAGCCATAGAAATAAAAAGAGGAGTACGGCAAGAATGCATGATGTCCCCAAACCTCTTTAACTTATACACAGAAAGAGTTTTTAAACAAGTCGGACTGCTTGGACTTAACATCAATGGAAGAATCATAAACAATATTAGGCATGCTGATGATACTGTGTTACTAGCAGAAAGAGAGTAGTGGAACAAGTAAACAGACATAGTGCAGAATGTAGCTTAGATATTAACATCAAAAAAAAAAAAAATGAAAACTTTGATAATTAGCAGTGGAAAGAAGAGGCCATCAATTAGCAGCACAGTAAACGGGGAGACACTAGAACAAGTTACAAGTTTCTCCTACCTTGAACATGTAATAACGGAGGATGGCAGAAGTGAAACAAAATTCAAAAAAAAAAAAACAGGAATGGCCAAAAATGCTTTCAACAGCATGAAATCAGCATTAACATCTAGAACACATGTGTCAAACTCACGGCCTGCGGGCCACATCAGGCCCGGCGTACAATCATATCAAGCCCGAGAGGTCTCACCCGACATAAAAATATATTCGGCTCGAGAGTGAACTTTAGGCAAAAAATATTTTAATGGCCACGATGTAAAGTGCAAATCAAATTCCCTAATTAGCAGCTTTGCCGAATGATAGGCAACCTGAGGGCGTTCTCGCTTCGATCAAAATAAGCGAACATGAAAGTTGAGTAGTGAGTGGTTGTAGATCGTTATACTTATAGTGACCTAGCAATGTTTAGTTGCTCGTTTTGGATTGGTGCATAAGAAATGAAAGTAGTGTAGTGCCCAGATATTACATCACCTTTTCCCGCTACGGCCAACTTGATATCAATCAAGCGTCTTTTGGTAGATGCACAATCTTTTTTAAATCAAAGCTAGCCTTAAAATGACCAAGAGAAAAGTTGATTCTGAAACAGAGCCTTTCAAAGCCGCTGGGAGGCTGAATATATGTTTACTGATATTGGCGGTAAACCTGTGTGTCTAATTTGTGGAGATAATGTGGTTGTGATCAAAGAATATAATCTGAGACGGCACTACGAGACTAAACATCAAGGGAAGTTAAACAGCCTGAATGCAGAGCAGAAGCTACAGAATGTGCAAGAACTGACGAGGCATCTAACATCACAGCAGATGTTTTTCACCAAAGCAAAATCACAAACTGAAGCTGCTGTGAAAGCAAATGTTATTGTGGCAGAGGAGATTTCAAAATCAGGCCGACCATTTACAGAAGGAGAGTTTCTGAAGCGTTGCATGATGAAAATGTGTGACGTCTTGTGTTCAGACAAAAAGCAGATGTTTGCAAAGGTAACCTTGCAAAATACGGTTGTTGATCGAGTTTGTGAGATGGCCACTGATGTGAAAACATAACTGATCGAAAAAGGCAAATACTTTGTTATATTCTCCCTTGCTGTCAATGAAAGTAATGACGTGACTGACACTGCACAGCTCGCCATCTTCATCCGTGGAGTGGAATAAAGTTTGAATGTTACATAAGAAATGTTAGTTAATTAGTCGCGGTTCCGACTTCACAGCAATGGGTCGTCCTCATTATGCCCCATTCCTGTGCTGGTGAATATCACAAAAAATGCTCCTCACTGCCCATTGTGAAAAGTTGAACAGACAGGAGTCTCGATAAGCCAACAGCCCACACAGGTACACTGTGCATAATGCTGCCGCCAGAATGCCAACACAAAAGTCCTCCATGAAAAAAACAGTTCATCGTCGATGGTATCGGCAGTCACCAGAAAGAATTCATTGACCCAGGTTTCAGAAGAAATATTGGACATGAAATCCATGCATTGAACAACGACAGGAAAAGACATATTTGACAACGTATGTAAAAGGTTAACCAACATGAACCTAAGGCATTTCAAGTGAAGCTGCACTTAAGGGAGACACCAATGCAACCTGTCTTACTTTTCTTGTTGCCAAGCAATGTTAAACCTCGCTATGGTGTTTCCTAATGCACACTTTGCTGAAAAACTTAACTTACATCGTGCCGAGTTCGCACAGCGCTTTAGTGACTTTGAAGCACTGAAAAGTAATATTTAGCTGTTTCGTAATCCATTTGCCATAGATATGGAAACTGCACCTATAAATTTGCAGCTGGAGTTAATAGAGCTGGAGTGTAATGGGACACTAAACGCAAAGTACGACACTGTGAGGCCTGCACAGTTCACTTGTTTCATTCCTGAAGAGATGCCCCGGCTTTGTCTACATGCAGCTTAAATCTTGAGCATGTTTGGTAGCATGTATCTGTGTGAGCAGCTGTTTTCTGTGATGAAGATTAACAAAACATCACACACAGGAGTCGACTCATCAATGAACACTTTCAGACATCATAAGAATCTCAATGACACAGAACATGACTCCCAACATAAACAAACTTGTAGCCAAGAAAACATGCCAGTGAATATGTGTATACCAATGATTTGTTATTATTAAAACTTTTTCTCTTTTAATTTATATTAATGTTTAAAAAAAAAGGTTTAATTTTCGGTTCATTGAATGTTTATCCTATTTGACCCACAACCTTACGTGTGATTTGAGTTTTGGCCCGCTGAACGATTGAGTTTGACACCCCTGATCTAGAGATTTACAATGTATTAAAAATGGGAATTGTAAAATTTTATGTATATATCCAACATTACTATGTGGCGCAGAAGTCTGGACATTAAACTAACAATTAGAAAGCTGAATAGAGACACTAGAAATGTGGATATACTGAAGAATATGTAATTTTTCATGGGGAAAAAAGCATCAAATGCAGAGGTTCTAGACACAAAAAAACTGGTATTACAAAAGAGGGCTGATAAAAGAAATAAATCAGAGGCAAGTGAAATATTTTGGCCACGTTAAAAGACATGATATTCTTATAAAAATCATACTGGAGGGTAAGGCTGAAGGCAAGTAAGCAAGTTGTAAACAAAGATACATGTGGGCAGATGACATCAAAAGATGGATGAACAGCAATTTGACAGAATGTACAATCAGGGCGAAAATCCATTGCAGCCAACCTTCATTGCAGAGACGACACTTGATTGATTGATTGAGTGATGATAGATGATCTAATGTCCGAGACAGATGTCTGTCACTAAATTATTTACTAAAGGTAGTCATCGCAGCCTCAGCGTTATCAGGTTATCTAATATCTGTATAGTACAGAACCTATTTGGTAAGAATAAGAACAAAGAACCATCAGTCTGGATTCGTATTACCTAGTAGTGTTTAAAAAACCTGAGACGGGTCGCTGATCACCAATCTGGCCAAACAGATGTACCCAGGCCATATGTTGTGTGTCCAAGAGAGTTTTGAGGACGCGACAGCGGTCCCACACTGGTATTTGCTATTCGACCTTCGACAGGAAACACCAGATCAGGCTCTGATTACGAACCCATATATTTCCGGAGCAGCATCAAGTTTGCGTCCCCAAATAGTATGTCCAACCGGGTTAAACGTCACTGTGACATGCTAGCGCTTCTTGGATGAAGCGAAACCAGCCGTCGTGAAGGCCGTGATTAGAACAGCTTCCCCATACCTTGTCCAATAAATTTGCGAATGCTGCCACAACATATTAAAAGGTAACACTCCCCTGAAACCGGGTCAGAAAAGACGTCTGCGGTGGCACAAAAACAGCCCGAAAGCGCTACGCATAAGAAACTATCAAACAAAAAAAGGAAACAAATCTTGGAACAAGGTGGATTCATAGGCGCCTTACTAGGCCCCATACTAAAGGTGCTGAAAGTTGTCTTGGGTATGTAATGGCCAAGAAAATTATTCTGATCAACCCTCGGCTTCTAGAAGATAAACAACCCTATGTACCAACATTCATACTAACTGATGATAGCCTGCATGGACCACCAAATTCAACAAGTCTTGGAAAGTAAAAAATCTACCATCCATCCATCCATCATGTGCCATGTCGATAAGCGCGAGCGGTCATATGTTGCCATCTCACTCGATCACCAGAGTCGTGGATCAGCTCCGTATTTCTGTCTCGGCCATGCCAAGTGGCCAAGCCATCCAGGTATTCGTTTCTATAGTCCATTTACTTTTGTCTGCCCCAATATAAAATTCAATATCTCAGTAACCAGCTGAGAGAAAATGATGAGATTTAGCATATAACCTTATCATGATGTCCATCCAACAAACACATTTTTGTTCTGGAGATTGTACAGCAGACTTCAAAGTTTGTTTATATGCGGTATATAATTTACGGGACAGAGATGAAGTGAACATTATTAGAAGTATTACGTCTTCACGAGAAAAAAAAATCAGCGTTCAATAGTAAATTTTCACGTTGTTCACGGGATTGGCCTTACGGAAAGAGCCTTGAGAAGTGAAACGGGGAGTGTTCAGTGGTGTCGTCAGTAGCTTCAGGGGTGTGTCATTAATGTGGGACCTGCAGGAAGGTGTGCTCCGAGCGATCTCTTACGACATTCTGGCACCTCCATAAGAGCATGAACGGTGCTGCACAACATAGGGGTATTCCAGACTTTCAAGGCACAGACCTCACATGGAAAAAGTCGGATGCGGATAAAGGTAAGGCCCTTCTTGCACGCTACATAGAACAGACTGACCAGAAAGACGAGCCTGCCAGACAGAGAACCACAACGACACTCTCTCAGTTGTGCGAGGGGGTCGGGACAGATGAAGAGTGCATAATTATAGCTGAGCCAATACGTGCAATGCTCAAGAAATCACCTAACACCGCCCCAGGCCCAGACGGCATCCGATATGGTGACCTACTGATGATGTCAGATGATGAAATGGAAGAACTGGCCAGGGAATTCAACAACAGTATCCAGAGTGGTCAGATCAAAGAGGAATGGCTACACAGCTACTTGCTGCCGCTGCCAAAACCGAACAAAGACAATTACAAGATAAGCGGCTACAGAATCATTACGATGCAGAACACTGCTGGCAAGTTACTGGAGAAAATTGTAGCACACAGACTTGCTTGTTACTTGGAACAACTCAGCTGCTTCCCGCCCACACTTGGAGGATACAGACGTAACAAAGAGTCATGGCTGAATGCGGCGGTCTTTGCTCAAGATGTTTACGAAGGATTTCAGGTCAGAGAAGAGACATGTGCGGCCGCCATAGACTTAGAGGACGCATATAATAGAGTATCTTTCGAGCACTTGATGCAAACCCTCCTCAGACTGAAAGTGCACCCTCACCTTGTACGATGGATAGCTGCAGTTCTGCTCCAAAGGAAGGTGGTGCTAAGATGCGGGAGTTGGTCTTCTGAGCCGATAACGATATGTCCAGGATTGCCGCAGGGTTCACCACTGTCACCAGTACTATTCAACGTGTATACGGTGCCGATCACTGAACAACAGTTGGACGGGAGGGGTAGGACTCTGTCATTTGCTGACGACATTCTCGTGTATCGACAGGGTCGAGATAGACAGGCGGTTGCCAATGATATGCAGGGCGAACTAGATCGAATTTCCTCATGGTGTGCTGATGCCGGTGCCCTTGTCAACCCTGCAAAGGCATCGGTTACATGGTTCTCCCTAAACAACCATATTGTGAACACAGACCTGCCGGCAGTAAGAATGGATGGGAGCCTTTTGAGTAGAACCCAGTCAATGACATATCTTGGCGTGAGGCTTGATCGTAGCCTGTCCTTCAGAGATCATGTCGATTATGTCATAACGAAAGCTCGAAAAGGTTTGTCAGCAATGAGAGTCATGGCGACTGCCAATATCGAGCAAAGACTGCTATTACTTCTGTTCCAAGGACTTGTACTTTCACGCATCGAGTATGCCCTGGCCATCCTCACTGTCAGCCCTACACAGATTGGAAGACTTGAAAAGGTACAAAACGAAGCCATGCGCATCATTTTGGGCTGCACGAGAGACACCAGCTGTGTAGCGATGAGATACCTCCTTGACTTCCCGACAATGGAACACAGGATCAAAATCTGGAGAGCTCGTGCATACTTAAAAATAAGTGCAGATGAGCAGCACCCTCTGCATGACGCTATATTCAGAGAAAAGGGTGACAGGCTAAAGAGGGGCAAATCATGGATGGGTCGGGCGGAAGATGTCGTCAGACAGGTCTGCAGTCTTACCAGTATCAACCCCGGCAAGGAATGGGTGCCGGTGCCTCCAGCTTTTAAGTGCACTTTCTCCTGCATTATCACACTCGACAGACGGTGCAGAGAGCAGAACCCTGCCGCTGTCAATGCAGAGGTTAACGCGCTCATCTATGAACACTCAGATAGCCCTGAAGTGCTCATCTATACAGATGGATCTGTTGTAAAGCAGCAGAGAAGTGCGTGGGCATTTACAGCCCGTTCAGCGGGCCGAACCGTTCAAGAATCCAATGGTGACCACAAGCAGCATGACGATGGAGTTGATGGCAGTTACACGGGCTTTCATATGGCTGGAATCACAGCATTATACCAACGTGTGTGTACTAAGTGATTCAATGAGCATGATTCAGAAGGTCGAAGCTGGATCTGTACGTAGACAGTGGACTGAGTCGCTGCGGAAGTCTGTTGTCCGTAAAGTCACCTTCATCTTCGTCCCGGGACATGCGGGAGTCGAGGGAAATGAACGAGCTGATAAACTGGCTGGCTCTGCACCCCCTGTAGATGGCCAGCCCATGGATCGTGCCGATGTTATTAACGTCCTCAAAGATATGGCGAGAACAGAGGACTTTGACGTCAGTGAATCCACATCGCTGTCCAGGATGAAAGACTTGGGAGTAAGAATTGGCACGGCCAGACACGAGAGGTACATCGGGAAAACAAGGCGCCTCGTCAACCAACACAGAACTGGCACTATTAGCCACCGGACGCTGATGCATATGCTGGGGGGGGGGGGGGGGAGGATCTGAGCACCTATGGACATGTCCGGAGTGCAATGAAGATACCCCAACTGATAACTGATAATGTTGGACCTTTCATATAAAGCTTCATATTTAGAAAGTACAAGGGAGGTAGAAATATCATTTGCGAGCAATCGCATTTTGGAGCCACGAGAAGCAGATACCTACGTGAAATAAGGAAAATGCGCAAATAAAATTATGACATATTGTATTTGGATGAAACCTGGATCAATGCGCACCACACAAGTGAAAACAAATGGCAATAAGTGGACGGAAAGATAACGCGATATGTGCCCTTAGGTAAAGGGCAGCGTTTCGTCATAGCCCATATTAGTAGTACTCAAAATGATTTACTACAGAATGCTGGACTCGTGTTCGTATCAAAGCATTCAAACATGTGCTGAATGAGGAAGAGGATTATTGGAGAAAGGATGGATTGAATTTTATGCAATCGAGAGCAATCATCAACCTACTGGAATCGTCCGACACAGATTAAGGTCTGAGCAGATCGCAGACCTTAATCCACGTGCACGCTTACTGGGATATTTTGCTCCAACTATTCAGACGAATTGCAGGCCCTTAACATTACAGCATCAGCACAATGTCAATGGCAACAGTTTGTATTCCACAGTGATGAATTTTCAATTCCGCAAGCCCTCAGCGGTGACAAACAACTGGTATTGAAAAGAAAAAAAAACACACACACACACACACTAAACGCATTGAATACCAACAGAAGAGTAATATTGCAGTGGAAACTGACATATTGTGGCATAACTAGAAACGTGAGAGCAAACACGTTGTCAAATTAGGGGACAACACACGTGCATACGAATCAATCTATAAACTTCAATGAAAAGATGACCAACATTTTGGTCGTTAAGAAGAAAGCCCACTACAGAGACACTGACAACTATTTTCATAGTGCAAAACAGGTAATCATGTTCCGTCTCTGAACAGTAAACAGCAGAGTAGACAATCTTTCACGAAGACTCAAAGCGGGTCTGTCACCCATGTGTACGTGTGAACAAACTACACAGACAGCTGAACAGATCCTAAAAAATGGATACAAGATGACTAAATTGCGGTATCATTTCTGGTCACTCCAATACTCATATTAACGCACAGCTAAGTAGTGGATTACGTAAAGGATCCATACCAAAATAGGAGCAGCCTCAGAGGCTTGCTGGAAATCGTGCGTAATAATAGGAGCAGGCTGGAAATGTTGCTGGAAATCGTGCGTCGTTGTAGGAGGGGGATGGCGGGTAAAAAAAATGGAAATTGAGGGTTGAAATTCTGGGTCGGTGAAAAAAAAATATCTAGGTCATGGCAACCGGTAAAAAAATATCTAGGTCGGGGGAAACGTGGATGTGTTTGAAGTCTAGTAAAAATATAAACGAATGTGAAGGGGTGAGTAGTGGAAATAGTATAGGAGTTTGGGGTGAGTAACAGGTGATTATGTGTATTCGTGTCGGTGTATGGAGGTGGTAGGTTTGAATCCCGGGTCGGTAACTATATGATATGTTGTCTCTGTGATGGGCATGTGGAAAATATATGGGAGGTTCATAAATATTAAAAGGGTATTGATAAGAGGGTGCGTGTAGAGAGTGTAGGATTTGAACCCGTGGTGGGAAAACACCGTGATGGTAAGAGGGTGTAGAGAGTGTAGGATTCGCTATCAACTGAACAAAAGTAAAGAGGGTCGTAGTGATTATCATTAGTTGATAAGAGGTGGGCTGTAGCATCAGTGGTGTTAGTTGTCGGTGATTGTTGTGGTGTCTGCGGGCTCACAGAACACGCCGCCTGAAGAATCGAAGGATTATCCTGATCTTTGAGTGTCAATACGGTTCATATACGAGTTGCTTGGACTGCTCCTCTAGGCAAACAGCACAATATATCATAGTATTCGTCTCCAGGAGGGTAGCCTCATTGTCTATAACAGACATATACACAAATACATAAACAAAAAGATACATACGTACAGACATAAAAAGACACGTGCACACTTGTACATACAGACACACGTACACACATATACACTTGATACACGTGTACATACAGACACATGAACACAAAGATCCACACACGTGCACACTTGTACATACAGACATCACACATACACACCCATAAACACACAGACACATGTATCACAGACATGGTCATCACAAGTACAGACACACACACAGACAGACACACTCATCCATACACACTTGATACACGTGTACATACAGACACATGAACACAAAGATCCACACACGTGCACACTTGTACATACAGACATCACACACACACACCCATAAACACACACACACACACACACACACACACACTTGTAACACAGACATGGTCATCACAAGTACAGACACACACACACACACACACCACCAGACAGACACACTCACCCATACACACTTGATACATTTGCTTACTATGTATTTATTCAACTGTTGCTTGCAACCAAGTATAGAAATTACGTCATCCATCTTGGTGTCGCAGTATCCAAACAGACAGACACACTCATCCATACACACTTGATACACACAAATACATACACACATACAATCACGAACAGTCACACATTCACATACAGACACAACTGCCCATACACAAAGACAACCACACACGCATACACATCCATAAACACACACACACACACACACTTGTAATCACAGACATCACGAGTACAGACACACACACACATACAGACAAGTACAGACCTACACTTGTACATACAGACATACAAAGAAGCAAACACACCCAAGTACACACAGACAGACACACTCACCCATACACACGAGCACACTTGTACATACAGACATCACGAGTGCAGACACACTTACATACACACACACACACAAGTACAGACCTACACTTGTACATACAGACATACAAAGAAGCACCCCAGTACACACAGACAGACACACCCACGTACAGACAAGTACACACAGACATACAAAGAAGCACCCAAGTACACACAGACAGACACACTCACCCAGGCACACTTGTACATACAGACATACAAAGAAGCACCAAAGTACACACAGACAGACACACTCACCCACGACAAACTTGTACATACAGACATACAAAGAAGCACCCAAGTACACACAGACAGACACACTCACCCCTGCACACTTGTACATACAGACATACAAAGAAGCACACAAGTACACACAGACAGACACACCTACGTAAGACAAGTACATACAGACATACAAAGAAGCACCCAAGTACACACAGACAGACGCACTCACCCCTGCACACTTGTACATACAGACATACAAAGAAGCACCCAAGTACACACAGACAGACACACCCACGTACAGACAAGTACATGCAGACATTCAAAGAAGCACCCAAGTACACACAGACAGACACACTCACCCAGGCACACTTGTACATACAGACATACAAAGAAGCAAACACACCCAAGTAAACACACTCACCCATACACACGTGCACACTTGTACATACAGACATCACGAGTGCAGACACACTTACACACACACACAAGTACAGACCTACACTTGTACATACAGACATACAAAGAAGCAAACACACCCAAGTACACACAGACAGACACATTCACCCATACACACGTACACACTTGTACATACAGACATCACGAGTGCAGACACACTTACACACACACACACAAGTACAGACCTACACTTGTACATACAGACATACAAAGAAGCAAACACACCCAAGTAAACACTCACCCATACACACTTGATATACACAAATACATACACAATACAATCACGAACAGTCACACATTCACATACAGACACAACTGCCCATACACAAAGACAACCACACACACATACACACCCATAAACAAACACAAATATCTGATACACACAACCTCACAGTACACACACACACACACACACACACACACACACACACACACACACACGTACACACCTACAATCAGGAACGCCTACACTTCTACATACAGACGAATACACACATCACAAGTACAGACACAGACACACTTGTACATACATACATCACAAGTACAGACATCACAAGGACAGACAGACAGACACACACACACACACACACACACACACACACACACACACACAGACAAGCAGTGTATAAAATAGACGGCGTCTCCTCACTTGCGCCACACCAGTTCACGTGGTGACTTGGCTAGCCTTCACTACAGAAGTATTTTTTAATCAGGCTGGTGTAAGCATTGTTCGTGTAGTGAGCAGATATTGTTCACGTGCTGACTTGGCTAGCTACAGAGGTATTTTTCAATCAGGCTGGTGTGAGTCGCTTAGCCTTATTCGTGTCGTCGGCAGCTGATTGTTGATAAACCAGTGAAACATATATTGTTTTGTATACTCCAGAACGTTTTGCGGTTGTAATAAGCGAAAGTGTGGAACACAGTTGCGTGACTTATTCATATACCACCACGTTTATCAATATGGCCACCAAACCTACTTTCACGTGTTCCATATGTGACAAAGACGTCAGATATAAGTGTAACCTTACCTGCCACATTCGGACCATTCAGGAGGGGAAAGAACAAGTATATCCGTGTCGGTTATGTGATAAGTTTTTCATGACGTCCTTTTCTTGTCTTTTTCTTGTCGGAGAGGGATGAACAGAGACACATACAGACATGAACAAAGTCAGGGAAAAGTTATGCCAAATACAGAAATACCTCACCCACATGTATGAAAAGTAGGCAACTTTGTTAGACAAACAAGTGCACTGTAACAGTCAGATATGTTAGCCAAAGCGGAAAATTTTTTGTGCTAGCCAAATAGGAAATCTGCATAACGTCTCTCATAGATCAATGACACATGTGTTTAAAAACACCTCACCTCTTTACCACCAACGTTTCACATAGCCACCATCATAGACATTTTCTTTTTGTCATTGTATCAATATAAATTAATAGTTACAGTCATAAGGTACACTGTTACGTTTTAGTTTGTTATGATACACAACGAAACAAGGAAGTCACATAACATATTGTCACTGATATAATAAGTACACTCTTAATGAAGCAAATAAACATATTACTACCATCAGCTCCAATTCTTCACATCGCACTATCTTCGTCAAAGGTGTCCTCCCTACGAACAGTAAACGTATCCCTATTAAAGAGGTTTTCATCAACATTATATTATTTCCAAGGGTCGTCTTTTTCTTAACATAACCCAGTATTACACCACCTCCAACCCAGTCACTTAGAGACCTGTTATGTATCTTCTGTAGATATGTCAAGAGTGTCTTGAACTTGTATCGGAAAGGACATTCACACTACATAATTACCAACCCCACCACTTTCCCTCTTTTACACTACCCAAATATTCAACTTACTATTCCAACGTATCCTGTTAAACAACCCCTTCTACAGACTACGCATGCATCTCTCTACCCACTTGGTTTCTTTCTACCATAAAAATATCTCTGTCTTTCGTAGATGTCTTCACAACTTTTTCTATGTCACGTCACTAAGAGCTTCAAACCTCCGTTGTTCATGAGCTCCAATGAAACAGTCATAACAACATGTATGGTCATATCGTCTATGGTTCCACCTGGTATAGTTTCGGTATCATTTAGGTATTCGTCAGCAAAGATCCATTTTCCATGGCTGCCATCTTCATCTTTCTATACCACAATGTCTGCTACACTAACCTTCCATTGTTCCATCTTTCAACAATACAAAGGGTGGTCTCGAAGTCTACGTAACATAACATTTCTTACTTTGTCCACCTCTATCACACTGTGCCATTTCACAAAATCCGGATACAAAAAACACGTTTCACGATCAGAAGATCTGTCAGACACTGGCACCAATCCTATATGTACTAGAACCAATCTTAGCATCGATTAGAAACGGAAAAAATGACCTCTCTATCTCACTTCTATATCTGTTAGTCCACCAAGTTTGTTTACACTTTGTCAAGGTGTTAGATTATAGCAGGACCGACTAGTGACAGAAGAGGGGCAAGGACTAATAGGACATAGAGACAGGACCTCTATAAAGGTATAGACAGAATAGAGACAGCACCCAAGCTAGGACGTAAGAACAGTAATAAGACTAGACTCGGTTGGGGACACTAATGTGTTATAGTTAGGACAACAGAGGGACCGACCCGAGAACAGGGGCGGGTACAATAGGTCACGGGGAATACCATGACGACGTAAACTAGAGTAGAACTTTAGAGGGTAACGAGTGCTAAGTCGACAGTGCTGCGTGCAAAGAGAACGGCACGCAGAGTTGTGAACCTCACGGGGGAGTTTGACCACGTAGACAAGCGACAAGCTGAGCTGCTTCAGACAGGGACAGGATGGCCTTCCGACTGGACGTAGTGTTGTTCTGAAGCCATTATCTATTGTTGTGAATGCATGCGATGTTAACAAGAGAGTGATCATGTTTAATGATGTGTATTTATATATTGTGTGACGAGTGGCGATTATTATATTGATGTGTCAGGCAGATAACGCCTTGTTTTGATTGTTAGGCATGCCTGAAATAAACTCCGTATAAAAACATCTGTACGAGCGAAGATATAATTGAGGTACGGATGGCGTTGCCTGATTGCGAGTAAACGCAAGACTGTGACAGGCTACGATCTAATGGTGTCAGAAGTCACGGACTGAACACATACCCAAACGCAAGGCTGAATCTAAAAACAGTCAGTAAAAGTAAGTTAACAGGATTGGTATGCGGGCTAACGGAAAATATCAGACACTAACGATCTGATGGTCAGAAGCCACGGATTGAACGCATACCCAAACGCACGCCTAAATCTAATTGTGTACAGTAAAATAGGTTAAGAGGATTTTTGTGCGAGCTAATATAAAATACCTCACACTAACGTGTTCACACACGCCTGAAGATATTAGCAAAGTACGGCTAAATGTTAAATTGAGGTTGTGGCCGGAATGAAACGCATTAGCGAGAACGAAAGATTGTGAAGTGCGCGAAATGACCTTTGAATGAACGGGTTACCGTCGCCAGCGTGTTAGCGTGTATTTATTGATTGAAATAATTTAGAGCAAAGTCAAATGTAATGTATTGTTGTGATCCTACCATGTGTTGTTTAAGACGTTTCAGCTGAAGGTCAAGCCTGAAGACATATGACAGACAGAGACATTACGACATTTACTAGTAAGCAAATTTAAACTTAATAAACCACATTTCAGTTTTCTGTACAGGCAATGTGTCCAGTCAACTCATGATACATTTTGTGCATTTCTGTATAATTTATTGATATCAGATATTAATTGTTTGCGCTCTATACACCAGGGTGTGCATGAAATTATTTGTATCATCCAGCCGAAAGTAGCGGTAGAGGCAGAGAAGATTTTTTCCCCAACCGAAAGAAAGATTCTGATCATCGTCAACGATCAGATAAGTACCTATAATTTTGATTTGCATGCTAAAGTGGCATCTTTATTTTTCATGTTTGTCACTATAAATTGATTATTATACAATTGATTATTATTGTATTTATAACTGCATGAAAGATAAATAATAACCATGTCTACACTTAAAGAATGTATAGAAGCAGGGATAGCACAGGGTTATAGTGGGGATAAACTAGAACAATGGGCAAAAGCTGAATTTAAAGAATACACTGATAGACAAGCGGCAGCAGATAAAGAGGAAAGAGACAGAAAAGCTGCAATGGATAAAGAGGAAAGAGACAGAAAAGCTGCAATGGATAAAGAGGAAAGAGACAGAAAAGCTGCAATAGATAAAGAGGAGAGGGACAGAAAAGCGGCAACAGAGAGAGATGAAAGGGCAAAAGAACGGTTGCACCAGAAGGAGCTTGCAAAGATAGCTGAAAGTACTAAAATAAAACAAATAGAAATAGCTGAAAGTGCGAAATTGAAACAGCAAGAACTAGCGTTCAAACAACAAAAGGTAGCTGAAACTAATAGATTAAAACAAGTAGAAATTGAATCCCAAACACAGATTAAGATGAAAGAGCTCGAAATTGAGTCTCATGTTCATATCGCTACAACTAAACTCAAAAGTAGTTTGCCAAATATAAAGGGATTGTGAAGCCATTTTGCCAAGGAGATTCCATCTCAGCCTGGTCAGAGAATGTAGAATACAAGCTACAGTCCAGGAAATACCAAAAGAGCACTGGGCAATGATCTACATGAAGAATCTATCCGGGGAGCCTTTAAAGGTAATAGAGTCCATTCCCCAAGACCTTAGGAATAACTATGAATATATTCACCAAAGGGTAATGCAGCATTTCCTGTTAGACGCCCCAGGGTACCAAATTCAATTCTCCAAGCTAAAGCCTAAGAGTAATCAAACATTCATTGACTACGTCTCGACAGTACAGGACTTTTATAACAAATGGCTTAAGGCGTCTAAGATTAACAATAATTACGATAAACTTAGAGATCTTATGATCATGGACAAGATCATCTCAACCATCCCCAGTCCATTCGCTAAGTAGTTGCAACAATCAGACGTAGACTCTCTCGAACAACTAGAAAAACGAGGGTCTGCATATTTCTCATCGAACAGGTATGTTTTCAAATCTGTGATCGAAGAAAGTGAAATTGTAGCAGCTGCTATGGGCAAGCCACAAAAACCTTATACATTTAGGGAAAAACAAAGGGGCAACCTACCACAATGTCCCTATTGCAGATTTCAGCATCCAGAATATGCTATGTGTGATAAAAATCCGAAATATCCAGAACACTTAGAGATTATAAGGAAACAGCAAACTAAGAGAGAAACCTTTAGACGTGCTGTAAAATGTTTTCTTTTTTGGCCATTGTTTCGGGCATTATTCCTCTGGCTGTACTGGAAAAAAGAGGTTGAAGGCAGCGAATGCAGTGCTAGTTGAGTCATCATCTGAGAGCGAGAGTGATATAGAAGAGATGTTTTAGAATAGTGAAAATGTAGTGGCAGCGATTGATGTATTAAATTACAGTAATTGTACAACATGCCATTAGTTCCATAATAACGGAATACTTAAGTGTGGGCACGCAGTGCCGTGTTCGCTTGAAAACGCCAATGCAGCAATAGCCTCCAGAGGCAATTTAAAGTTCCACCACGGAATAGTCAATGACATGCCATGTAAACTCCTTCTTGATAGTGGCAGTACATTAATAGGGTTGAAAAGGGAACTGGCCAAGCCAGAAGATTACACGGGAGAAACTGTTAACTGCCGCACTTTTTCAGGCAGCATAGAAACGTACCCGTTGGCCAGAGCTAACATAAACACCCCTTTCTTGTCTGGCACATTTACTTGCGCGGTTTTAAAGAACCCATGTGCGGACTTGATAATTGGCTGTTTGTTGCCACAGGTGAAGAAATGTACCACTGAACAGATAGCAGCCTGGAGAGAAACCTACTCCAGTCAGGCTGAGTCCAAAACTAGGTCAAAAACTAGTAAACAAGAGGATGACCTACAAAACAAAACAGTACACCTCAGTGCATCCAGTGGTACAGTGGACAACGACACCATACAAAAGGTCATACAGGCGCAGCGCGCCAAATCAGACATACCACCGTATTTGGAACAGCCCAATACAAGTGTAAACAGTGTACAGTTTCAGCCCAATCAGGATGTTTTGTTACTATTACCAGATAAAAGTGACTTGTTATTGACCTCATGGCAAGGTCCGTTTAAAGTGGTGAGAAAGATTTCAGAAGTTGACTATGAGATATCCTTGAACAACAAACTCAAGATATTTCATATCAACATGTTAAAGCCTTATTACAGAAGATAAGAACAGGAGACGGAAAACCAACACAACGCAACTACACCAGTCAACCAGACTCCAGACAAACATATAACAGACACAATAGTGAACTATGTAGAAGACGAACATACTACAGCAACAGTTATCAACCAGACAGAAGAAGATGACTTTGAATTATCAGTACCGACTGTAGAAAACACCACAACAATTAGCAACATACAACTAGGACCAGAGATGACAGACGAACAGAAACAGCAGACAATAGTATTGTTGACTGTGTACAAACAAATTTTTTCAGACACACCAGGTAGGACAGATAGGATACAACACTCCATTGTTCTCTTAGATGATACTCCAATCAAATGTCGACCTTACTCTATCCCTTTAAACTATAGGGAAAATTTAGACAAGGAAATTCTTAGTCTAGAAGCCTGTGGGATAATCCAGAAATCCCAGTCTAAATACTCATTTCCAATAGTTCTAGTCAAAAAGAAGGATTCCGCCTTGAGACTCTGCAAAGTTTACAGAAAATTAAACACTATCACAAAAATTGATGCAGAGCCTATTCCGTCATGTGACAACCTCATCTTGAACATGTCATCATCTATTATCTTTTCTAAACTCGACCTAACTAAAGGCTATTGGCAAATTCCGATGGAGAGAAATTCCGTTCATCTTACTGCCTTTGCAACACCTCTAGGTCTCTACGAGTGGCGTTTTCTTCCGTTTGGACTTCGGAACGCACCTGCCATCCTTTGTCCGCCTTACTAGGGAACTTCTTAATGGAGTCACAAATGCTCAGACATACATAGATGATATATGCATCCATACAACAGACTGAACAACACATCTACAAACTCTAAGACTCGTTTTCGAGAGAATAAAATTGTTTGGACTAACAGTCAAACCAACGAAAGTTGAGATGGCGTTGGAGGAGATAAATTTCCGTGGCCATACGATATCCAAGGGCCAGTTAAAAACTGACAACAAAATTATAACCAAAATTCTAAATCTCAATATTCCAACATCAAAAACAAACAAACAAGTAAGAAGCTTGCTGGGGCTAGTGAATTACTACAACAAATTTATCCCCAATTTGGCACAAATAACATGTGTATTTTCGAATTGTTAAAGTCATCTGCAAAGATAAATGTGCAAGATGCTACTTTAGTCAATGCTATGTCAGAATTAAAGTACCTTTTCAGTAAAGTTCCCATCCTACGATTACCTAACCCTAATTTACAATACATCCTTAGATATGACGCCAGTGCAACTACAATCTTGGGTGTACTGCTTCAAGAGCATAAAAAGATCCTCCACCCAATCTTGTATGTCAGCCGCAAACTTACCACAGCTGAATCACATTATGATGTCTCTCAACTGGAAGCTCTCGCCATCGTATATTGTATTACGAAGCTTCATAGATATTTGGCTGGAACTCACTTTGTCGTCGAGACTGACAACTCTCCGCTGTTAGTTATGGAGAAAGGCCTACCCAAAAGTAACAGAATTTATCGCTGAGGCTTAATTCTCCAAAATTACTCTTTTTCCCTGAGACATATTAAAGGGAGCAACAACACTCTTGCAGATCTGCTCACGAGACCTTCAAGCATTGAAGTGGTGCAGAAAGCAGACGAAACACTGCCACAGTTACCTGCAGTTACTACCAATTAGTTCACATAGAAACTGTGCTAGTAATTGTAAGACAGAAGACACTGTGTAAGATAGGTATCATTACGTGAACTTACCAAGAACTCTAGTAATACCTGAACGCATGAACAATGCATTGATAGAGTCATCTAGTGCGTATAAACTGTGATACTATTGTGAACAGACTGTGACACGGTACATCGACACGTAAATTGCAGTGAAATAAGTGTATATAGAATATCGAAAGGAATAACCCAGAGGAATGACACGCCGTGATCACCATCGCCTGGACCTACGAGTAGTTAGATAGTTAGATTAGTATGTAATATGTTTATGTATATAATATCTTCTTCTTCTTCTTCTTCAGCATTCCGAGCCATTGAGGTTCTTTGCTGCAAATACAATCTGTCTCCATTCGTCTCTCTGGTGGACCTTCTCTTGCCAGTCGTTGATTCCAAGTGCTTGTAGGTCTGTATGTATATTATCTCTCCACCGCCTTCTTGGTCTACCTCGGGGTCTACGGTCATTTATTTCCTGAGTGTAAGCGAGCTTTGTTTCCCTATTATCTTCCATTCTTTCTATATGCCCCAGCCATTGTAGTCTATTAGCCTTCATGATACCAGTGATTAGCGGGGACTTAAACAAATCATAAATGTCTTTGTTACTTCTTCTTTTCCACTCTCCACTTTGTGTATCCCTAATGGGTCCAAAGATGCGTCTTAAAATTTTGTTCTCAAAGGTTTGTAACAAGGCTTCGTCTCCTTTCGTTGTACTCCAGGTTTCAGAGCCATACAGCACAACTGGTCTGATCAGTGTTTTGTATATTGTGATTTTGGTGTTACGAGATAGCGCCTTTGATTTTAGTAGATGTTGTAGTGCATAGTATATCTTATTTCCAGAGTTGATTCTAGTTTGTATTTCTTCCCTTATGATGTTGGAGCAGTTGAAGATTGTACCCAGGTATTTGTATGTTTCCGTTCTTTTAATGGTCATATTATCTATTTGTATGTATATAATATGTATGTATTATTGTTGTATAATATATTTTAACGAAGTTGCACTAAAGCAATCTAATGGTTCATCATAGTAGAAATATTAGTAATAAAAGAACCACTAATACTTCAACTGATAGTTTATTTGAAACAGTTGTAATCAGCATTTAAGTAGATTAGAAACCTTTACAATTAGTGCTTAGATTTAGAAATGTAGATAGTATGTAGATTTAAACTAGTAAAATATAGTAAACAGTTCTCTAGCGAGACTACTACCGATGAAGCAAATTAAAACGGCGAGATAATATACTTAGATTTAATTACAAATGTAATAGATTAATTGTTAAAATAATTTAGAAATTTAGCAATTTGTAACTTTAGTACATTTAAGGGAACTAACACATTTCTCTTACAGAATGTTTAGTTTAGTTAATTACTTTCCCTTAGAAACATCCATAAATTGATAGTTAGTTAATTATATAACCATATTTAACACCAATTATTATTTACTTTAGTTAATTTAAATTACCTTATTTATTACACCCATCATTTAGTTAATTAGATTAAGTACATTATTTAGTTTAGTAACATCTTTTACTTATTAAATAACATCTTTGTTTTATTTAATATCATAAATTAATACTTTAGTTAATTTATTTCCCTTTAGTATTTATTTACTTTAGTTTAGATTAAATCCCTTAGTTAGTAGTATTAGACATCATCCCGTAGAATGAGAGTGATGCTAGCTATCATCAGTCTAGTGACTGATCAAACCGATTATCCAATAGAATAGTTAGAGATAGCTAGACTTAGTTAGTTTCTGTTGTATTGCCGTAAGCAATACATTTAAACTTGTAAATAACAAGGTGACATATAAAACGACTTTATTTTGGCTCAATATTGTTTAACACGAGCCCAATTTATGTCAATGACAAAACATTTTAAAAATTGACAATGTATAAATGAGTGAATATGAGATGAATATACGGACGAATGAAAGAAGTAAAATTATGAGTGTGAACAGTGGTGCAATTTTTTTTCGCACACACGTGTTTTTATGACTTGTCCGCGTCTTCTGTGTAAACCATGTGAAGTGTGTATTTTTATGTGTGTTATAGCCACTATTGCATTACATGAATTGTTGTTTTCTAGGATCCCAGATCGGCGAAGTACGTCATAAATTAAGCAAAGGCATTACTTTGTGACGGATATTAACCTACCTGTGATGCTCGAAGACCTGAATACATCAATTATAGACATATACTTATGTTTCTAATTGCAACACATATAAATTAAAGATTTACACGCAGACAAACAGAAATACAAACAGGTAAATATACAAACAGCAGTTGATTTCAAAGGGACGGAACACTGTATCAGGAGACACTACAGACTTAGAATAAGTGGAAGGGCGAGTTGAATATTTAACCACAAGCGGAAGCAAGATAGGCGAATATCAGCATACACACAAATAAGAAGAGAAGTGAAAGTACATTTCACGGGAGCCATGAATTATATATTCATGTATTGCATCCGTAACAGGAGCAATGTGTGTTGGCGTATAGAGCGCAATCATCAGCAAACAGGAGCTCTCTGACTGTGTCGCTGTCAATTTTGGTTTTAGCTTTCAGCCATCTGAGATTGAATAACTTTCCATCCATGCGGTAGTTGATGTCTATTCCAACGTCGTTGTTCTCGAAGGCATTCGTCAACATAGCTGAAAACATGAGGCTGAATAGTGTTGGTGCCAAGACACATCCTTGTTTCACTTCATTAGTGACAGGAAAGGGCTCAGACAGTTCACCATTTTCCTGTACGCTTGCCTGCATGCCATCATGAAATAGCCGCACTATTTGGACAAACTTTCGTGGACAGCCATATTTTGCCATAATCTTCCACAGTCCTTCTCTACTGACTGTATCAAAAGCCTTGGTAAGGTCAATGAAAGTGGAGAACATTTCGCAGTTCTGTTCCTGACATTTCTCTTGCAGCTGCCTTGCAGGCGAAAATCATGTCAACAGTTCCACGTTCTTTTCTGAAGCCACACTGGCTCTCGGGAAGAAGACCTTGATTGAGATGGGCCGTGAGGCGATTGAAAAGAATTCTGGCGAGTATCTTCCCTGCAACTGAAAGCAAGGAGATGCCTCGGTGGTTGTCACAGGATTGGCGGTTTCCTTTTCGTTTGTAAAGGTGGACTATTGACGCGTCCTTGAAATCTTGTGGCATGGTCTCGTTCACCCATATGTTTGTAAAGACTTGGTGAAGCTGCTCTATTAGGACCGGCCCACCTGCCTTGTATATCTCTGCTGGGATGGAGTCAGGACCAGGCGCCTTTCCGCTGAAAGTTGCTGGATGGCTTTGTTTACTTCCACTGTGATTGGCAGGTCATCAGGTGTATCATTAGTGGGAACTTGAGGAAGGCAGTTGATGATTTCATCATCGAAGAAGGAAGTTGCATTTAAGATGTTGCTGAAATATTCTGCCCAGCGCTGAAGGATGTCTTTCTTATCGGTGACCAATGTTACCCCATCTGCACTGAGGAAGATGTTCTTGAAGGCATCTTTTTTTTATGTTGATTTCGTTCGGGTCATTCAAATGTGCCTTGAGGAGAAGGTGTTTCTCGGCCAGCAATTGGTTGATGTCTTCGGAATTTTCATCAAACCAGTCTTTATGCTTTCGGGGGGTTGGACCCAGGATTTCCATAGCAGTGTTGTAAATTATGTCCTTTAGGGCTATCCACTCTGTTTCTGTATCCTGTTTAGCTGCAGCATTGGGCTTGAGGCGGTCTTCCAGCATATTTTCAAACGACAGCTGCATTTTCTTGCTGTTTAGGCAGTTGACATTTAGTTGTTTTGTTTTTTTTTTTTTTGCATTTTCACCCCTTGAGGACGCCGTGGTGGTTTGATGTGAATGTTTATTTTCGAGATAATGAGACGATGGTCTGTCCAACATTTGGCACCACACATGGATTTTGTCACCCGAACGTCTTGTCTGTCACTCCTCCTGATGATGACATAGTCAATGAGGTGCCAGTGTTTCAATCGAGGGTGCATCCACGATGTCCTGTTTCTCATGGGGAGACGGAAAATTGTGTTGGTAATCAGGAGATCATGTTCGGCACATGTCTGGAGAAGGAGGAGTCCATTGCTGTTACAATTTCCGACTCCGTGCTTTCCAATAATGCCACTCCAAGAGGTGGTGTCCGTGCCTACTCTGGCATTGAAATCCCTAAGGAGTATAAGTTTGTCTCCTTTGGGAACAGATGTTAATACATTGTGCAGGTACTCATAGAACTTGTTCTTGACATCATCTTCATTGGTCATAGTTGGTGCGTAGACACTCTCAATGGTTGCATGCTTCCTTCCATTCGGCAGGGGCAATTTAATGGTCATGAGCCTGTCATTTATAGCCTTTGGAAATCCAGTTAGTTTGCCGACCAGGGCCGACTTAATGGCAAATCCCACACCGGATTGACGTCTTTTCTCGCTTTTCCCTCCACTCCAGAAAAATGTGTAGCCGGCACCTATTTCACAGATTTGGCCTTCTTCTGCAAGTCGTGTCTCGCTCAAGGCTGCAATGTCGATGTTGTACATGCCCAGCTCTCTCCCAATCAGTGCTGTTCGTCTCTCTGGACCCAACGCGCCATCTTTGTCAAGTAGGGTGCTTACATTTTAAGTTCCGATTGTTAAGGGAATATGGTTTGCTCTTTTAGCTTTACCTGTTTTTTCTTTCTTTGTATGTCGACCACAGTTTAGGGTACCCACCAACCGCGGCTAGCTGGTTAGGTAGTGATGGAGCAGACAATGTTTAGGGCACCTTTTCTAGCCCCTTCCTCATGCTATGGAGGTGAGCAGTGTGTTCCTATAGAGGGCTGCTCAGTCGCTCAGGGGGCTGCCGAATCCCACTGCTGCTCCGGTCAGTAGAAGACGACCATATGGCCTGAGCCGCCTGTGTGCAGGTCTGCGACTACGGCTGCCAGCGTACCCACGCCTGCTGCTTTGCCGCTCGCCCATCGCCACAGGGCTTGAAGGTGATATATGACGTTGGATGAAGAATGACTTGCGCGATGAATTGGATTAAAGTGAGGAAGAGTTGCGCAATTCGTCGACCTCACTCTCTCGCCTGAGTCCATCTGAATCCAGTGGCAGGACAAGTCAAGACGACTGGAGACGAATACAGGTGCAGTGAATGACCAGGGCGCTCTACGTGCCTTGCCGTTCTCATTACGTTCCACAACGCTTTGTAGGTAAACGCCGTCTTGCCCGTTGAATCAGGAATGATTTCTTCCACGTAGTCTGCCGGTTCCTGTCTTCACATGTTGGGTAGGCATGCCCTACTTCACCGCTTGGTTTGACACCAAATCGGATACCCATGCCTGGTTTAGCCAGCCTCTCACAGCTGTTGCCCGGGAGATGGCGGCTGTCGCATGCTGACAGCTACTAGGAGCCACAGGCACGAGCTGGGTGTCAGGCTTGGACCAGTGGGGATAGGGTCCTGAAAAGGACATGAGAGTCATCCTTACCAAAGGTAATTCTGCAGTACGTACCTGACGAGATGCAGCGAAATATGCCAGGCAAAAAATCGTGCAATCTATTGTTTGTGTTTCGTTATTCAAATTGTATTTAGTCCTTCAACAAACTTCCGGCGTTGAAAACATGGCGGCTTGTTGATGTGAACAGTGGATGCAACATTCTTTGACTGCTTCAGGTAATGGTTATCGGATCAGCGTTTAATATTTTATCAGCCCTAATATATTTTCAAAAGCTTTTTATAATTGTATTATCTGACAATAAAACTCCCCAAAACGCGTCAGCAAATACACAATTAATATAAGTTATAGCCACAGGAAGGCCTAGTCCTATCAATTTTGGTCAATATTTAAAAATTGGGTTTTTACTTATGAAATCATAGCAGTTAGATAGAGCTTGACAAGACGAATGCAACGGTATCTCAACGAAGACTGTACGTTAACTCTTAAGCGGAGTTATGAATTTTTTGGTGACGTAATTTAATACCAGGAAGTGCAATGATAACCTAAAAGATAAGTAAGATTTTCTCGCGGCCCTAAAATTGGAAGCTGAGAAATTCTGCCTTCTATTAGTATTACCGTGGCTTGTTTATTTTTAAACGGACAACGTTGTGCCATATATCATTGCATCCGGGGCGGCGAGGCCTAACTTGACGTATTTTCTATTTTTCGATAGGATGTGCCGTGACCTAATTAACAATTTAAAATAGCCGCCAATTGTTTATTATTTGCCTTCTATTACCGTGGCTTGTTTAATTTTAAACGGACAATGTTGTGCCATATATCATTGCGTCCGGGGCGGCGAGGCCTAACTTGACGTATTTTTGTATTTTTAGTTAGGATGTGCCGTGACCTAATTAACAATTTAAAATGGCCACCAATTGTTTATTATTTGCCTTCTATTACCGTGGCTTGTTTATTTTTAAACGTACAACGCTGTGCCATATATCATTGTGTCCGGGGCGGCGAGGCCTAACTTGACGTATTTTCTGTTTTTCTATAGGATGTGCCGTGACCTAATTAACAATTTAAAATGGCCGCCAATTGTTTATTATTTGCCTTCTATTACCGTGGCTTGTTTAATTTTAAACGGACAACGTTGTGCCATATATCATTGCGTCCGGGGCGACGAGGCCTAACTTGACGTATTTTTTATTTTTCGATAGGATGTGCCGTGACCTAATTAACAATTTAAAATGGCTTCACAGCTTCTCTACCTCCAAACAAAATTAAAATGTACTTACATTTCCTTGATCTGGCTGTTCGCTGCTATCTGTTGCAGGTCTTGGATGTTTACTTGGCCGTTGAATGAGCCTTCTCTGATGATGGTTCTACGCAGGGTCTCCCTTGAACTGAAAAATATAAATAATAAAATAACCTAGAAATAGATATATACATATAGCACAATACACAAGAATATAAAAAAATAAAAAATAACACAAAGTAATCCAGCTTTACAGAAAAAAATTATGAAACGAACAGGACGTTGCTGCGACTAGCCTTCATTTACAAACAATTACATACACAAAACACAACATATAACCATGGAGAAGATTAGAGTGACTACATTAAGGCATAAAAATGGAATGAGAAGGATAGGAAGCTGAAAAAAATGGGAGCAGTGAAGAAAAAATGAAAATTGGAAAACAAGTATTTTGCTTATCCTCAGAATCCCAATGCATTAGTGTTATTGGGGTTGTTTAAGATCTGACCACCGGTAATCCACAAAATATGGGTTGGCACAGCAAGATTATTATACTGTGTTACACTGATAAAGAACGAATAGGGGGATGTTGCAACTCTGCACATTTATGTAAAATTGAACGGGGAACTCAAAAATGTAATAAAAAGTTAAGTTTTCTTTAATCTACAAGGAGTTATAAGTCAAATTACATGGATGCACTATTCATTCAATTCATTCTCAATATGACTGGCTATGCTGCTATAGTGCTATACTAAAAAAAATTTGGCCTAACAAAGAACGAATAGGGGGATGTTGCAACTCCGCACATTTATGTAAAATTGAATGGGGAACTCAAATCTATATCTATAAAATAGGATGTGTGTGGGTGGGGATGTATTTGATGCGTTCGATAACGGTCCATCCAATTGAGATGAAATTTTCTACATGTTTTCTTTTCATTCCCGTGCAGGCAACTGTCATAGCTTTTTAGTGTACAATCAGCTATTTACTTACTAAAATTTAATTTTTTAATTACATGACTTAACATAAGAAAAATTATATACAGGGACATAACTTTTAGTAGCATTGCTATATCTTAGGTTAAGTCCCCTGGCTATAGATAGATACATACATACATACATACATACACACACACACACACACACACACACACACACACACACACACACACACACACAGACAGAGCCAGATCACCACCAGGGACTGGGCGAAGCCGGGTCAGACAGACAGTCGGGAACGGGAACTTATATGACTACTTATATGAATTAAATGAGATGCTCCCCATCAGGGACTGACTGGGTGAAGCCGGGCCGGGTCAGACAGACAGACAGACAGATAGATAGTCGGGAACGGGAGCTTATATCGACTACTTATATGAATTAAATGAGATGCTCCCCACCAGGGACTGGGTGAAGCCGGGCCGGGTCAGACAGACAGACAGATAGTTGGGAACGGGATCTTATATGACTACTTATATGAATTAAATGAGATGCTCCCCACCAGAAGCTGGGCGAAGCCGGGCCAGGTCAGACAGACAGACAGGCAGACAAGCAGACAGACAGAGAGACAGACAGATAGATAGATAGATAGATCCCCGCCAGGGCCTGGGCGAAGCCGGGCTGGGTCAGCTAGTATGCAATAAAAAGTTAAGTTTTCTTTAATCTGCAGGGAGTTATAAGTCAAATTACCTTACTATTCATGAATATAATCCCAAAACTGCAATAGAAAATAGTTTCTGGGCATCAAAACTTTTGCGCTCAGCAGAAGGACCAGTACTTAAAATATCAGAATAGCTTCCCCTTTCATCGTTTAATTGACATTTAGATGGACATGGTCACAAACCGGAAGTGATCCGTGGATGCAACAAAAAGTTCACAAAATAAAGAAACACCAAACCGGAAACAGCCGGGAAAGTTCGATAATTCTGACATTGCTACTAGTCCTTTCTCAGACTTTGTTTTGTTTTGGTAAAGGCACTAAAGGAGTAAAGGCAAAGGGCAGTAGGTTAAAAAAAGTGAAAGAGGTAAGTCGTGGATGGGTCAGACCGAAGACATTCTTCAGTAGGTGTGTTCACTTGAGGACTTAGAACCTGGCGAGGAGTGGGTACAAGTGCCAGCAGAGTTCTGTGCATCCTTTTCAGTGTGCATCCAACTAGTAGCATGAACTATCACGATTTTAAATTTGAGTATTTACTTATGAGACCACCACAGTAGATAGGCCTTGAAAATAAAAATCTAAGTAGGGAGAACTATCACGATTTTAAATTTGAGAATTTACTAATGAGACCACCACAGTAGATAGGCTTTGAAATTCAAAATCTAATGGTACCTTAATGATGCCTGTATGTCACTTCTAAGTGAAGATATTCACATTTTTGTGAGGAAGAGACGAGTTGCAATTTTTCATGCTTCTTACCCGATATTAGAGCTCTCCAGTGTGTCCGATTACCTTCACCAGCGACATCCGCTGGTGTCTGCGTGACTGTGCGTGCGAGATTGTCTCAAACGGTCATATGAAAACTGACTTCAAAAATATGTTCCGTCATGTTAAATGATTACAAAATAGTACAGTTATACAAATAAATTAGTATTAATCTTTAAAATTGTGTTCACTGTAACTTTAGTACTTCAAGTTGTACGTTTTGAGTGTTACAAAGAGTAGCGCAATCGATATGCGCAGCCGTCATGACCTGTCGTGGGTTTCCAATTCACAAAGGCACATCTTCGCAGAAAATCTGTTTTTCAACCACAATTCGAACAAGTTTAGCAATGAAACTTTGCTGATTCAGGGGCAATATTTTATATGGCAATTAAAATTTACATTAAACAAAGACATCTATTGTATCCATCGATTCTTCTTCTTCTTTCGTTCGCTTGAAATATGTCTATAACTGCAATGCTGTCTCTTGTATGAATTGAACTGTCTTTTTCAGTTCACACAGCGGTCCATAGAGTTTATCTTCCACTGTCGTCTCTCTAGGCCAGAAGGTTTGTCTAGATATGTTATATTTTGGGCAGTCTTGGAGTATGTGCTCTGCTGTCTGCGATGCCAATCCACATGTGCACATGGCTGTTTCACCAATCTTGAATTTTGTATACATGTGGTTGCATAATCTATTGTGCCCTGTTCTGAGGCGCAGAATGACTTGTTCTGGTCTGTCCATAACGTGGTAGTCATCTTGAGCAGGTTTTGGTGGCTTTCTGACTGATTTGATCATTCTTTTCTTTTGGTGGTATGTAATGGGAACATCAGGCTGTTCTTCTTTGGCTCCTTCCTTAGCCAATTGACCAGCTCTGTCGTTTCCGGGTACTCCACAGTGGGATGGTATCCACTGTATGGTGACCTTATGCTGACTGCTAAGTTCAGAAAGTAGTGTCCTTAGTACTGGCAATTTCCCAGACAGGAGCGCCTCGAGTACTGATTTTGCATCTGTCAATAGCACCACAGGTTGTGTACCAATGCTGGTATTGAGTAATTTCTCTGTTGCTATCTTGATTGCCTCAATTTCAGCATCATAGTTATGGCAGTACTTTCCTGTCGGTACTCTAGCTGTGTCCCTAGTATTATTTGGGTATTCTATGTACACTCCCGCTCCTCCATTTCGAACAGCATTTTGTGCTGACCCATCTGTGTAGACTCGGATCCTGAGGTCCTGTGGGTATTCTTCATCAAGGAAGCTGAGAGTGGCTGTTCTGCACTGCACACTGTTCTGTTCTTCCTTGTCAAATATTCCTCTCACTTTTGTCTGGATTTGTAATGATAGTCTATGCTTCATCTTTCCATGGAGTTCGCTCTGGAATAGTTGTTAGGGGGATACCAACTGTGGGCAGATCGGTGGTTTCTCTGCAGAGTCGTTTGGCCTGGTGGATAAAACTACTTCTTTTCAACCGCCCCATAGCTAGGTTTTCAAATCTGTTCTTTATAGGGTGGCCTGGCAAGCTGAAGAACTTTTCTGCTTGTATTAGCGTTTTCGTATCTCTGCGCTCACTCAGTGCTTGTGTCCTCCCCAATTATCTCCATTTCCACTATAGGGGTTGATCTCATCCCTCCTGTGGTGACTCTAAGTGCTTGATTTTGCACTTTGTCCAGCTCTTGTAGTGTGGTTTTTGATGCCGAACACCACGCAGTTGACCCGTATTCCAGGTGTGGTCGTATGCTCTGTTGATAAACTTTGCTAAGTATTTTCCCACTGGCTCCCCATGTGGTTCCACTTAGCTTTCTCAGGAAGGCTATTTTCCTTCTGGCTTTTGCTACTGCTTTGTTGATGTGCTTTCTCCATGTCAGCCTGCCATCAAATGTTACTCCAAGGTATGTTGGTTCTTTATCTTCTCTTAGGGGTGTTCCATTTATCTGGATGGTCCCTGCCTTTTGTTTTGGAGAGAGGGTAAATAGGGTGGTGCTGCACTTGTCAGTGTTTATGCTGACACACCATCTATTTGCCCATGCAGAAAATGTATCTACAGCTCTTTGTAGCAATCTGGTGGCCACTGATGCATGTTCATTTGTGCTCCATAGAACCAGGTCATCGGCGTACATTGCCGCTTTAATTCCATGCGGTAGATTAGCAACGAGATCATTGATGAAGATTAGAAAAAGTGTGGGGGACAAGACTCCGCCCTGGGGAACACCGTGACGCAGTAGTACTTTCTTGCTCTTTAGTCCGTCTATCTGTACTCGGGCTCTTCTGTTGTGCAAGTATGCTTTCACCCATTTGTACATTCTTCCATTGACTTTGCAGTTTCTCAGTTTATTCATCAGACCTTCTTTCCAGACTTTGTCAAAGGCTTTCTTCAAATCTATCCATGCCGCAAGCACCAGCTTCTTCTCTTGGAATGCATCCTAAATTTCTTGAGAGAGGTAGGTTGTCTGATCTTCCGTAGAGTAGCACTGCCTAAAGCCAGCCTGCTGTGGCACAAGGATGTTTTTACTTTCAATGTACCACTGCAGTCTGTGATTGATGATGCGCTCCAGTGTTTTGCAGAGACAGCTGGTGAGGCTAATTGGTCTGTAGCTAGAGGCAATGGAACCATCTTTCCCTGATTTTAGGAGGGGTATCATGATTGCTTCTCTCCAGGCTTGTGGAACACTGCCTAAGGTCCAGCTGTTATTGAAGATCTGCAACAGCTTTGCTTTGGCCTCTGTTCCTAGGTTCCTGATCATTTCATTGGAGATACCATCAGCTCCTGGTGACTTTCTCATTTTCAGTTTTGATATGGCTAGCTCCAGTTCGCTGATTGTGATGGGTACCTCCAGAACCTCATGTACTATTTCCTTCTGTCCTGAATGTTGCCATTTCTCTCGAATCTCTTGTTGTTTCTCTGGACTAATTTTGATATTATTATCTCATGCAAATGAGTCCGCAAAATGGTTAGCTGCTTGCCTTCTTGTTAAGATGTTTCTATCTTTATGTAGTGCAATTTTTTAGTTTCTCCCTGTGCCCTCATCGTTAAGTTGTTTTATTAGCTTCCACAATTTCCTTGTATCTCTTTCAAAGTTCAGAGACTCAGATTTTTCCTGCCAGCTTTTCCATCTAGCCTGCAGCTTGGCCCTTTGAAATTTGGCTTTTGCGTGCTGGAATTTATTATGGTGCCCTTGGCTGGGTGTGGCCTCTGCTTGCTTTCTACACACTTCCACATCGTTATGCAACTGTTCCAGTTCACTACTCCAGTAGGGTTTATATTGTTTACGGGCTCCTCTTGGTACTGTTTCTCGTGCTGCCTGTAGTATGCATTTCCCAAACTCTTCAACTACTTTATTTATGTCTTTCTCAGTGTTCACGTTTCTAACCAGTATGCTGGTGCGATGCTTGTACATTGCCCAGTCTGCTTTCTTGTAGTTCCACCTCGAGAGGGTGCTGCTTTCACTTACAAGCTCATTTTCCACAGTTAGAAAGACTAACCGATGGTCACTGTCACCAAGTTGTTTCCCAACAATTCGTGTAATGTTCCACTCCAGGTCTGGTGAATGAAAAGCCAGGTCAGGTGTAGTTGTAGTGTGCCATGATCTCGAGTAGAAAGTATGTGGGTCAGATGGCTTGTTAATCAAGATGAATCTATTCTCATCCTGCCAGTCTTCCAGTCTCTCTCCTCTCTGGTCCATGTGATCATAGCCCCAACTCTGCGAGTGGCTGTTGAAATCGCCACACACAATCATTTTTTCTGTTAATTGTAGTGTGTCCAGTGCCTGTGGGCGGTCACTTGGACAGTAGTAATTGATCAGATGTCGGTCTGTATAGCCTGTCTTAAGTTTAAGTGTCTGATACTCAGCCCCATCCATGTAGACTTCGATTTGGGAAGCAGTTATGTTATTTCTTACAAGGTTAAGTATCCCACCTTTTCGCCGGTCCTTTCGGTCAGATCGGTAACAGTGGTAGCCTCTGATTTTGAAGGCTATATTTTCGTTGAGGTGAGTTTCTTGCAAGCAACATATCCTTGTTTTTTCTTGGTCCAGGATGTTGTCTAATTCTATTTTTTTGTTGCTGACTCCCTCTGCATTCCAGTGCATTATTTTAAGTCTTTGTTTAGTATGGCCAGCCGTTCTATTCTCATGTCCCCTGGCTCCACAGAACATCTGAGAAGGACCTCCAGTAGTTGGGGTTGGACCCTTTCGAGACATAAGGCCTGGCACTGCACCTGCCTGGGGGTCCAAAGCAGGGCGAGCACCATAACATTTAGCAATAGTCGACATATTCCATTTTGCGTAATTGCGTGGCATCCTGATTTCTGTGGTGCGCCTCCTGGCTGGATTGCCTCCGTCTTCAGCACCTATATCCATTGATTCTGATAAGCGATCATTCCGCTGCCTCTGTGGGATGCGCTCTCCGGCATTCGGCAGCTCGCACAGATCCATAGAGCACACTTTTTTCACAAATTTCCAGTTTCTTAGTTCTTTCTATATAATATTTTAGTTCGTAATGTTTAATAGTGTCTATTATTAGTTAGTTAGTTAGTTAGTTAGTTAGTTAGTCGACAGATCATCCTCATTGCATATCGAACCATTCAGTCCATAAGTGCTCGGATCCCCTCCTCAGCAAATCCCGCAGCGTGTAGCGGCTAACGACACCAGTTCTGTGTTGGTTTATCAATCTTTTTTGTCTTCCTGCATAGTGTTCTTCTTTGCTACCCCTCTTTTAATTTGCTGTTCTCGCAGGCTGGCCATGGTTATAGATTCACAGTCATCACTTGGTTCACGCAAAAGTCTTACTTCTCGTAGAGCATTCAGAATGTCAGCCTGGTCCATGGCGCGTCCGCCCTCCACCGTAGCCTCACCTGCGAGCTTGTCAGCCCGCTCATTTCCTTGTACTCCCGCATGCCCTGGCACGAAGATGAAACTAATCTTTGCCAGCCGAGACCGCTCCAGAGGCAGCAACCATTCTCTTCGGATCGACCCCACCTCTATCCTCTTGATCATGTTCATTGAGTCGCTAAGGAAACATGCCCTAGTGAATGTCTGTGTCTTGAGCCATGTTATTGCTTTGCTTACTGCCATAACTTCCATAGTCAGGTTACTTGTGGTTTCAGTGAAAGCACCAGAGTCCTCCTTCACAATTCTCCCTCCAGCCCGAGCTGTAAAGGCCCATGAGCTTCTCACATGTCGGACGACTGACCCATCTGTGTAGATGACAGCATCACCGTCTAGTGAATTCTCGAAAATCAACGCTTGTACTTCAGCCTCCACAGCAGCCGGATTTTCTTGTCTGCATTTTCTATCTAGTTGGATGCAAACTGAAAAGGATGTGCAGAAATCTGTTGGCACTAGTACCCACTCCTCGCCTAAGTTCTAAGTCCTCAAGTGAACACACCTGTTGAAGAATGTCTTCAGCTTGACCCATCCACGACCGTCCTCTTTTTAAACTGCTGCCCTTCACCTTCATAATTTCACTATGCAGTGGATGTTGTGTGTTTGCATTAACTCTGAGGTAGGCGCGTGCTCTGTGTGCCAGTGTCTATTATGTCACCTAATAATTTTAGTGAAAAATTAAAAAAAAATATTCCCAGCCAGGAACAGAACCCCGGTCTCCCGCGTGACAGGCGGAATGCTTACGACCACGCTAGCGAGGACAGCAATGATTGTTTCCACAAAGATTTTTATATAGTCAAGCTGCCGTTTTGGGTTTCATGATCGTAACATCTTTGTCTGTTATTCAACCACAATTAAAGCAAGTTTAGCGTGAAACTTTCCAAATTTTTGAAAAATTTGATGCAGAATTCGAAGATCCATCTACAATTGATGGTTTTCTATTGCAAGCGCCAGAAAAAAAAAATTAATTACGGTTCAGCGTGCCATTTCCATTTTTCTCCGTGTGCGAGGTTGCCTCAACCAAACGGGTCATAGACGGATTATGAAAACTGACTTCAAAAATATGTTCCGTCATGTTAAATGATTAAATAATAGTACAAGTATACAAATTAATTATTATTAATCTTTAAACTTGTGTTCTCTTTAACTGTAGTTCAAATTGCATGTTTTGAGTGTTACGAAGTGAAAGTGTACGTGACATTCCGATTGATATGCGCATGCGCAGCCGCCATGGCCCATTTCCATCGGTTTCCCCATTCACAAAGGCACGTCTTCGCAGAAAAATTTTATTTTCATCAAATAAAGCATCTGCAGCGATGAAACTTTTCAGATATATATAATCTTGTATGCAGAATTCGAAAATTCATCCGCACTTGATGCAGTTCTATGAACAGTGCCAGAATAGTGTTACGAAGTGCACATGCCAGTCTGATCAATATGGCACAAAGAACAAAATCACGCCTTCGCAGAAAATTTTGTTTTCATCCACATGGGGAGCAAGTTTCGCGATGAAACTTTCCAAATATATGTAATTTTGTATGCAGAATTCGAAAATCCATCTGCACTTGATGCAATTCTATGCACAGCGCCCCAAAAAAATTAATTACGGTAAGTGAAAATATATATTTATTTGTATAAAAGGTTATGATGATTTCAACCAATCACTGTGCACAGAAGTATTAGGCAAACCTTTCCTGGAAAACCCAGGATGATGTGTGTTATTGTCACGTGAGATTTTAATGAATGAATGATGTCAAAAGAATGCATGGTAAATAGATAGCATTGTTATATATGATTCTGTAGATCACTTCCATTTTAATTTCGGGTAATGGCACAATGGAACTGGCTACAGCTAGACAGGAAATGCAGACAAGAAAATCCAGCTGCTGTGGAGGCGGTAGTACAGGCTCTGATCTTAGATAATTCTTTAGAGGATGATGCTGTCATTTACACGGATGGATTCGGTCATCCGAAGAGTGAGAAGTTCATGGGCTTTTATGGCTCAGGCCAGAGGGAAAATTGTGAAGGAAGAGTCTCGCACTTTTGCTTTGACCACAAGCAGCCTGGCTATGGAAGTCATGGCAGTAAGTAAAGCTTGAGAAACTGACATTCAATCGGGCATGTGTCCTTAGTGACTCAATGAGTATGCTCAGGAGGATAGAGATGGGGTGGGTCCGAAGAGAGTGGCTACTGTCTATGGAGTGGTCTCGGCTGGCAAAGATTAGTTTCATCTTCGTGCCAGGGCATGTGGGTGTACAAGGGAATTAGCAGGCTGACAGGCTTGCAGGTAGGGCTATATGTGGAAGGCAGACGAGCCATGGACCTGGCAGACATTCTGAATGCTCTAAGAGAAGTAATTCGTTTACAAGAACCAAGCGATGACTGGGAATCTACAACCATGGTCAGGCTGCGAGAACAGCAAATTAAAAGAGGCGTGGCCAAACAAGAACACTACACAGGAAGCCGAAGAAGAGTAATAAACCACCACAGAACTGGTGTTGTTAGCCGCTACACATTGCAGGATTTGCTGAAGAGGGGATCTGAGCTCTTATAGACTGAATGGTTCGATGTGCAATGAGGATGATCTGTCAACTAACTAACTATTCATCAAGTGCCATGCTAATAAAAACATGTTAAGTTAGCAACAACAGCAAAAGAGGGAGGCGTTATTCGCAATCGAATTGCGAATAATACTCAGCGTTATTCACAATTGCAGCTGGTCACGTAACGTTTACTTTGCGCACTGCGAATAATACTGAGCGTTATTCGTAGACGTGATATTTACTTCGAAAATGGTACCTTCTTGCTCTTGAGTCTGCCTGTTGGAAGTATGCTTTCGCCCATTTTCTCAGTTTCTTCATTAGACCTTCTTTCCAGACTTTGTCAAAAGCTTTCTTCAGATCTATCCATGCCACAAGCACTAACTTCTACTCTTAGAATGCATCCTCAATTTCTTGAGAGAGGTTGATTGTCTGATCTTCCCTAGAGTAGCACTGCCTAAAGCCAGCCTGCTGTGGCACAAGGAGGTTTTCACTTTTAATGTACCACTGCTATACATATATATAATGTACTATATCAATAACATTAGATATGCAGATGATACAGTCTTGATTGCAGACAATGAACAGGACCTGCACAATCTAGTAGATGCGATTGTTACACACAGTGAACAACAAGGGTTAGAATTAAATTGTAAAAAGACACAGATTATGGTCGTCACTATGAAGAACGAAATACCACAAAGTAATATACAAGTAAATGGAAATATTCTTCAACAAGTGAATCGGTACAATTATCTCAGAACAGTAATAACATCTGATGGGAGAAGCCTTGAAAAGATTAGAACAAGAATCGCCATGGCAAAAGTAGCCTTTAGCATGATGAAAAACATACTGACCAATAAAAAGATATCAATTGAAACGAGAATAAGAGTGTTGAGATGCTACATAGAACCTGTACTTTTATATGGATGTGAAGCTTGGACAATGAGCAGTCAGGCTGAAAAACATCTGATGGCTGTAGAAATGTGGTTTCTGAGGAAAATGCAAAGAATACCATGGACAGCCAGAAAGACCAATGAACAAGTCCTTCAAGAAACAAATGAAGATCGTAAACTGATTAGAGACATTAGACGTAGACAGTCACAATTTTTTGGGCATGTTATGAGAAGAAATGATTTGGAGAACTTGGTGACAACTGGTAAGATCGAGGGGAACAGACCAAGGGGAAGACCTAGAAGCAAGTATCTGGATGGCTTGGCCTTGTGGCATGGTCGAGACAGAAACACTGGAACTGATCCACGACTCTGGTGATCGAGTGAGATGGCAGAACATGACCGTCCACGCTTACCAGCATGGCACATGATGGATGGATGGTACCACTGCAGTCTGTGATTGATGATACGCTCTAGTGTTTTGCAGAGACAGCTGGTGAGGCTAATAGGTCTGTAGCTGGAGGCAATGAAACTATCTTTCCCTGATTTTAGGAGGGGTATCATGATTGCTTCTTTGACATACAGTACACCACTCTTCTTTGTGCTTTTTAAGAATAACGTGAAGCTCTTCGAACTTGAAAAGAACGCTCCTTTTTCTATCACCATTTTCAAAGTAAACAACATGCTCAGTAACGTCAGTATCAATTGCAATGCGCCAAGGAAACATCACGTGACCAGCCGGGACTGGGAATGATCACATGACCAGCCGCATTTGCGAATAACCCTCAGTATTATTCGCAATTCGATTGCGAATGATCACTTCAATAAAAAAAATGCTGGTGTTGACTGCAAACGACCTGTAAAGAAAATGTAACTAACTTTAGGAGTAGTTTTATTATTAAGCCTATAAGTCACGTAGTTACTAAGTAGTTTTGTATTAGTGGTATAACCATCTGACACAATCACCAGTTTAGTATTAGTGGTATCACCATCTGATACAATCACCAGTTTAGTATTAGTGGTATCACCATCTGACACAATCACCAGTTTAGTATTAGTGGTATCACCATCTGACACAATCACCAGTTTGGTATTAGTGGTATCACAATCTCACACAATCACCAGTTTGGTATTAGTGGTATCACCATCTCACACAATCACCAGTTTAGTATTAGTGGTATCCCGGGAAGGTTAACCCGGTCAACAAATGCCCGCAGAAGTCGGATGTGTCGGCCTAACGGTGCAAGAACGCAGCTCTGCTGTAAACGGGCACAACGCAGTCACATCCGAAAAAAATATCCGGATGAACGAAGAAGAAGAAGAAGTATTAGTGGTATCACCTATCTGACACAATCACCAGTTTAGTATTAGTGGTATCACAATCTCGACACAATCACCAGTTTAGTATTAGTGATATCACCATCTGACACAATCACCAGTTTTGTATTAGTGGTATCACCATCTAACACAATCACCAGTTTAGTATTAGTGGTATCACCATCTCACACAATCACCAGTTTAGTATTGGTGGTATAACCATCCCACACAATCACCAGTTTAGTATTAGTGGTATCACCATCCCACACAATCACCAGTTTAGTATAAGTGGCATCACCATCTGACACAATCACCAGTTTAGTATTAGTGGTATCACCATCTCACACAATCACCAGTTTAGTATTAGTGGTATCACTATCTCACACAATCACCAGTTTAGTATTAGTGGTATCACAATCTCACACAATCACCAGTTTAGTATTAGTGGTATCACCATCTGACACAATCACCAGTTTAGTATTAGTGGTATCACCATCTCACACAATCACCAGTTTAGTATTAGTGGTATCACCATCCCACACAATCACCAGTTTAGTATTAGTGGCATCACCATCTCACACAATCACCAGTTTAGTATTAGTGGTATCACCATCTCACACAATCACCAGTTTAGTATTAGTGGTATCACCATCTCACACAATCACCAGTTTAGTATTAGTGGTATCACCATCTCACACAATCACCAGATTAGTATTAGTGGTATCACCATCTCACACAATCACCAGTTTAGTATTAGTGGTATCACCATCCCACACAATCACCAGTTTAGTATAAGTGGCATCACCATCTGACACAATCACCAGTTTAGTATTAGTGGTATCACCATCCCACACAATCACCAATTTAGTATTAGTGGTATCACCATCTCACATAATCACCTGTTTAGTATTAGTGGTATCACCATTTGACACAATCACCAGTCATTGATGTGCTCTTGTCCTGATTATGCCATGTGACCAAGTGATCCAGTTCTTTTCCTCTCTGTTTTCTGATTGTACTTTTCTCATCAATATTGCCAGTTATAAAACTATAACTACATTTTTGAGTTGAAATCTACTTATAAAATGCGACACAAAAATCTTAAAATAACAGCCTATGTTTAATTTATTTTCAAACCAATTTACGGTTTTAATTTGTTTCTTGTAGGACATGCTTACTGGTTTTTCTGCCCAACCATGGTATTCTTTGCATTTTCCTCAGAGATCACATTTCCAATGCCATTAGACATCTCTCAGCTTGTCTGCTTATTGTCTCACTAGAAAACGAAGTAGAGTTCAGTTATTAGCCTGAATGCAACAAAAATCAAAAGCATTTGGAGGCGAGACCATATTATTTGTGTTTGAGGTGCCAGAATTCCTGCAGCACAATAATATGATATTTCAGGCAGTGTTAATAACCCACATATTTGCAGGCTAGATACAAACTTGCTTTTATATTATACACTTGTTGTAGGATTCATGGCAAGCTCACCTGTATTAACAATGTCTATATATAGCGTCCACTAGAGGAGCAATATCTGTATACAGGCAAATATAAATGTAAACACAGAAGCCACAAACAAAATGTTAAAAGATTTATTGCCTGGCATATTTTGCTGCATCTCATCAGGTGCATACTGTAGAGTTATATATCATATGAAGTGAATAAACGAATAATACTTTAGTTGAAACAATTAAAACACATAGTCACAGGTATTGTTCAAATGTGGAACATCTATTATCCCCACGGTCATTTCAAATTCACCATAATGTTTTATTGTTATTAGATGCTGACATGTTTCGATGTAAGTGTAAGTGAACTTTGAAGTATTACTACATTTTATTTCCAGATTATTAATTGCTATAGTTATTGTGTAATGACACTGTATTTTGATACTGTAATTGTGTATAGATGATGTTGTATAAAGTTGTGTCCTGTCCCACCTCTTGTTCATAACCTATATAGGCAGCATATGTAAAGAAACTGGCCAAACAGAGGCAATAGCAACACCGCATGATGAACAGAACACAGAAGAAGAACCAACAGTGAATTACACCAGTAAATAACTTCTATTTGTGGATGATCAAGCACTAATAACAAAATCAGAAGCAGAATTACAAGTCCACATAAATAGCCTAAGCGAAGTATGTAAGGAGCATAACATGAAAATTAGCATCAGTAAAATGAGGTAAAGACTATAGCCAAAAAAGAAAAAAAAACAACAATGATTCATCTAAAACAACACCCCTGAAACAAATCAAGAACTTCAAGTATTTAGAAAGAATGTCATCATCATCATGTGCCATGCCGATAAGCATGGGCGGTCATGTTTCACCATCTCATACGGTCACCAGAGTCATGGATCATTTCTGTGTTCTTATCCATACAAAAGTACAGGTTCCATGTTGCACCTCAACACTTTTTCTTGTTGCAAATTACATCTTTTTATTGGTCAGTATGTTACAATTGTAACTGTCTTCCTCTAATTTCTCTAATCAGTTTACGATTTTCATTTGCTTCTTGTAGGACTTCGTCATTGGTTTTTCTGTCTGTCCATGGTATTCTTTGCATTTTCCTCAGAAACCACATTTCCACAATCATCAGATGATTTTCAACTTGTCTGCTCAATGTGCACGCTTCACATCCATGCAAAAGCACTGGATCTATGTAGCACTTCAACACTCTTTGTCTCGTTGCAAATTATATCATTTTGTTGGTCAGTATGTTTTCAGTCTTGCAAAAGGCTACCTTCACTATGGCGATTTCTGTTATAATCTCTTCAAAGCATCTCCCAACAGATGTTACGACTGTTCCGAGATAATTGTACCGATTCACTTGTTTGAGATAGTATACTATCATCAAATGGCAAATCAGAAGATGGGATCAAACATATATGCAATAAGGCAAACCAACTC
The DNA here is from genome assembly GCA_014155875.1 of Cepaea nemoralis. Lineage (NCBI taxonomy): Eukaryota > Metazoa > Mollusca > Gastropoda > Stylommatophora > Helicidae > Cepaea > Cepaea nemoralis. The sequence goes on from JACEFZ010003907.1 coordinate 285,636, forward strand.
AATGGACAAATGGCACCAATACTAAAGATCAAACATGTCCCAATAGATATTAAAAAGGCACTCTACAACACAATATTCCTACCAACCCTATGCTACCAATGTCAAACGTGGACAATGACAGAAAAGTTTTTAAAAAATTACAATGGAAATGAGATTCCTGAGAAGAATACTCAGTGTATCAAGAAAAGATCAGAGGATGCCTTACAGGCTCTTTCAGCAGTTAATAATTTCTGTCATTGAGTATGGTTTGGGGCTGCTGACAGTATCAAAAAGCCAGCTTAAAAGGTTGGAGCACATACAGAATGCGTCTATGCGATTAATACTGGGGTGAACAAAGGACACACCAATTATCTGCATGAGGCATATCCTGGCACTACCTACAATGACGGATAGGCATAGGGTCCTTCAGGCCAAATGGTACCTGAGAGTTGCCGCAGATAGGGATCACCTGCTGCATGCAGCAGTGGATATGGTCAAGGGTCATAGACTAAGATGAGGCAGGTCCTGGATGGCACAGGCAGAACTTTCTATAAGTCAGGTGTGTGATCTAGAGACCATCAATCGTGAAAGAGAGTGGGTTGAAGTTCCGGATGACATGACGGACTGGCACAATGTAATAATAACACTGGTCGTGAGTGCAGAGAATGGGCAGCGGGCCGCACTGAGTTTGAAGTGCAACAGCTGATCCAGAGCAACACACATCAAGGTGACATAGTCATCTACACCGATGGGTCAGTGGTGAGAAACAGACATAGTGGCTGGGGCTTTATTGCAAAGGCTAATGGGCGAGTCTTGAAAAAGGAGAGCCTGGCATATGAGACTACGACCTCCAGCATGAGAATGGAGGTGGAGGCAGTAACAGCGGCATTCCGGTGGCTAGAGGAGACTACTGCAACACATGTTGTGTTCATTACGGATTCAAAGAATATGCTTAGCAAGGTGGAGAAAGGAATGTTTCATGTGGAATGGCTCTCGTCGCTTCAGAGGTCACAGATTGTGAGAATTGTATGGATATTTTGCCCTGGCCATGCGGGTGTACGGGGGAATGAACAGGCTGATAGGCTAGCAGGGAATGCACCTCTTGGTGGTATCTTGCCTATGGACAAGGGGGAGGTGGTCGTGCGCTTGTGGGACCAGGTGGAGAAGGCGGAGGAACAGATTGAGAACCCATATGTGGAAAGAATGAGATTGCAGGGGGATCGGCAGGGGTTCTGGAAGAATCTCAAACCTGAGAGGGAAAACAAGGAGTAATTTAATCAGATAGCGGTGGGAACGATTAGTAGTATGACTCTTCGCTGGCTGTTGAACGAGGGGACTGAGCACGTATGGGTATGTCCTGAGTGCAGTGATATCGGTTCTTAACTCAACTCAGCTCAACTCAACTCAACTCAACTCAAGAAGAGAGAAAATCTGAAATGAAAAAATCAGGACTAAAATGGGAATTATAGGAGTGCTAGATTTCATCAGAAAACAGCAAGTTGAATGGTTTGGCCGTATAACTAGACTACCAACTAACAGTATACCACAACAAGCAATGATGTACAGACCAGACAGAACCAGAAGAAGAGGCCAACCATGTAAATGATAGGCTGAGGGAATAACAGAATCCGTGGGAATCATGATATATGAAGCCCATAAACAGGCACTGTCCTGCTGTTTATGCTTCACCCAACACCACAAGGTACAAGAGGAACAGGATGAGATGGTGTTGTGTAATATATTGTGTCCTGTTTAGAGTCACAGAATAATGATTTGTTCTTTTCTGTCCATGAAATGGTAATCACTTTGAGCTGGTGATTATGAAAATTGCTTGCCTAGCAAATTCATTTGATAGGAAGTTTGATTTGACCATGCAGTCTGTAGTCGTCATCAAAATTCTTCAATCTGGTGCCTGTTGGTGCAGCCTCTGGTGTACAGAAAGCTTATTTAACAGAAGTGAGGCTAAGCAGCCATGTACAGCATGTGACAATATCTTGGGTGAGCCCAGTAACAGAGCATCATGTCTCTGCACTTACGGAAGTCTTCCTGGATGGCACAAAATGCCCATGGTTTGTCTCTGCCTTCCCTTGAGGGCTGACCAAAATGCATTTAGTTGTTCCCACCTTTAAAAACATTCCTTATTGTAATGGCATATTGTCATGTTGACCAAAATCCTTACATTTTGCTTAGCTGCCCAGTATTTTTATAAAAAACATCTTGCTTTATAAATCATGTTTTTCCATGATCACAACAAGCTGTATCAAATTCATTTTGATATTTTAATTGTTTTATCACATTTATAACTTACTTATTCTTTCAGACTGACTGTGTTCACAGTTCTGCCATAGAGATTCCCACTGAGGTGCAAGTCTTGGAGGAGATGGAGAGTAAACTTCCAGCAAGTGTCAAGATAGAACAACCTGAAGTATATGTAGACTACCCAGGTCAAGGTAAGATTAAGTGATGTAAACATGACGGTGATGATGATTATGTCTCTTTATGTGCCCAAACTATTTTCCTTCAGTATATTTATTATAACAAATAACCTGTCTCAAAGCCTGAATGCATAGAGGAATTAATGGGCAACCTTCCCCTCTCCTGGCTCACGCAGGCATCAAACCCTCATGGGACTCATTCATTCATTCAGCAGCATGTCCTTTGCCGAACCTAGCTCCCATAACAACCTTCCAGAAAACTTCTTGATCACAAATAAGATGTCCCACATCCGATACACTCATCTGGAGATCATCCGCCACATCCTGCACCCATCTTCTCTTTGGCCTTCCTCTTCCTCTCTTCCCAGGCATATACCCCTCCATTATTGTTCTGTCCAAACTTTCATGACGTTTTAAGTGACCAACATCTATCCATTTTCTTTGTTTTATCGTCTTTAATAGCCAACCCTCTTCTATATTCTTGAAGTATGGATGCATTTGTTCTTTTCTTTACCCAAGATATTCTTAAAACCCGTCTATAACATATTCAAAAGCATTTATGCGCTGTTCATCTTGTTTAGTACGTGTCCATGTCTCACAGGCGTATGTTGCAATGGGAAAGATGCAAGCTCTAACAAATCTAATTTTTGTAGTTCTATCTGTCCCACTCCATAATTTATTTAGTTGTTTTAGTCTTTGAAGAGCAATTGATAGTCGTTGTTTAATTTCTTTCATTGTGTCACCATTGTTGGTAATCAATGACCCCAGATATTCAAACTTTTCCACGACCTCCAATCTTTCCTCATTAACATATATTTTTTTCTCCATAGTAGTTTTATCTGTATTCATTATCTTTATTTTTCCTTTGTTAAGATATAAGTTGTGATTTTAACTATTCAATTGGGTTGAGGTTATTAGGTTTTCTAAACCATTCTGTGTTGTGGATAGCAATACTGTATCATCAGCATATCAAATCTCTGATATGCCATGACCACCGATATTTAGGGCATCATACAGCTCCCTGTTTATATCATCTCTGACATTTCTCATAATATTTTTGGCGTACAGGTTCAATAAATAGGGGGACAACACAGCTCATGTGACTACACATGACATCAGAATATCACCGCCTGGCACTAACACATGTGTTTCAGTATATGAATACCCAATCCATGTTGTTGCTCACATGTATAACTTGTTCATGGAGATCTTATTTAGTTTCTGCTAGCAAGGCTGCTTCATCAACATATCTAAGGTAATGGACAGGAATGGGCATTATAACATCTGAGGAACATATAATAATCTATTCAGGTGGAGAGAAACAACAGCGAGAAGTAGCAATTATAATGGATACAGAGAGAGCAAAATCAATCAAAGGATATTGGACTGTATCAGACAGAGTGTTACTGGTGAAGTTGAGTGGAAAACCTTTTGATGTCAATGTCATACAAGTTTATGCACCAACAGCAGATAGTAGTGATGACAGCATTGATTAATTTTATAATGGTTTAGAGAAAGCTTCAAGAAATGCAAGAATTCTGAAGTAAATATCATAATGGGTGACTTGAATGCCAAAGTTGGAAATCAACAGGATGGATGCATAGTGGGCAAGTATGGACTCGGGGAACAGAATAAAAGAGGTTGCAGACTTGTACAGTGGGCAAAAGAGCATAATTTGATTATTGGAAACACCTGGTATCAACAGTACCCAAGGAGATTATGGACATGGAGGAGTCCTGATCATGAGATCAGAAATCAGATTGATTACATCTTCATCAACAGATTTCTAAATGCTTTAAAAGTCGCAAAAACTATACCAAGCGCAGACTGCTACAGCAACCATAGATTAATCTTAAGCAATTTACATATACAATTAAAGAAAGTCAAATATTCACCAAGAAACACAAAATTTGATCTACAGGCACTGAAGAGTGAGGAAATAAAAGATAAATTCAATGTAGAGGTAAAGAACAGATTTGATGCATTGTCCGATATGGAAATATTATTTCAAGACGTCAGTGACCAATGGGAAATATTAAAGAAATCAGTCAACCAAGCTGCAGAAACAACCATCCCAAAAATAAAGATAATAGGACGCAAGAAATGGATGACGGAAGACATCTTAAAACTCATGGAAGTAAGAAGAAATAACAAAAATAACAAGGAAAAATATGAAGAGATTCACAGGAAAATTAGGAAGCTATGCAAAGAGGCAAAAGAAACATGGCTTGATGAAAATTGCAAGGAAATTGAAAACCAACACAACACCCGGAATACCAAATTAATGCACAAAAGAATTAATGACATCACTAACAAAAGAACACACACATCAACGGGTTGCCTAAAAACCAAAGATGGCAAAATCATAATAGAAAAAGATCAGATTTTACATGCGTGGTCAGATTATGTGAAAGACCTTTATGATGATACAAGAGAAGAACAATATCATCATCGGAATAATAATGAAGGACCATCAATTTTGAAGATGGAAGTTCAGAATGCTCTTAACCATATGAAAACTGGCAAGACCCCCGGGTACAGATAACATCACAGTAGAAATGATCAATGCCTTAGAAGAATATGGAATAGACCAAGTCACCAGACTGCTGAACGCAATATACGATACTGGAGATAAACCTTCTGAATTACTTAATTCCATATTTATTGCAATCCTGAAGAAGTCAGGAGCCTTGGAATGTGATCAACAGCGAGCAATTAGTATAATGAGCTACATCACGAAGATTCTTCTAAGAATTATCATGCAAAGAGTTAGGAAGAAAATACAACCCGAAATAGGAGAAGAACAATGTGGGTTTGTAGAAGGCAAGGGCACAGTAAATGCTGTGTATATACTGAGAACAGTAATTGAACGTTCTATAGAAGTAAACAAAGATCTATATCTTTGCTTTATTGACTACACAAAGGCTTTCGATAAAGTGAGACATGTCGACATGATAAGGATGCTTGAAGATCTACAAATTGATGGAAAAGACCTTAGACTTGTAAAAAACATATATTGGAAACAACAAGCTGCCATCAGAATTGATAACGATGTAGGTCAATATCAGCCTATTAAAAGAGGTGTGAGACAGGGATGTGTAATGTCTCCAGATCTTTTTTCCCTGTACAGTGAAAATATTTTCAGAAATATAGAAGATATGGAAGGAATCAACATTGGGGGACGATACATCAATAACATTAGATATGCAGATGATACAGTCTTGATTGCAGACAATGAACAGGACCTGCAACATTTAGTAGATGCGGTTGTTGCACACAGTGAACAACTAGGGTTAGAACTGAATATTAAGAAGACACAGATTATGGTCGTCACTGGGAAGAAGGAATTTCCACAATGTGATATACGAGTAAATGGGCATATTCTTAAGCAAGTGAATCGATACAGTTATCTCGGCACAGTCATAACATCTGATGGGAGATGCCTTGAAGAGATTAGAACAAGAATTGCCATTGCGAAGGTAGCCTTTTGCAAGATGAAAAACATACTGACCAATAAAAAGATATCAATTGAAAAGAGAAAAAGAGTGTTGAAGTGCTACATAGAACCTATACTTTTGTATGGATGTGAAGCGTGAACAATAAACAGTCAAGCTGAAAAACAGCTGATGGCTGTGGAAATGTGGTTTCTGAGGAAAATGCAAAGAATACCATGGACAGACAGAAAAACCAATGAACAAGTCCTTCAAGAAACAAATGAAGATCGTAAACTGATTAGAGACATTAGACGTAGACAGTCACAATGTTTTGGGCATGTTATGAGATGAAATGACTTGGAGAACTTGGTGATGACTGGCAAGTTCAAAGGGAAGAGATCAAGGGGAAGACCGAGAGGTAAATATCTAAATGAACTAAATGGCTTGGCCACGTGGCATGGTCGAGACAGAAACACGGAGCTGATCCACGACTCTGGTGATCGAGTGAGATGGCAGAACATGACCACCCACGCTTATCGGCATGGCGCATGATGGATGGATGTACAGCTAATAGATCATTACAATGTGTTCAGATTAATGACCTGACTTAGACTGGCTAAACTCACTCTCTCACTTTAATTTTGAATCATGCGAGCTTCACAATTTTCTCTAGTATCCATGCAGTTTCTTTAAACTGCTCTCAATAAGTTCCTCATACTTGACCATATTGATTGGGCTCATGTCAGTTCTCAGTGAGTCTGGCCAGCTCTTAAATTATTGCCATGCTGCTCTGCTGATGTAAAATCCCAGCACCAGTTTTGCACACCCAGCTCAATTCTGAGCTTAGTGAGGTCAAAGAGAACTCCGTAACACAGTCCCCATAGTCATGGAACTTTGGTTTGGGATCAGGAGAAAAGTCTCGATACCAGCCTCACTCTGATGGTGGCAAGACCTTTTCAGGTCTCAGGTGATCTGAATGTTACTGCTGGGCACTTAAAATACAGTGTTCTGGAGGATTCACAATCAACAGAGCAGAGTCTGTAACATTTCTCTGAGAATCTCCACCTAACGTAGGTAATCATTGACCAAGATTATATTCTTCACAGGTGAGAGGTCACTCCTGGAGTGTGTAGCCTTGACATACATACTACTAGACTAATCATGTGCCATGTGAAATCAGATCTATGTTCAGTGGTAACCAATAATTTTCAGGAACTCCCTCCATGTTTATCCTCTGATTATGAATTACAGAGGATGAGAGCTCTACACATCTAATACTGGCAGCAGAATGATCATTTATCCAACTGCTAACCAAGCAGTCAGAACTGCTGTATGCAGTGAATGCATCTCTCAGTGGAAGAACAGCATACACTCACATAACAGATCTGACTCAATCTATCAGTTTCCTTACCTGCAGTCTTCCATTTATATAGAGCATTAAACACACCTCTAGTACTACCTTTAGTAAGCTTGATTAACCCACAGAACAATGGGACTGTTAGCAAGATTGTTTCATGTTCATGTCACATTAAGTTGTCATTGGCACCTTGCCATCTTGACAGACGATAGTTTGGTACATTGTGCTTCAAAAAGGCATTACAACTACAACCCATGGTGGTTGCAAATGTGACTGATCAGACCAGTTTGCGCTGTACATGCAAATGGATGCATGTGAACACACAGTCATTTTCACCATCATGCACTATCTTATGTCTCATTCGCTCAGTGTGTGACCTATCTGCAATCATTTTCCCCTTTGTTTTTATTCCATTTGTGATATTTGCCCTCCATGCAACACGTTTGGCAGCGACTTGCTCCCAATGTGCATTATAAATGCTTGTATCAATCATGTCCCGCTTACACACACCTTTATATCGTGGTAAGGTCAACCCTGAGATCTCTTACCCATCTGTAATTCACCAAAAAAGATGTCCTTTGGTATTCTACCATCATCCATCCTCCAAACAGTGTCCTATCCATGTGAGTCTACGAAGACTGAGCATGGAATACACCGTCACACAACCTGATCTTTCCAATACTTCCCAGACACCACTTATGAAAGCTGTTTAAACGTTTTTTCTTGTAGTCAGTAAGTTGACCAGGCTTCACTGCCATAAAGAAGAGTACTAAGGACACAGGCCTGATGGACAAAGACTTTTGGTTTGGCTGTAGGTTTCCTGTTCTCCCAGACTCTTTTTGTTAACCTGCTCATTGTTGTGTCCTGCCTTACCAATCCTGATGTTGATTTCCTGATCTAGGGATAATTTGCTATTTACCTCTGATCCTAAATATGTGAAATGGTCTCCTATCTCCAGTTCCTCGTCATCAATAAAGATTGGTGGTACCCCATGTGCACCTTGTGACATAATCTGTGTCTTCTTTTTGCTAATTGTTAAACCAAATTCAGAACAAGCATTGGATAATGCAGATAGTAGACGTAATTCTTCCCTCATAGTGGGTCGTAATTGCAGCGTCATCTGCAAACAGCAACTCTCAGATCAGCACCCTCCTAATTTTGGTCTTGGCTTCAATCTCTGAGCTTTGTAGAGTCCTGCCATTTGAGCGTGAGTGAATGTATATAACCATCCTGATCACTGAAAGGCATATTTCAGTAGAAGTGAAAAGTATATTCCAAAGAGGGTGGGAGCTACATTAAGTTGTACCACAACTGGTTGTCACTTTGTACCACAACTATTTGTTTCAGACAAGAAGGCAATGTTCCCTTTAATAATATGCCAATTTTGTGTTTCCTGGCCTAGAGGTTAGCAACTTTTCTCCGTAATCTCGTATACTCTCGTAAGTAACGTGGTGACGGTGAGAATCAGCAGTGGTTCGAATCGCGTCGGTAACTTACAGGGTATGTGAGCCGGCCGCTCAGAAAGCAATGGCAAACTACTGAGCGTAATCTTGCCAAGAAATCAACAATCAGCTGGAAGATGCTGATGTTGACAGCGATGTCCTGTAAAGGATATGCAAAACATTTATTTTATCAATTTTGTGTATTCTCATAAACTGCTTACGCAACTAAAATAGCAAACTAGTCAGCAATAAATTTAACCTAGACTATCAGTGTGTATGTTATTTTACACCAATATTCAGTAACTGTTTATTTGTTAGATTCAGCTTGCACGAGCTGTTTATCTATTACACTTCATCTGCATTTATCTGTCAGCACAGTTACATGCAATAGTTCCTCATCCATAACACAACAGTTTCAATAACAGTTCATCAATTATCATGTACTATCACAACTAATTTTAGTTTGTTACCTGTGTATCTTATTATTAACTAAGTATTTACTATGGTGTGTTTCAGAAATACATCCATCTTCAGAAAACTATCCTTCCATCTTCATACAAGAGCATTCACAAATGGAACTTGTGAAACAAGAACTATCAGATGTACCTTGTGAGGAAAAACACCAGAGAGTCCGTCATGTGGTAGACATGACAGGTTGTGACATCATTCAAGAAATGGCAGGAGGCAGTAAAACAGAATTAAGATTGACTGAGAATAGTTATAAGGCAAAACTAGATCACAACAATTGTTGTCTGTCAGTGAATGTGTCTTCTACACCATACATATCTAGTGTTTGTGATTCAGGTGTCAATGTAAATAGACACACAAGAACAAATATAGCACTGAAGCCTCACAAACGTGATGACTGTGGTGCTTCTTTCCCTTACTTTAGCAATCTGAAGTGCCACATAAGAAGACATATAGGAGAAAAACCTCACAAATGTGAAGAATGTGGTGCTTCTTTTGCTAGAGCTGACAGTCTGAACAGCCATAAGAGAACACACACAGGAGAGAAATGCATCTTTTAGTCACGCTAGCAGTCTTATTAGTCATAAGAGAACACATACAGGAGAGAAACCTTACAAGTGTGATGGTTGTGGTGCATCTTTTAGTCACGCTAGCAGTCTGAGTAGTCATAAGAGAACACATACAGGAGAGAAACCTTACAAGTGTGATGATTGTGGTGCATCTTTTAGTGAACATAGACATCTGAGTAGGCATAAGAGAATACATACAGGAGAGAAACCTTACAAGTGTGATGGTTGTGGTGCATCTTTTAGTCAGGCTAGCAATCTGAGTGGCCATAAGAGAACACATACAGGAGAGAGACCTTACAAGTGTGATGATTGTGGTGCATCTTTTAGTGAAGCTAAAATTCTGAAGGAACATAAGAGAACACATACAGGAGAGAAACCTTACAAGTGTGATGGTTGTGGTGCATCTTTTAGTCACGCTAGCAGTCTGAGTATTCATAAGAGAACACATACAGGAGAGAAACCTTACAAGTGTGATCATTGTGGTGCATCTTTTATTCTAGCGCACCATTTGAGCCGCCATAAGAGAACACATACAGGAGAGAAACCTTACAAGTGTGATCATTGTGGTGCATCTTTTATTCTAGCGCACCATCTGAGCCGCCATAAGAGAACCCACACAGGAGAGAAACCTTACAAGTGTGCTCATTGTGGTGCATCTTTTAGTCAAGCTGGAAATCTGAGCCGCCATAAGAGAACACATACAGGAGAGAAACCTTATACATGTGATGACGGGTGCATTTTTAACTAAAGCTGGCATTCTGAAGAGCCATAAGAGAATACATGCATGGAGATACCTTACAAGCGAAGATTTTAGTGCATCTTTTATTAAGGTTGGCAGTCTGAAACGCCATAGAAACCTTAAACATGTGATGACTGGTGCATTTTTAACTAAAGCTGGCATTCTGAAGAGCCATAAGAGAATACATGCAGGGAGATACCTTACAAGCGAAGATTTTAGTGCATCTTTTATTAAGGTTGGCAGTCTGAAACGCCATAAGAGAATACATTGAAGTGCCACAAGAAAACTCATACAGGAGAGAAACAATTTATTATATGTGGTGATTATAGAGCATCTTTTTCTTGAGCGCACTATCTTAATTGTCAGTTACAAAAGAGATTAATAGTGGTATGTTTTTTGCACATATTTTGTTGAATTGTTTGGTAGCTGATTTACCACAAGTGAATGCCCACAGGAGAGAAATCTTACACATGTGTGTTTGTAGTTCATCTCGTACTCCAAACATTCAAGAGAGAAAACTCATAATTGTGATAATTCTAAAGCATCTTCAACTCAAATAGGTATTGTGTCTCAAGAGAAGACATACAAGAAAGAATCTGAATATATTATGACTTGTGCACCTATTATTCTAACAGAACATCCTAATTATCACTTTGGAAAACATATATTGCAAGTGTGATATCTGTGGTATCATTTTTGTTGTTGTTGGTCAAATTAGGCAGATGATATACCAAGAGAAAATGCAAAGGAGAGACAGATTGCAAGTATGATGTTAATTTTCCATATACTATTCTCACAAACAGTTTGACCTTCCATGAGAGAACATGTTCTGGAAAAAAAATATTTAGGTGTAATGATTCCTTTACTGCAGCTGGCAATCACAATCACCACAAGAGAATACATACAGGTGTGCAAAGATACATATCTAATGGTTGTGTGTATCTCTAACTAACCATTACTGAATCTTACCATTTGAGCACCACTAGGGATCACATACAGAAGCAAAATCTTTCAAATGTGACAATTATGGTGCATATTTATCTCAGAGAGGTTTTTTTATTTTATTTGAGATAAGATACATGATAGAAATCTTACAAATGTGATACTTGTGGTTATTTTATATTCAGGTTTAGAGAATGTTGTACTGTACATACGCATTGATAAGAGAGAAAAATTACAAATGTAATGATTATGGTTTGTCATTTATTAGTGTTAGCCAGCTCATTTGCATAGTTGATAGCGAACTGAGCTATAATGTCATGAGTCATGTAGAAATGGGTTCGATGCCAGGGTTCATGACCTGGGAAAGTGAGTGAAAAATTGGTTACCCATTTCTCTGTGCATTCAGTCCTATATATTGTGATGGCTCTATCACATCACAGACCCATGGCAGGAAACTGCTTGGGGACAATATTTACTAGTGCTGGACATGTGACCTGCCAGCTCCACATGAAAACACATGCTATACTTTCCTTGCTGTGTTCTACAACATGAAAACACAGACTATACTTTCCTTGCTGTGTTCTACAACATGAAGACACAGACTATACTTTCCTTGCTGTGTTCTACAACATGAAGACACAGACTATACTTTCCTTGCTGTGTTCTACAACATGAAAACACAGACTGTACTTTCCTTGCTGTATTCTACAACATGAAAACACAGACTATACTTTCCTTGCTGTGTTTTACAACATGAAAACACAGACTGTACTTTCCTTGCTGTATTCTACAACATGAAGACACATACTATACTTTCCTTGCTGTGTTCTACAACATGAAGACACATACTATACTTTCCTTGCTGTATTCTACAACATGAAGACACATACTATACTTTCCTTGCTGTATTCTACAACATGAAGACACATACTATACTTTCCTTGCTGTGTTCTACAACATGAAAACGCATACTATACTTTCCTTGCTGTGTTCTACAACATGAAAACACATACTATACTTTCCTTGCTGTGTTCTTCAACATGAAAACAGACTATACTTTCCTTGCTGTGTTCTACAGCATTAAAATTTGCATGTGAGGACAGGAAATGTGCTTCCAATAAAGTATCATTTTAAACAAGTCAATCTGCCTGGACTTAACATCAATGGAAGAATCATAAAAAATATTAGGCATGCTTTATCCTAATCACACCTTCGCAACATCAACTCCTGCAAGATGAGATGCCTGAGGAGAGCTGCCAACCTAATAATCCGAGACCGAGTAAGAAATGCTGTTATCAGACAGAGTGTGGGATCAACACCTTGTGCCACATTTATTGAAAGACAGAAGATCAAGTGGTTTGGCCATGTCGTTAGAATGCAACACCAACAACTATCATCACTGGCCTTACATCTAAGATCATCTGCGACAAGACCAAGAGGACGTCCAAGAAGAAAATGGATTGATGACATCAAAGACATTTTACAATCACACAGAATTACACTATCCAGTGCCTGCCCACCGGGCGCTGGAACACAAATTATTCCTCCCCACGACGCCTGACGGCAGAAGTTGAAGATGATGATGATGATTATGATACAGTGTTACTAGCAGAAAGAGAGCAAGAGTTACAAAAACTAGTGGAACAAGTAAACAGATATGGTGCAGAATGTGACTTAGATATTAACATCCAAATCAAAACAAAAAATGAAAACTACGATAACTAGCAGTGGCAAAGAGAGGCTATCAATTAGCAGCACAGTAAACAGGCAGACACTAGAACAAGTTGCACGTTTCTCCTTTCTTGGACATGTGATAATGGAGGGTGGCAGAAGTGAAACAAAAATCAAAAAGAGAATAGGAATTACCAAAAATGCTTTCAACAGCATGAAATCAGTATTAACATCTAGAGAGGTTAACAATGTATTAGATATGATAATTGTGAAATGGTATGTATATTAAACACTAGCATATGGCGCGGAAGTCTCGACATTAAACTAACAATTAGAAAGCCAAATAGAGGCACTGGATTCATGGATATACTGAAGAATATGTAGTATTTCATGGAAATAAAAACAATCAAATACAGAGGTTCTAGAAATAAAACGGATTACAGACGACCTAACGTTCATTCTTCCGGAGACATTATTTTTAGTGTTTTCCTGTGGATTATGTGGTGTTATTCCTTATTCTTTTATTGCAAGTGTTAACAAGATGCCATGGAAGGAAGGTGGTTGATGAAATTATGAGGGCAGCCGACAGATAGTTTTTGGTTATGGTCTCAAGTTTTAGGCAGAAATCTCTTTCATGAGACAATGGCTGGCGTCACCGACCAGTATGGTCACTGCCTAGGAAGGAAAGCAACGGCAAACTACCTTCTTTAAAAGTGCCTAGTTCATTGTGATTCGCCTAACTACAGATCACCACAAGACAAGGACAGAGACATTAAAATTAGCAACATGGAATGTTAGGACGTTAAACGACGAAAAATTAGATAACATCAAACAAGAAATAGAAAGAGAAAATTAATATTTTAGCAATGTGCGAAACGAGATGGGCAGGAGCAGGCTTTAAGAAAGATGAAGATTTTAAGATTATTTATTCTGGAGGAGAAGATCAACAAAGAGGGGTAGCAATTATCTTGGATCGGCAAACATCAAAATATGTTCAAGGATATTGGGCCGTGTCAGACAGAGTTCTACTAGTTAATTTAAGAGACCTTTTAGCATAAACGTTAGTCAGATATATGCCCCAACAGGAGTATCCAGTGAAGAAAGTGTAGAGGCATTTTATAATGACATAGAGTCTGCTTTACAGAAATGTAAACATTCAGAAATAAACATCATAATAGGGGACTTCAATGCAAAAGTAGGAAACCATGGTTTGGGAGAGAGAAACGAAAGAGGATACAGACTTGTAGAGTGGGCAAAAGAGCAGGAAATGATTGTAGGAAACACCTGGTGTAAACAACACCCTAGAAGATTATGGACATGGAGGAGTCCTGATAGCAGGATTAGAAATAAGACTGATTAGCAGAAGGTTTCGAAATGTGTTAAAAATTGCAAAAACAGTTCCCAGTGCTGATTGTTTTAGTGACCACAGATTACTTACAGGTACATTGAGGGTAAAGTTAAAGAAAGTCAAGTATATAACAGGAAACACTAAATATGATCTGTGTACATTGAGAAATGACAAGGAATTACAAAACAAATTCAACATATAAGTACAGAACAGATTTGATGTATTGTCTGATCTAGAGATCCTATTTCAAGGTGTGGATGATCAATGAGAAATGTTGAAGAATTCAATCAGTTTGGCTGTAGAAACAACTATTCTAAAATTAAAGAAGGTGGGTCGTAAGAAATTGATTTTTTTTTTTTAAATTCGTATATCCTTTTATCATTTGAAGTTGTATGTATTCCTTTTACAGGAATCGCTGTCAACAGCAGCATCTTTCAGCTGTCTGTTGATTTCTTGGCAAGATTACGCTCAGTAGTTCGTCATTGCTTTCTGAGCGGCCAGCTCAGTTATTCCGCAAGTCACCAGCGGGGGTAGAACCGCTTCCAGCTCTCGCCCACTATGAGACTCTGCGAGATAAACGGGATTACGGAGAAAGTGGTGTAACCCCTCGGCCAGAGAGACCGGCAAGAAATGGATGACTGAAAAAATTTTACAACTAATGGAAACAAGAAGACTCAACAAAAATAATCCTGCCAAATATGAAGAAATTCACAGACATGTCAGAATGTTATGTAAGGAGGCAAAAGAAGCATGGCTTGAGAAGAACTGCATAGAAATTAAAAAACAACACAACAGTAAAAATACCAAATTAGTGCACAAGAGAATTCAGGAACTTACTAATAAAAGAACAAGAACATCAGCAGGCTGTCTAAAAACTAAAGATCGCGAAATCATAATAGAAAAAGATCAGATTCTACATTAATAGTCAGATTATGTGAAAAACGTTTATGATGATAACAGAGATGAATAGTATGGTATTCAATTTAATCATGAAGGGCCGCCAATTTTTAAGATGGATGTTCGGAATGTTCTAAAACATATGAAAGCTGGCAAGACCCCCATTTCGGATAATATCACAACAGAAATGATTAAAGCTTTAGATGAATATGGAATAGATCAAGTCACCCGACTGCTGAACACATTATATGATACGGGAGATATACCTTCTGAATTATGTAATTCTGAATTTATTGCAATCCCAAAGAAATCAGGGGCCTTGGAATGTCATCAACATAGAACAATTAGTATAATGCGTCACATCTCGAAGATTTTGCTACGAATTATCATGCAAAGAGTTCGGAAGAAAATACAACCTGAAATAGGGGAAGAACAATATGGGTTTGTGGAAGGAAAGGGTACAGTAAATGTTGTGTATATGCTTCGATCATATATTGAACGTTCTGTAGAAGTAAACAAAGATATACATTTTTACTTTATTGACTACACAAAGGCTTTCGATAGAATTTAGTTTAGTCGAAGGATCAACATCACAGCACATGGGTGTAACCCATAAGTGCACGAACTCTGTAGCACTGGCGAGGAACCTGAAATACAGAGACCAGGGGCTATTTTATTAGTAAAGCCCACGTGAAAAAAAAATCCCGATCCTCGCCGGGGCTTGAACCCGGGACCTCCAGCACTGAAGGTGGACACCATACCTCGAGACCACACAGCCACCCCTGAGTAAGACATGAGTAAGACATGTCGACATGATAAGGATACTTGAAGATCTACAAATTGATGGGAAAGGGAAACAACAAGCTGCCATAAGGATTGATAATGAAGTAGGACAGTATCAGCCTATTAAGAGAGGTATGAGACAGGGATGTGTAATGTCATCTTTTTTTCCTATACAGTGAAAATATTTTCAGAAATGTAGAAGATATAAAATAAATGGAATCATCATTGGAGGACGAAACATCAGTAACATTAGATATGCAGATGATACAGTCTTGATTGCAGACAATGAGCAGGATCTGCAACAATTAGTAGATAGTATCTAAGATACTGTTGTTGCACACAGTGTACAACTGGGGTTAGAATTAAATTGTAAAAAGACATAGATTATGGTCGTCACTAGGACGAAATAAATTCCACAAGTAATTGGGAATATTCTTCAACAAGTTAATCGGTACAATTATCTCGGAACAGTCATAACATCTGATGGGAGATGCCCTGAAGAGATTAGAACAAGAATCGCCATGGCGAAAGTAGCCTTTGGCAAGATGAAAAACATACTGACAAATAAAAAGATGTTAATTGAAACAAGAAGAGGTGCTACATAGAGCCTATACTTTTGTATGGATGTGAAACTTCGACAATGAGCAGTCAAGCTGAAAAACATCCGATGGCTGTAGAAATGTGGTTTCTGAGGAGAATGCAAAGGATACCATGAACAGACAGAAAAACAAATTACCAAGTACTCATTCATTCATTCATTCAGTAGCATGTCCTTTGCAGAATCTTGCTCCCATAACCATAACAACCTTCCGGAAAACCTCTCGATCATAAGCAAGATGTCCCGCGTCCGATACACCCTTCTGGAGATCATCCGCCACATCCTGCACCCATCTTCTCTTTGGAGTTCCTCTTCCTCTCTTCCCAGGCATATATCACTCCATTATTGTTCTCTCCAGTGTTGGAACTCTTCGCTGGTTGCTGAGGATGGGGACGGAGCGCTTATGGGAATGTCCCGAATGCTGTGATGTCGGTTCCTAGATCAATCAATCAATCAATCATATTGTTCTCTCCAAACTTTCGTGACGTTTCAAGTGACCAAAATATTTCAATTTTCTTTTGTTTTATCGTCTTTAACAGCCAACCTTCTTCAATATTTAGCTCCTGAAGTATGGATGCATTTGTTCTTTTCTTTACCCAAGGTATTTTTAGAACTCATCTATAACATTTATATTCAAAGGCATTTATGCGCTGTTCAGCTTGTTTAGTAAGTGTCCAGGTCTCACAGGCGTATGTTGCAATGGGAAAGATGGATGACCAAGTACTACAGGAAACAAATGAAAATCGTAAATTGATTAGAGAAACTAGACGTAGACAGTCAAAAATTGTTTGGACATGTTATGAGAAGGAATGAATTGGAGAACTTGGCGACAACTTGCAAGATCGAAGGGAAAGGCAGAGGTAAAGACAGAGATGTAAACACCTGGATGGCTTGGCCACATGGCATGATCGAAACAGGAACACTGAGCTGATCCACGACTCTGGTGATCGAGTTAAGTAGCGAGTCATGACCGCCCACACTTTCCGGCATGGCACATGATGGATGGATGGATTACATAAGAGGGTTGATTAAAGAAATAAAACTGAGGCAAGTGAAATATTATGGCCATGTTAAAAGACATAAAACTCTTATAAAAACAATACTGGAGGGTAAGGATGAAGGCAAGTAAGCAAAATGTAGACATCGGTACAGGTGGGCAGATAACATCAAAATATGGACGAACAGTAACTTGACAGAATGTATAGTCAGGGCAAAGACCCATTGTAGACAACCTTCATTGTAGAGACAGCTCCTGATTGATTGATTGATTGATTGAGTGGCGATAGATGAGACAAATGACAGGCAATAAATTATTTACTAAAGGTAGTCATCATCGCAGACTCAGCGTTGTGTATATAGTACAGAACATATTTGGTAAGAATAAAGAACACAGAACCATCAGTCTGAATTCGCATTACACAGTAATGTTTAAAAACCCCCTGACGGGTCGCAGATCACCAATCTGGCTAAACAAATGTACCCAGGCCGTGTGTCATATGTCCAAGAGAGTTTTAAGAACGTGACAGTGGCCCCACAATGGTATTTGCTATTCGACCTTCGACAGGGAACACCGGATCAGCTCTGATTACGAATCCATATATTTCCAAATCAGCATAAAGTCGTCTACGTCCTTTATTTAATATTTCCAACAGGCGTCACAGTGACATGCTAGCGCTTCTTGGATGATGCGAAACCAGCCGTCGTGAAGGCCGTGATTAAATCAGCTTTCCCAGACCTCGTCCAATAAATTTGCGAATGCTGTTACAATGTATTAAACAGTAACTTCCCCTTGACACCGGGTGAGAAGAGACGGCTGCGGTGGCACAAAAACAGCCTGAGAACTTGCACGCATAAGAAACTATCAAGAAAAAAAAAATCTTGCAATAAGGTGGATTCATAGGCGTCTTACTAGACCCCCATCTTTCATGTCTTTTTCAGGACCCATTCCCCACTGTTCCAAGCCTAGCAAAGTCTAAAAACAAAACCTATATATTTTGTATAATTCTATATCAACACTAACCTTTTAACACAGAACTATCTTTTAATTTCATAACTTGCTGCAACTCACTAATCAATTAAAAAAAAAAAAAAACTTTTCTATTTCAACAGAAACCTCTCCCAACATCTTAATATACCAACGCGCTTACTCCCTAATTCAATTACATATCCACTTACATAATTTCTAATTCATTCATTCATTCAGTAGCATGTCCTTTGCAGAACCTCGCTCCCATAACAACCTTCCGGAAAACCTCTCGATCATAAGCAAGATGTCCCGCGTCTGATACACCCATCTGGAGATCATCCGCCACATCCTGCACCCATCTTCTCTTTGGCCTTCCTCTTCCTCTCTTCCCAGGCATATACCCTTCCATTATTGTTCTCTCCAAACTTTCGTGACGTTTCAAGTGACCAAAATATTTCAATTTTCTTTGTTTTATCGTCTTTAATAGCCAACCTTCTTCAATATTCAGCTCTTGAAGTATGGATGCATTTGTTCTTTTCTTTACCCAAGATATTCTTAGAACTCGTCTATAACATTTATATTCAAAGGCATTTATGCGCTGTTCAGCTTGTTTAGTAAGTGTCCATGTCTCACAGGCGTATGTTGCAATGGGAAAGATGCATGCTCTTAAAAATCTAATTTTTGTAGTTCTGTCTGTCCCACTCCATAATTTATTCAGCTGTTTTAGTCTTTGAAGAGCAATTGATAGTCGTCGTTTAATTTCTTTCATTGTGTCACCGTTGTTGGTAATCAATGACCCAAGATATTCAAAATTTTCCACCACCTCCAATTTTTCCTCATTAATGTATATTTCTTTCTCCATAGTAGTTTTATCTGTATGCATTATCTTTGTTTTTGCTATGTTAAGATATAAGTTGTGATTTTCACTATTCAGTTGGGTTGAGGCTATTAGAGTTTTCTATGCCATTCCTGTGTTGTGGAGAGTAATACTGTATCATCAGCATATCGGAATCTCTGGTATGTCATGACCGCCGATATTTAGGGCATCATATAGCTCCCTGTTTATATAATCTCTTACATTTCTCATTATATTTTCGGCGTACAGGTTAAACAAATAGGGTGACAGCACGCAGCCCTGACGGACTCCTTGCTTGATGTCAAACCAATCTGATGCCTCGCCATCTATTCTAACTGCTGCTTGTTGGTCTAGATAGAGCATTTTTATGGGTTGTACTACATGTGATGGAAAGCCCATATTCCTCATGATTTCCCAAAGTTTCTGATGTTGTACACAGTCAAATGCCTTTGAATAATCCACAAAACATGAGAATAGGTTTACATTAAATTCTCTGCACTTCTCTATTATTAAACGCATATTGACAATGTGATCTTTTGTTCCTCTTCCTTGTCTAAATCCAGCTTGAACCACGTTAATTTCTTCTTCCATTTTCTTACGAAGTCTTCCCATTATGATGTTTAGTAGAATTTTACTTGCATGACTGATCAGGGCAACAGTTTTATAGTTGGTGCATAATTTCAGGTTGCCTTTGTTTTGGTATTGAAATGAAGATAGTTCTCTTCCAATCTTTTGGCCAAATACCATGTTTCCAAATCTTTGTACATAATGCATGATATATGTGAATGCTTTTTTCTCCTCCCGCTTTAATTAGTTCAGCTGGTATCTCATCACATCCAGGTGATTTACCATTCTTCAGGTTCTTTATAGCCCAAGCAATTTCATCTAATGAGGGTTCAGGTTCTGTCTCTGCTGTCACTGGCTCATGTATCTCATTCATATCCTCACTGTCACTCACATCATACATTCCACTGCAGTACTCCTGCCATCTTTCTAGAATTTGTCTAGATTCTGTTAAGGTATTTCCCATCTTGTCACAGATAACATTCAATTGAGGTTGAACATTTCTTGTCAATAACTTCATTTCTTTGAACATTTCATAATCGCTTCCAGTCTTATGATATTGCTCTATTCTGGTACAGCAATCTTGTATATTTTTGTCCTTTCTTGTGTTATTTCTTATTTCTCGAGTTTAAAGATTTATACTTCATCCTGCTGTTATCGGATTCAACTCCTTTCTGTTTCAGCTCCCTTCGTTGTTTTATTAATTCTAACGTGTCTGATGTAATCCATGGCTTAAGTTGCTTTTTCTTGGTCGGGAATTAGATCTTTTATCAAGATATCTCTAGCTTGTACTGCCAGTTCATCAGGTGTCGTTTCTTCTTGTACAGACATCAAGACCTCAAAGCGATTCCTAACTTCTACAGTGTTTGCATCCGGTATTTTGTGAGATCAAAACGAAGTGGCCTTGGTCCTTGATAAGCTTTTTGAAGTGCCTTGGTCCTTGGATAAGCTTTTTGAGTTTTAATTTCAGATCTGCTTCTAAAAACTGATGATCTGTATCACAGTCTGCACTACGTAGGGTTTTTGCAGATGTTATGCTTGATCTCCATCTTCTTTGTATTAAAATATAATCTATCTGATTTTTGGTAATACTGTCTGGAGACTTCCATGCGAAGAGTCTTCTTGGATGTTGTTTTAAAAAAGCGTGTTGGCTATCTTTAACTCATTTTCTGTGCAAAATTCAATTAATTTGTCATCTGCATCATGTCTATTGTCGCCAGTCGTCCCTAGGGGGGAAGTGGAGTCAACAGGCACACTGTTTAAAATCCTTTTCCTTATTGTGGGCTTTTGCCGGACCTTTGTCTCATAACCCCCCCCAGTCTCAGGGACCTTATTTTTTCCCCTCTTTCCCCCTTCTTCTTCTAACCCCTAAAAATACCCTTCATATTGTTTCAGAACATACCCACACAAAAAATGTATTTTAACAAATGATAAATTAAAACATTTAATACAAGAAAAGTGTCACGTGTGTGTGTGTGTGCACTGTTTCCATGTGGAAAAATGTAGTATTTTCTATGGTGTATGTGAGAATAGAGTATTAGCTCAGGATCGTTCATCATGTTCGGCCATGCCAAATCACACCACAGTAAGTTCAGAACAGGTCTCACCGAATGTCGCATCTCCCCGGACAATGGTTGACTTCTTGGAGTTATCCGAAAATATATCCCGGGTGATTGTTCTCCACTACTGAATATGGCCTATTAATGTTCATGAACCGGAACACACTATGTAAAAAATTATGTTCCTTAAAAACCTGATACCAACGAAGATCTCCCTATATCTCACACGAGTTTAAAGAAAACCCTTTTTGTCCGGTTGCAAAAGTTTTCTGAATGAGTGTCCCCCACTCTGCAACCTCTCTACAAATTAAAATTATCGTCACTCGACATAGTCATAGTTACTTCACATCACTGTTATTCCACCTCTCTACCTAATATTGTCATTGTCTATGGAGGTGTTAATTTTAGGAAAACGCCGTTTTGGGTTTGCTGAACGCAACATTTTCGCCTGTTTTTTACCCACAATTAAAGCAAGTTAGCGATGAAACTTTCCAAAAGTCTGAAAATATGGTGCAGAATTCGAAGATCCCCCTACAAGTGATGGTTTTCTATTGAAAGGCCCCTGACGGGTCGCAGATCACCAATCTGGCTAAACAAATGTACCCAGGCCGTGTGTTCATATGTCCAAGAGAGTTTTAAGAACGTGACAGTGGCCCCACACTGGTATTTTGCTATTCGACCTTCGACAGGGAACACCGGATCAGCTCGATTACGAATCCATATATTTCCAAATCAGCATAAAGTCGTCTACGTCCTTTATTTAATATTTCCAACAGGCGTCACAGTGACATGCTAGCGCTTCTTGGATGATGCGAAACCAGCCGTCGTGAAGGCCGTGATTAAATCAGCTTTCCCAGACCTCGTCCAATAAATTGCGAATGCTGTTACAATGTATTCAACAGTAACTTCCCCTTGACACCGGGTGAGAAGAGACGGCTGCGGTGGCACAAAAACAGCCTGAGAACTTGCACGCATAAGAAACTATCAGAAAAAAAAAATCTTGCAATAAGGTGGATTCATAGGCGTCTTACTAGGCCCCCATCTTTCATGTCTTTTTCAGGACCCATTCCCCACTGTTCCAAGCCTAGCAAAGTCTAAAAACAAAACCTATATATTTTTGTATAATTCTATATCAACAACTAACCTTTTAACACAGAACTATCTTTTAATTTCATAACTTGCTGCAACTCACTAATCAATTAAAAAAAAAAAACTTTTCTATTTCAACAGAAACCTCTCCCAACATCTTAATATACCAACGCGCTTACTCCCTAATTCAATTACATATCCACTTACATAATTTCTAATTCATTCATTCATTCAGTAGCATGTCCTTTGCAGAACCTCGCTCCCATAACAACCTTCCGGAAAACCTCTCGATCACAAGCAAGATGTCCCGCGTCTGATACACCCATCTGGAGATCATCCGCCACATCCTGCACCCATCTTCTCTTTGGCTTTCCTCTTCCTCTCTTCCCAGGCATATACCCTTCCATTATTGTTCTCTCCAAACTTTCGTGACGTTTCAAGTGACCAAAATATTTCAATTTTCTTTGTTTTATCGTCTTTAATAGCCAACCTTCTTCAATATTCAACTCTTGAAGTATGGATGCATTTGTTCTTTTCTTTACCCAAGATATTCTTAGAACTCGTCTATAACATTTATATTCAAAGGCGTTTATGCGCTGTTCAGCTTGTTTAGTAAGTGTCCATGTCTCACAGGCGTATGTTGCAATGGGAAAGATGCATGCTCTTAAAAATCTAATTTTTGTAGTTCTGTCTGTCCCACTCCATAATTTATTCAGTTGTTTTAGTCTTTGAAGAGCAATTGATAGTCGTCGTTTAATTTCTTTCATTGTGTCACCAGTTGTTGGTAATCAATGACCCAAGATATTCAAAATTTTCCACCACCTCCAATTTTTCCTCATTAATGTATATTTCTTTCTCCATAGTAGTTTTATCTGTATGCATTATCTTTGTTTTTGCTATGTTAAGATATAAGTTGTGATTTTCACTATTCAAGTTGGGTTGAGGCTATTAGGTTTTCTATACCATTCCTGTGATGTGGATAGTAATACTATATCATCAGCATATCGAATCTCTGGTATGTCATGACCACCGATATTTAGGGCATCATATAGCTACCTGTTTATATCATCTCTGACATTTCTCATTATATTTTCGGCGTACAGGTTAAACAAATAGGGGACAGCACACAGCCCTGACGGACTCCTTGCTTGATGTCAAACCAATCTGATGCCTCGCCATCTATTCTAACTGCTGCTTGTTGGTCTAGATAGAGCATTTTTATGAGTTGTACTACATGTGATGGAAAGCCCATATTCCTCATGATTTCCCAAAGTTTCTGATGTTGTACACAGTCAAATGCCTTTGAATAATCCACAAAACATGAGAATAGGTTTACATTAAATTCTCTGCACTTCTCTATTATTAAACGCATATTGAGAATGTGATCTCTTGTTCCTCTTCCTTGTCTAAATCCAGCTTGAACCACGTTAATTTCTTCTTCCATTTTCTTACGAAGTCTTCCCATTATGATTTTTAGTAGAATTTTACTTGCATGACTGATCAGGGCAACAGTTCTATAGTTGGTGCATAATTTCAGGTTGCCCTTTTTTTGGTATTGAATGAAGATAGTTCTCTTCCAATCTTTTGGCCATATACCATATTTCCATATCTTTGTACATAATGCATGATATATTGTAT
The DNA here is from genome assembly GCA_014155875.1 of Cepaea nemoralis. NCBI lineage: Eukaryota > Metazoa > Mollusca > Gastropoda > Stylommatophora > Helicidae > Cepaea > Cepaea nemoralis. The sequence continues at coordinate 309,970 of JACEFZ010003907.1, forward strand.
GCTTTCTTCTCCTCCCGCTTTAATTAGTTCAGCTGGTATCTCATCACATCCAGGTGATTTACCATTCTTCAGGTTCTTTATAGCCAATGCAATTTCATCTAATGAGGGTTCAGGTTCTGTCTCTGCTGTCACTGGCTCATGTATCTCATTCATATCCTCACTGTCACTCACATCATACATTCCACTGCAGTACTCCTGCCATCTTTCTAGAATTTGTCTAGATTCTGTTAAGGTATTTCCCATCTTGTCACAGATAACATTCAATTGAGGTTGAACATTTCTTGTCAATAACTTCATTTCTTTGAACATTTCATAATCGCTTCCAGTCTTATGATATTGCTCTATTCTGGTACAGCAATCTTGTATATTTTTGTCCTTTCTTGTGTTATTTCTTATTTCTCGAGTTAAAGATTTATACTTCATCCTGCTGTTATCGGATTCAACTCCTTTCTGTTTCAGCTCCCTTCGTTGTTTTATTAATTCTAACGTGTCTGATGTAATCCATGGCTTAAGTTGCTTTTTCTTGGTCGGAATTAGATCTTTTATCAAGATATCTCTAGCTTGTACTGCCAGTTCATCAGGTGTCGTTTCTTCTTGTACAGACATCAAGACCTCAAAGCGATTCCTAACTTCTACAGTGTTTGCATCCGGTATTTTTGTGAGATCAAAACGAAGTGGCCTTGGTCCTTGGATAAGCTTTTTGAAGTGGCCTTGGTCCTTGGATAAGCTTTTTGAGTTTTAATTTCAGATCTGCTTCTAAAAACTGATGATCTGTATCACAGTCTGCACTACGTAGGGTTTTTGCAGATGTTATGCTTGATCTCCATCTTCTTTGTATTAAAATATAATCTATCTGATTTTTGGTAATACTGTCTGGAGACTTCCATGCGAAGAGTCTTCTTGGATGTTGTTTAAAAAGCGTGTTGGCTATCTTTAACTCATTTTCTGTGCAAAATTCAATTAATTTGTCATCTGCATCATGTCTATTGTCGCCAGTCGTCCCTAGGGGGGAAGTGGAGTCAACAGGCACACTGTTTAAAATCCTTTTCCTTATTGTGGGCTTTTGCCGGACCTTTGTCTGCATACCCCCTATCAGTCTCAGGTACCTTATCTCTCTCTTTCCTCTTCTTCTTCTAACCCCTAAACAATACCCTTCATATTGTTTCAGAACATACCCACACAAGAATGTATTTTAACAAATGATAAATTAAAACATTTAATACAGAAAAGTGTCACGTGTGTGTGTGTGTGCACTGTTTGCATGTGGAAATATGTAGTATTTTCTATGGTGTATGTGAGAATAGAGTAGTGAGCTCAGGATCGTTCATCATGTTCGGCCATGCCAAATCACACCACAGTAAGTTCAGAACAGGTCTCACCGAATGTCGCATCTCCCCGGACAATGGTTGACTTCTTGGAGTTAATCCGATATATATAGTCTGGGTGATTGTTCTCCACTACTGAATATGGCCTATTAATGTTCATGAACCAGGAACACACTATGTACCTATTATGTTCCTTAAAATCCTGATACCAACGAAGATCTCCCTATATCTCACACGAGTTTAAAGAAACCTTTCTGTCCGGTTGCAAAAAGTTACTGAATGAGTGTCTTTACTCTGCAACCTCTCTACAACTTAAAGTTATCGTCACTCGACATAGTCATAGTTACTTCACATCACTGTTATTCCACCTCTCTACCTAATATTGTCATTGTCTATGGAGGTGTTAATTATAGGAAAGACGCCGTTTTGGGTTTGCTGAACGCAACATTTTCGCCTGTTTTTTTACCCACAATTAAAGCAAGTTAGCGATGAAACTTTCCAAATGTCTGAAAAATATGGTGCAGAATTCGAAGATCCCTCTACAAGTGATGGTTTTCTATTGAAAGCGCCAGAAAAACATTATTTACGGTTCAATGTGCCGTTTTCATTTTTCTCCGCGTGCGAGGTTGGTCTCAACCAACACGGGTCATAGACGGATTATGAAAACTGACTTCAAAAATATGTTCCGTCATGTTAAATGATTAAAAGATAGCACAAATATACAAATAAGTTATTAATAATCATTAAACTTGTGTTCTCTTTAACTTTAGTAGTTCAAATTGCACATTTTGAGTGTTGACAAGTGAAAATGTAACATGCCACTTCGATCGATGTGCGCATGCGCAGTCGCCATGGAACATGCCATTTGCGTTACTCCATTCACAAAGACACGCTTTGCATAAAACGTTGTTTTTCATCCACATATGAAGCTATAATAGCGATGAAACTTTCCAGATATATTTTAAATTGTATGCAGAATTAAAAAATACATCTATAATTGACTTACTTCGATTTAGAACACCAGAATAGTGTTACAAAGTGCACATGCCATTCCGATATATAAGCGCAAAGAGCAAAAAACACATTATCGTAGAAGTGTTGTTTACATCACCCTATGGTAATTATAAAGCAATGAAACTTTCCAGATATATTTTAAATTGTATGCAGAATTTAAAAATACATCTATAATTGACTTACTTTGATTTAGAACACCAGAATAGTGTTACAAAGTGCACATGCCATTCCGATATATAAGCGCAAAGAGCAAAAAACACATTATCGTAGAAGTGTTGTTTACATCACCCTATGGTGATTATAAAGCAATGAAACTTTCCAGATATATTTTAAATTGTATGCAGAATTTAAAAATACATCTATAATTGACTTACTTTGATTTAGAACACCAGAATAGTGTTACAAAGTGCACATGCCATTCCGATATATTATAAGCGCAAAGAGCAAAAACCACATTATCGTAGAAGTGTTGTTTACATCACCCTATGGTGATTATAAAGCAATGAAACTTTCCAGATATATTTTAAATTGTATGCAGAATTTAAAAATACATCTATAATTGACTTACTTCGACTTAGAACACCAAAAAAACAATAAAATACGGTAAGTATAAATTACACGCCACGTCGATCGATGTGCGCATGCGCAGTCGCCATGGAGCATGCCATTTTGCGTTACTCCATTCACAAAGACACGCTTTGCATAAAATGTTGTTTTTCATCCACATATGAAGCTATAATAGCGATGAAACTTTCCATATATATTTTAAATTGTATGCAGAATTAAAAAAATACATCTATAATTGACTTACTTCGATTTAGAACACCAGAATAGTGTTACAAAGTGCACATGCCATTCCGATATATAAGCGCAAAGAGCAAAAAACATATTATCGTAGAAATGTTGTTTACATCACCCGATGGTGATTATAAAGCAATGAAACTTTCCATTTATATTTTAAATTGTATGCAGAATTTAAAAATACATCTATAATTGACTTACTTCGACTTAGAACACCAAAAAAACAATAAAATACGGTAAGTATGAAATATAATGTTATTTATAGAAAAGGTCACGATGATGTCAACCAATCGCTGTGCGCGGAATATTAGGCATACCTTTCCTGGAAAACCCCGGATGACGTGTGTTACTGTCACGTGAGATTTTAATGAATGAATGACGTCGAAAGAATGTATGGTAAATTAGACAGCGTTTTCCGGGACTACATTTTCAATGGCGGGACGACTCCGTACATGAATTTTGTTTTTACTTCGGGTAATGGCACGATGGAACACCCTATTAATAGTTTCATAAAAACCACGGCCTTGGGCACTCAATCACTGCTACACTGGCCCTTTTCAGGATAACACTCCTGCTTTCAATGAGTCTATCATTTTTGGAACGATATCCCATTTCTGAGGCCAATTAGTATAACTGCACTCAGTATAGTTGCTATTTTCCTCCTCTCCCAGCTGTCCTTAATTTCTCCGGTACAGTAAAATATCACTCAGTGTGACTGGCATTGTCCACACCTCGTAGTAATACTTTCTTTCTGTTAAACAGTTGAACCTGTAGAGAATAGAACATTCTGTGAGAGAAAAACCCTATTCCAATCCACTATATGTGATTATAGGCCAAAGGCCATAATCAGATATTTATCCTGGTTAACCTGGAACTACCCTCTAGCTTAAGACAGAGTCGTTCGTCACATTTGGGTGGTAAGGAAAAAGAAAGACCAAACGGACAAACACAGGAGCCCCAGTTGGCCTCACTACCGGAATATCCCACCCTGTACATTTCCTTTATCCCCCCAGCCATCTCAATCTCACCGAATATCATCCCATTACACTGGTCTTACCCTGCCGAGTGAAATGATATATAACTCTACCTATTTTAAGCTAGGCATCAGCCAGCTGCGGCCGACGCTCTCAGATTACGTTCTCACAACACACTATCACTAAGTTCCAGTCATAACTCTATTTATAAATAAACTACCTTATGCTAGTGTTCCCGTTCGGAGTCGGAATTCACAATTCATCACAGTTTCCAAAACACAGGAGACCCCGTAAATCTCTTCTCCATTAGAACTAGGAACACAAAAACACTCCCGTTATCTGTAGTTCATCCACAGACTGAACGCAACTTTCGTTAACTTCTCCCAGCCAAATGTTGCACGAGTGACGTCACTCACGTGACCGGACTTCAATCAAGAAAGAACCGCCCCCCTTCTCCATTCTGCTGAGATCCGGGCAAACAGAATGCCGAATTCTTTTGATGCCGGGCAGGGCAACATGCCGCCAATTGTCTTTTGATCTCGGGAATTCTCCTGGAATCCCGGTGGTGTCTGAAATGGGGAACATATTTCCCCACATCAAATAATTGTGGCGCCTAGCAACGGCGGTTTTCAGGCCTTTCATCAATCTGGATCGAAATCTTCAGTATTATGTGACATAGGCCCCCTCTTAAGAGAGTTGACCGCATCAACTCTTACTCACTGGAGGTTCGATCCAGATGATCCACAGCAATCCCCTCATCAAACGCATGTTCAGTTTCTGGGAGATGACTCAGCACATCAAATGTTGATAGTCTGCCTGTATCCTCAAAGGTATTGCCTCTCCAGCAATTATGCGATCTCACTGATAGCCCATATCCTCATAATGCCATACATTAGTGTTGGCGTATCGCTCCTGTACGTTCAGTCGGCCAACTTCCGACTTGCGTAAGCGATGGCTCACAATACAGACGGATCGTTCCATCCTGACTGTGGCATTGTCTCCATATCCGCCTGATTTCCTCAAGTTTTGCATCCTGGGATTTGCGGTATGTCCTCGTTGGACAGAATCGTCTTCCCCAAAGCTCCTGGATTTTTGCTTCCAAGACCATCTCGGTCTATGTTGGATCCGGTCAGCCAATCCTTGGTTGGAGTCTCGGGTATTTCGCGCCGTTTCCGACGTTACCCACCCCTTCTGAACTGGGTTACTAGCGAATGGTTCACTATTGGCCTCTTCCTGACGTGTGATTTCCCTCCTCTCTTCGGCTGGAAAATCTGACCTACCTCGTACGTTCCCATAGGCCTTCCTATGTAGTGCTTGGGATCTCTGGTCTCCGTCTGGACCTGTAACCTTTTTCCCAATGGCTGCCATTACCATAAGGTGAGGGGATTTGATATCGGATCTCTCCTCATACTTCTGCAGGAGATGCCTAGGAAGACTGTTCAGTTCTCCCCCGATCCGAATTTCGTAGGTGTTCCGGGACACAACCTTTACCACAGGATAAGGTCCATGCCATCCTGCGTGCATCATGTTGATCTCTGCTGGTCCCCACACTACTACTTTCTCTCCCACCTTAAGAGCTCCTTTACTCTTCGTCCGATTTTTGGGTGGTGCCTTCTGGCACTCTGGACAAGACTTAACCAACCGGCATACATCACCAGTCATTCCTGGCCAGCAATAATGGCCGGAAATCTGCTGCAACGTCTCTCTGACACCCATATGTCGAGTTCCGGATATCTGACTACCGGATATGGTATGCCCGCTCTGAAGAATGTGAGGACGGTGGGGTTCTGGGACCACCAACTGCTCATGCAGTTTGTCTCCCCTTCCAGCTCTCCGATAGAGTAGTCGATTCCTCAGAAAGTACTGCCCCCGTTCTGATGGGTCAGCACTTTTTTTGCAGCTTCTTGTAACAAGGACGCAACGTTGTGTCCTTCCTCTGGGCAGTATGCAATTCCCCAGGCACTGGGTTGTGGCATAGCGTGTCTGCCCTCTTTTCCTTCCCTTGAGATCCAGTGGCTGATGTTCCCCGGTGGGCGGGTTGTTTGGGCATCCCCAAGAACACGTATTTCGTACCAATGATCACGGGAAATAGGGAATCCGATAACACAGCTGCTGGAATGATACCTGTGACGTACCTGGATTTAATCTCCACCTTGGCGATTGGTAGCGTCATGGCAACAGCGCTCCTCATTGCAGGCTGTATCTCAATAGTCTCCCCTGTGAGTGAGTTGGTCTGGGCGTACCAAGCTGGCATCAATCACAGCTTCCCCGTCCAAACCAGAATCATAGAGACAGGTAACCTGCTGGCCGTTGACTTTAATCCGTTCGACCACAGGTGGCCTCTCTTGGTCCAGAGTTCCTTCAACAACCTCGAACTTTTCAGTGGCAACCACCTTTGGAGCCACGCGGCAGGCTGCGAAGTGAGAGCTTTTCGATTTCGATTTGCAGTCTTTTGTGTTGTGAGAGGGTGACTTGCAGATCGAACACCACTTCTCAGACCACTGTCGTTTCGGTTGAGAGTTGGGTGGGCTCTGTCTCCCATCCTTTGTCTTCTCTGGACTCTTCTCTGAGTGTTCTGCATAAGGTTCCACTTTCTTTGTTTCTGAGCCTTTGAATTTCTTTCGGTCATGTTTCTCCTGACCTTTGGTGGTTGGTGTACAGGTTTCTTCCGCCTCCCCATGGACTTCAACGAATCTTTCCGCCAGCTTATTCACCACATCAAGCCGTTCCGCCCCTTGTTCTCCCAAGAATGTCTTCAGAGGTTCTGACATTTGCTGTCGCATCTGGTCGACAATCATGAGCTCTTCCAGACTCTCATAGTCATGCTTGAACCCTGCCAAATCCATCCATTTTTGGAGGTAGGATTTCAGGCGCAAACTGTAGGCGGTGAATAGCTCTCCTGGCTCTCGTTTCGCTGCTCGAAACTTCTTCCTATATGTACTTGATGTGATCTCGTAATGTTTCAGCAAAGCGGCTTTCAATTCGTCGTAATTGTTCTCGTGTCCTGGCGGCAGGCGAGAATAGACCTCGTAACCGGTTCCAAGCAATCCCTGGGATAGCTTAAGATTCCATTTGTCTCGGTCCAGGCCCATAGCAACGGACATGGCCTCGAAGCGTTGAAGGTACTGGTCAATCTTCTCTTTGCCCTGATCATAGACCGCTAGAGGAAACTTCATAGCATGGTAACTATGTCCACCTGCTGAAGTTGAGCCTGGGACTGAGGAACCTCCAACTGCACCCTCAGTTTCCCCATTAGATTGTCTCTTCAACACAAGTTCCCTCATCCTGTACTCGTGCTACCTTTTCTGAGCCTCCTGCTCTGCTTCCCGTTTCCTGGCAGCTTGCTCAGCTTTAAGTTCCATCCTTCTAGTGGCTTGCTCAGCTTCTATCCTCTTAGTTTCTAACTCCATCTTCCTCAATTCCAATTCGGCCTTCCGGTCATCTCTTTCTGCTTGACGATACTCTCTTTCCACTTCCTGTATGTAATCCGTTAAAGCTGAACCAGACAAACCCATTCCTTCCCCCTTTGCCTTTAGTTCGGCCCCAGTTAATTTAGGAGTGGCCATTTTTCAAAGAGGTAAGTCAGCAGGTTGAGTCTAAAACCCCCAAGCAATATAGATAATTAATATCTAAAATTAATCTATATATAAGACACCACACAGTACACCACAACACAATCTCTCAACGACAAGAGTAGACTAGGACCAAGACCTATGTAGACTTTTAAAGTGTGAACAGGAAAGTTATGTGCCTTAACACCTATCCACATTCACTATAACTTGATCTTTAACTGTCCGGTCCTACCTCTATCACGGTAATGTCACCCACAATAATGTAATATCACCAACATTAAGGTAATGTCACCTTCCCGTGTGACGTGCCCATGTAAATGTCGCTATCCTTAATGTGATATCACCATCCCGTGCGATCCCCCATAAATGTCGCCAGTCGTCCCTAGGGGGAAGTGGAGTCAACAGGCACACTGTTTAAAATCCTTTTCCTTATTGTAGGCTTTTGCCGGACCTTTGTCTGCATACCCCCTGTCAGTCTCAGGTACCTTATCTCTCTCTTTCCTCTTCTTCTTCTAACCCCTAAACAATACCCTTCATATTGTTTCAGAACATACCCACACAAGAATGTATTTTAACAAATGATAAATTAAAACATTTAATACAGAAAAGTGTCACGTGTGTGTGTGTGTGCACTGTTTGAATGTGGAAATATGTAGTATTTTCTATGGTGTATGTGAGAATAGAGTAGTGAGCTCAGGATCGTTCATCATGTTCGGCCATGCCAAATCACACCACAGTAAGTTCAGAACAGGTCTCACCGAATGTCGCATCTCCCCAGACAATGGTTGACTTCTTGGAGTTAATCCGATATATATAGTCTGGGTGATTGTTCTCCACTACTGAATATGGCCTATTAATGTTCATGAACCAGGAACACACTATGTACCTATTATGTTCCTTAAAATCCTGATACCAACGAAGATCTCCCTATATCTCACACGAGTTTAAAGAAACCTTTCTGTCCGGTTGCAAAAAGTTACTGAATGAGTGTCTTTACTCTGCAACCTCTCTACAACTTAAAGTTATCGTCACTCGACATAGTCATAGTTACTTCACATCACTGTTATTCCACCTCTCTACCTAATATTGTCATTGTCTATGGAGGTGTTAATAGTTTCATAAAAACCACGGCCTTGGGCACTCAATCACTGCTACACTGGCCCTTTTCAGGATAACACTCCTGCTTTCCATGAGTCTATCATTTTTGGAACGATATCCCATTTCTGAGGCCAATTAGTATAACTGCACTCAGTATAGTTGCTATTTTCCTCCTCTCCCAGCTGTCCTTAATTTCTCCGGTACAGTAAAATATCACTCAGTGTGACTGGCATTGTCCACACCTCGTAGTAATACTTTCTTTCTGTTAAACAGTTGAACCTGTAGAGAATAGAACATTCTGTGAGAGAAAAACCCTATTCCAATCCATTATATGTGATTATAGGCCAAAGGCCATAATCAGATATTTATCCTGGTTAACCTGGAACTACCCTCTAGCTTAAGACAGAGTCGTTCGTCACATTTGGGTGGTAAGGAAAAAGAAAGACCAAACGGACAAACACAGGAGCCCCAGTTGGCCTCACTACCGGAATATCCCACCCTGTACATTTCCTTTATCCCCCCAGCCATCTCAAATCTCACCGAATATCATCCCATTACACTGGTCTTACCCTGCCGAGTGAAATGATATATAACTCTACCTATTTTAAGCTAGGCATCAGCCAGCTGCGGCCGACGCTCTCAGATTACGTTCTCACAACACACTATCACTAAGTTCCAGTCATAACTCTATTTATAAATAAACTACCTTATGTTAGTGTTCCCGTTCGGAGTCGGAATTCACAATTCATCACAGTTTCCAAAACACAGGAGACCCCGCAAATCTCTTCTCCATCAGAACTAGGAACACAAAAACACTCCCGTTATCTGTAGTTCATCCACAGACTGAACGCAACTTTCGTTAACTTCTCCCAGCCAAATGTTGCACGAGTGACGTCACTCACGTGACCGGACTTCAATCAAGAAAGCACCGCCCCCTTCTCCATTCTGCTGAGATCCGGGCAAACAGAATGCCGAATTCTTTTGATGCCGGGCAGGGCAACATGCCGCCAATTGTCTTTTGATCTCGGGAATTCTCCTGGAATCCCGGTGGTGTCTGAAATGGGGAACATATTTCCCCACATCAAATAGTTGTGGCGCCTAGCAACGGCGGTTTTCAGGCCTTTCATCAATCTGGATCGAAATCTTCAGTATTATGTGACATAGGCCCCCTCTTAAGAGAGTTGACCGCATCAACTCTTACTGGAGGTTCGATCCAGATGATCCACAGCAATCCCCTCATCAAACGCATGTTCAGTTTCTGGGAGATGACTCAGCACATCAAATGTTGATAGTCTGCCTGTATCCTCAAAGGTATTGCCTCTCCAGCAATTATGCGATCTCACTGATAGCCCATATCCTCATAATGCCATACATTAGTGTTGGCGTATCGCTCCTGTACGTTCAGTCGGCCAACTTCCGACTTGCGTAAGCGATGGCTCACAATACAGACGGATCGTTCCATCCTGACTGTGGCATTGTCTCCATATCCGCCTGGTTTCCTCAAGTTTTGCATCCTGGGATTTGCGGTATTGTCCTCGTTGGACAGAATCGTCTTCCCCAAAGCTCCTGGATTTTTGCTTCCAAGACCATCTCGGTCTATGTTGGATCCGGTCAGCCAATCCTTGGTTGGAGTCTCGGGTATTTCGCGCCGTTCCCGACGTTACCCACCCCTTCTGAACTGGGTTACTAGCGAATGGTTCACTATTGGCCTCTTCCTGACGTGTGATTTCCCTCCTCTCTTCGGCTGGAAAATCTGACCTACCTCGTACGTTCCCATAGGCCTTCCTATGTAGTGCTTGGGATCTCTGGTCTCCGTCTGGACCTGTAACCTTTTTCCCAATGGCTGTCATTACCATAAGGTGAGGGGATTTGATATCGGATCTCTCCTCATACTTCTGCAGGAGATGCCTAGGAAGACTGTTCAGTTCTCCCCCGATCCGAATTTCGTAGGTGTTCCGGGACACAACCTTTACCACAGGATAAGGTCCATGCCATCCTGCTTGCATCATGTTGGTCTCTGCTGGTCCCCACACTACTACTTTCTCTCCCACCTTAAGAGCTCCTTTACTCTTCGTCCGATTTTTGGGTGGTGCCTTCTGGCACTCTGGACAAGACTTAACCAACCGGCATACATCACCAGTCATTCCTGGCCAGCAATAATGGCCGGAAATCTGCTGCAACGTCTCTCTGACACCCATATGTCGAGTTCCGGATATCTGACTACCGGATATGGTATGCCCGCTCTGAAGAATGTGAGGACGGTGGGGTTCTGGGACCACCAACTGCTCATGCAGTTTGTCTCCCCTTCCAGCTCTCCGATAGAGTAGTCGATTCCTCAGAAAGTACTGCCCCCGTTCTGATGGGTCAGCACTTTTTTGCAGCTTCTTGTAACAAGGACGCAACGTTGTGTCCTTCCTCTGGGCAGTATGCAATTCCCCTGATCGGGGGGCTAAACGGGTACTCCACCTTGCCCAAGGGTGTCCCGTAGACTAACGGAGGAAAGGAGGCGTCTTACATCTCCTTTGATAGGGGATACCCCTACCCCGCTAACCGTATAATTTCTAATACATAGCTCAATTCATTGTTTATTATGAGCAGGCATCCGCCGCCCACTACCACAAAATACCATTCATTGGCACCCTGCCGTCTTGACAGACGATAGTTTGTGCTTCAAAAAGGCATAATAACTTTCACCCATGGCGGTAGCGAATGTGACTGGTAAGGCCAATTCGCGCTGTAAATGCTTGTTCACAGTGGGTGCATGTGAACACGTGGTATTTTCCACCATCATGCACCATCTTACGTCTCACACGCTCGGTGTGTGACTTATCTGCAATAATTTTCTCCTTTGTCTTTATTCCATTTCTGATGTTTGCCCTCCATGCAACACGTTCAGCAGCGACTTGCTCCCAATGTGCATTATCAATGCCTGTAGCAATCATGTCCCGCTTACACACATCTTTGTATCGTAGTAGAGGCCGGCTCTGAGATCTCTTACCCATCTGTAATTCACCAAAAAAGATGTCATTTGGTATTCTACCATCATCCATCCTCCTAAGATGCCCTATCCATCTAAGTCTACGAAGACTGAGCATGGAAAACATTGTCACACAACCTGATATTTCCAATACTTCAGTACTTGTGATTTTATCTTGCCACTTAATACCAAGTATTCTTCGCAGACACAGCATATGAAAGCGGTTTAAACGTTTTTCTTGGTGTGAGTAAGTTGTCCAGGTTTCACTGCCATAAAGAAGAGTAGGCTACTAAGGACACAGGCTTGATAGACAAGGATTTTTGTTTTGACAGTAAGCTTCCTGTTCTCCCAGACTCTTTTACTTAACCTGTTCATTGTTGTTGCTGCCTTACCAATCCGGATGTTGATTTTCTGATCTAGAGATAATTTGTTATTTACCACTGATCCTAAATACGTAAAATGGTCTACTATCTCTAGTTCGGCGTCGTCAATAAAGATTGATGGTACCCCATGTGCACCTTGTGACATAATCTGTGTCTTAGTTTTGCTAATTGTCAAACCAAATTCGGAACAAGCATTGGAGAATGCAGATAGTAGACATTGTAATTCTTCCTCAGAGTGGGTTGTAATTGCAGCATCATCTGCAAAAAGCAACTCTCTGTTCAGTACCCTCCTAATTTTGGTCTTGGCCTTCAATCTCTGAGCATTGTAGAGGCCGCCATCTGAGCGTGAGGGAATGTATATACCACCATCCTGATCACGAAAGGCATATTTCAGTAGAAGTGAAAAGTATATTCCAAAGAGGGTGGGAGCTAGTACACAACATTGTTTAACTCCACTCTTGATTTCAAACTCTTCTGAAGTTGCACCATCAAACTTGATTATACCCTTCATGCCTGTGTGGAACGATTTCACAATGGACAGAAGAGTTGGTGGGCAACCAATCTTCTTTAGTGCCTTGAACAGACCCTCACGACTGACCAAATCAAATGCCTTTTGTGAGGTCGATGAAGGCAATAAACAGTGGTTCACGGCATTTTACTTGCATTTGTCGCAATGAGAATATCATATCAATGGTAGATCGGTTCTGTCGAAAGCCACACTGTGATTCGCGGTAGACTTGTTTCTCCTAGGACTTGAAGTCTGCGCAGAACAATTCTGGCAAATACTTTTCCAACAATACATAGAAGTGAGACACCCTTATAGTTGTTGCAGTCGCTCCGATCGCCCTTGTTCTTGTACAGTGTTATGATGCTTGAATCTTTGAAATCCTGTGGGACTTGTCCTTCTCGCCAGCATAGCTCTATTAGCTGGTGGATCTGTAGAGAGAGAGAGAGAGTGTATCTTGCCCACTCCTTATAACCTCTATTGGAATCCCATCCTTACCTGGAGCCTTGCCCGATGCAAGTTCATTTATAGCACACTTAACTTCTGTTATGGTGGGAAGTATGTCCATGTGGTATTATTGCATCTCCATAGCACAAAGCCTGGGCTAAAATATAGAGATCATGTGTTGCCCATGCAGCATGATCCCTCTCTCGGTCTGCCTAATTAACCCCAGAGGAAAGTTGACACCTCTACATCTGGAAAACGACAAGCTGCAGAAGCTGCCGGATTAGCAAAGCAATGCTCTAACTGTCCGCCTATCGGAGCTTCGATCTTAGACCAGCCGCCAAGCAAGGCTTAGGGCCTGGTCTGCCCTGCCATGATATTTTGTCTTTAGAAAGCATTTCTTCGCAACAGGGTAAGGTTTGTACCCTCCCAATTGCGCTCTTCCGCCCGAAGCCGTTGGCACAATGTGGGGTGTCGGGTTTGGTAAGTGCCGCCCAACGTTCGGCGCTAACAGAAAGCAGATAGTACCGTCTACTGTTATACGGTAGCTCAGTCATATCTGACTAAGACCTGACACAACCACAAAATACCATATAAGTAGTGTATAAGTACAAAAGCCGCTCGTTTTGAGGTGGAAATCGATATTCAACCTCAAAGGGCGATAACTTTTTAAAGTAGTCTAGTGGTAGTCAAGTGACCCCTGTAATTATAGGTACATCTAGTGTACGACATTTAACATAAAACATAAAACAAACGATTCAACTAAGGTATATAATATTATTTATTAAAAAATATTAAGGAAACAATACAATGTATATTGAACAATTAAATAAGTAGTGGTGTAGTTGATAAATTATCAGATTGTACCTGTATTTTTATATACAAATATGACAGGGAAGCACGATGTTTTTTATAAGTATACACAGCCGAGTCTTGAATCCTACATACCACTATAGAGAGAGTTAAAATACGATTTCTTCTAATATTTAGAAGTAGAGGTAGTGTAGAGTTTGTTTACACGCCAATAAATCACGTCAGGCTAAATTTAATATTCAGTTTGGCCGTGAATTTAATTTGGCCACAGGAAGTCTAGGAGAACTCTCCTTAGGGGGAGATACTTCTGGTCAAAGCCCTAAAATCTGCCATTTTGACATTCACCTTGAAGGTGGCAAGAGCTTTCAGGCCCACTGGCTAAAATTGAACACCTGTCTGTGTCTTAGACAATTTTTTTCTGGCTCTTGTTAAGCCGACCAACCTACTAAAACATAGAAAAGCCAGCGATAGTCTCCACATCCGATAGGCCAGTCTAAATCATGTTACAGGGTGAGTTAATAATAATTTTGTTAAATAATTTTCTGTGTGTGTGTATATGCCGACTAAATCTAAAGGCCATGCCGATCGATAATAGATACTAGTAATTAAAACTAGTGTTAGTTAACTAATACTAGAATTCGTACCTTGTTTGTGCCATGTGGCTTGCCGGCAAGGGAAAAACGCAAAGCTCGTCACATGTGGCATTAAAAGCAGGGCTAAATTACATTACTTGATTCTCGAAATTAGGTATCCGCCTGCGGAAGGACACCTGAGTTAGTCAGTAGACGATTAGAGTTAAGATATATTAATTATGAAATTCGAAACTAGCGTATTTCTCTACATAATATACTTATTAGTTGAAGGAATTAGTTCAGAGAGTGAATAAGTTACAATTAATTATTCTTTATTAATCTCGATCTTGCCCTTAGTCAGATTACTACCATGTGGTCCAAGATGGCCCACTTAACAAAGTTCAAACCTTGGGGGAATTCTCCAACCCTAATATTGTTCTTGTGTATAGTGAAAGTAATCTTAAACCTAGCTAAGAAATCTTCTAGATAATTAATTATGTTTAATAAAATATAAGGAAGACTATTGCTAGTAGTACAACTCATAACTCCTTAAGTGAACTTGTGGTGATTCATGGATTTAATGGTTCGCTCATGTACATCGTGACGTTATAGTTGCTGTGTGATTTCATTTCATTCTATGTAATTCATCAATATGTGATGTTAATTCATCGTATGGAGTGTAGGTTGTGTGTTTCCATACTTGGAAAACGACGTGTGTTGTTTCTTCGATTTAATGGTGTGTTAATGTATATGGTGACGTCGGAGTTGTGGTGTGTACAGCATTGTGGTTGTACATGTTTGATCTAAATATCAGCAGAGAGAGTAGAATATCATTTGTGTGCTGTTTCCATTAGATCAGTGTGCTGTTGTAGATTTCAGATAAGGAATCAAAATATGTAAATTAAGATAGTATATGCTATCAAAAATTATATGAGACAAGCAGGCCATGCAGGACTATGACATGACCAAAAGAATTTACAACTCTAGAAGGATTATTCACACCTTCTCACTGTCATTCACAGAGCCTACACCCTGATCAACAGTAGCCTTAGTCACGACCGGTGATTGAGCTACGAACCACTCACTTGATGCAGCAGAGAGTGGAGTCCATACCACTATCCAGTCAGCACTGTCAGCTTACCATCCAGGAGGCCAAGAATTATCAGATGAGTGGCTAACCACCCGTTTGCCACTGCACAGCAATCACAAATTTATGTCCGCTATTGGCTATGATACTGTCTGTGATTACATCCTCTAGCTGAATACTTTGTAGAAATTTAGTCTAACCAGGGATCTGCGTATCTCTTATGTGTCAGTGAGTTCCCAGTGGGGCTCACGTAGTGTTCTTTAGAATTAAACAAGCTATGTTATATTTGTAATTTTAACAAACTGCGTCTGTCATTATAGAATTAGATTATAGCATCATCAGATTGTGTGACGAGTGAAAGGACTATATCTATACGTATAAATCTGTCTTATCTCCTGTTGTGTGAGAATACATTAGGCAGTGGGGGATCATTATTCATCCAGGCACGGTAGCAGGAATCACTTGACATACTGTCTTCGTTTGTTAGTACAGTTAGTCGTCATAACTTTCCGCCTGGCACTGTTTAGAAGTAGTGATCCATTCTGGGACTTTGAAAATCATTCTTCTAGAATTGCGAGCCATTTGATCGCTTCTTCAGCAGTGGTTAGATTCTCTATTCGTAGAAGTCATATTAGTATCTACTTTGATCTATTTTCATCCTAGTAGTAGGCCTATACGCTACGCTACACGGCCCCTCAATCAAACACGTAAAAGGATGTTTCCAGCGAGGATCCATGAAAACTAAATGTCTTGTTATGACTCGCACGCAGGTCTATATACCCCAATGCGACAGACCACCTGATAACGATTAGTGAAGAATAGCCACCCAGCAAGTGATGATAATGTTTAGGCAGGACTCTTCGCGCCACCTGTTTGTGTTTACCAAAAAGACACCTACGCAACGCAGCGTGGCACATAGCGATGCTTAAAGAATTACTCCCCTAAAAAACGGCTCTGCTAGATATAACCGCCCACGATTATCGGCATGGCATACGATGCCGCTGGTATAACAGAGGCCAGACGACACGGGGTGATTAATATACCCACAGCGGTGGCTTACCGGCGTGGCCACATAATGTATTCTGTCATCTCGTTAAAACGGAGAACCGTCTTAGCTTTGCTATATACAGGGCACAAGGAGACAGAATTTTTTTTTTTTTAAAGTCATCAAGGAGATTCGAACACAACATTACCAATGCCTAATGTGTGGTTTGTACATTCTTACTAGTGACACTACGGTTCTATATTTCTCGCGGGGGAGGAATTAATGCGTGTCGGCTGTTTAATTACAAAGAAAATATAACAACAGGTGTTTTATAATAAATGTACAAATATTCTTCTGTTTAATTTTTCCAGTCGCCGTCTTAATGTTACGTCGCCGCTATACAGCTCGGAAAAAATAGCAACACACAGACAAATCAGTACGTCATGATTCATTCGTTGAATGAAGTTTCGATGGGTTGGTTTGTTTAATGGTAACAGGGCGTTGGCTTGTTGTTGCTACCGTAACCTAGCTACTAGCGTTACTACACCGTCATCTTGTGTCAGTTTCGTTGTATCCGATGTTTAAAAATATAGAAGAACTTATTATTGAACGCGGCAGTGTTTCAGTTGCTCGAGTGTTCTGAGCCTTGAACGGAAAAGCCTGTTGCGATCGGACAGATCCGGTGTTGTGAGAAACAGCTGATAATTGTGAATGTAAGAGAATCTGCGTCAAGAATTGAGCCTCTAAAACTTGTTTTGACGGCGGTCGTGACGATCACTTCCGGTTTGGTGTAACCAGGCGGTGTTTTTAAATAACTTATGTTTAAATGTTTTGTTATTAAATAATGTCTTTGCGTACAATGTATGTTGTGATATTAAATAATGCGTCTGTACATTTGTGTGCTTTTTCCGTAAGTACAAGAACGTTAGAAATCTGTTAAACAAAGATATGTTCCGACTGACTCACGCAAACTGACACTAATCAGCGCCGGCCAATTATGCTTGAATGCAAAAATTGTTTCAACTAAGGACAGAATACTTACAGAGCGAACCAGAAACACAAGACAACGTGTCGGTGATTATCTCTTCCGGTTTAGGTGCCCTGGTCTTGTTGCTCTGGCATCAAAGTAATTATCTCTCCTCGGTGACTACCGGAGATAGACATTACTAACATACGAAAAATGCAATTACGATTTGACACAAAGTACCTAGCTGCGTAATTATTGTGGCAGACAATGACAAACAATGTAGTAGATAATGTATAGTCGATGAGAATACGTTGTTCTTTCTGAGTGAGTCAATACGAATCTATACTCGAGCGAAATGTCTAGATTATGTGCAGTCACAACCCTTTTGACAGTTCGCACGCCCACAGTGTGACAGTGGCACTGTCGGTCGAGCGATGTGACATTGGTTACTTATGTAGCCGACGTCTGATTGGCTGATTCAAATGACACTTCTCACGTCAGACAACTTTGTCGTTTCAAATATACAACAAACACTCCAACACAGTCATTTCTCAGATTCACCGTCAGTGAAGCAGGATGTTTTTTATTCAGAGGATAATAAATTCAACATGTTTTCTAATTCCTTGGACTTTAACAGCCTTGTCTTCTGATACAGAAACTACTTGTCTTCTGTGCGAAACTGGTTACAATTTGCTCGACATCATCATCAGAATTGTACAACGAATCAACTAGTTTTTTTATTCATATGTCTGCTCAAGGACATTAAAACTATTATCCGACCGGGATTGATGCGGCCAATCTGAAAATAATTCCTCTGTGATATTCTCAAAGACAGTATATGCTTGGTCAGTTGAAATATTATCTACAACAGAATTAAACAACGTCACATGTTTACGAAATAACAAATCGAGAATTTCCTCACCTTACAAACTTCGTTGTATGCCTGGATAACATTCACAAAGGGGTCGGCCATTTTTTAAACTATTTGGTGTATCGAGAATGTCAGCTACGCAGAGCAACAGGTGTCATTTGTGTAATAAAACCTTCACACGCCCTGATGCTTTGTTACGACATGTTGCTAGTACTCATCAACAGTTCACTTGTGATTTTTGCGATTAAAGTTAAAATAGATATGATAATTTACGGAGACACATAAAGACTGAGCATGCACCAGTATCCAGTGGCGTGTCTACCACTCAACCAGCATCTAGCGGCGTGTCTGCTAAAAATCTACAATCCACAGATCGGAAGAGAAGGAGAGAACAGACCACAGACGACCATTCTGCTGGTAAACGAACAAAGTCAACTAAGCAATAACGATCGAATGACTGCCGGCTACCACGACAAAGCAATCATCATCCTCCTGGGCTGGCGTCCAGCTTAGCGCTGAGGCGTTATCAACATCCGGTATCTTGTCGGCTGACGCGGGTGATCGTGTCTCGCCGAACGCAGATGAGCAGTTACCAACAGCGGATACCTTGTTGGGTGGCGCGGGCGTTAACGTGTCGCCTACTAATAATAAGCAACAATCATCATCATTTAGTTCAGTGGTTCTCAACCTTTTTTGGCCCGTGCCCCCCTTCACCATATTTTCAGAACGTCATTCCCTCCCCCTTCCTACCAAAAATTTGACCCGTGCCCCCTTCACTGTATTTTTAGAACGTCATTCTCCCCCCTCCCTTATATTTCTTATATAAAAATCCCCACCCCTACACAGTATACGTAAAAATGGAAGGTAAATTTAATAGCAAATACTAAAACATGTCTAGACATCCACATAAAACATGATTTGTGGTTCTACTTACTTTATCAAATGAATTTTAGAAGGATGAGACGTACATAACTGTAAAGTATGAAGGGAAAAACAATATCAAGTAATCGGTTCTTGTATTAACGCGATCATGAAATGGTCTTCATCCCCCCCCCCTGGAAACCCTAAAATTCCCCCCTGGGGGGACTTCCCCACCGGTTGAGAACCACTGATCTAGTGCCTTACCGAGTGACGTAGAACGAACAACTTCTATTTTTAACGCATCATCAACAACAAGCGGGTTGCCGACAGATTAGCAGCTATCACCTAGTACCACACCGAGTGACGCAGCATCATCATCAATATCTAGTGCCTTGTCGACACATGGTCAGTTATCATCTAATACATTACCGAGTGACGGTTCATCAACATCTAGTGAGTTGTTGGCAGATGAGCAACTTTCATCACTTGCATTGGGGTGTTACGCATCATCATCATCAGCAGATATATTGTCGGGTGGTGCGGGCGATAACGTGTCGTCTACTAATAATACTCAGTTATCATCTAGTACCACAACGAGTGACGCATCACCACCAGCTAGTACCACAGCGAGTGACGGACAATCAACAGATACCTTGTCGACTGATGAGCTACTGTCATCACGTGCCACGGCTGCCAACGAGGAGGCAGGAACCTCCGATGTTAACACATCAACAGCTAGTGAATATCTTTCATTACAGAAATTACCCCCGGATGTTCGGGTTGTGTACAACGATCATTGGGACGATTAGATCACATACACGACACGGGCGCTATCTATCTGAATGGACATATTTTAACAGACCAGATAGTCATATGACAACAGATTGGGGCTCTCGTTTATCCCCCTCTTCAATGCTCAAAACTCCCTCTTCAAAATAATCACCAGTCTGTACATAGTCTTGAGACATCGAGAGACACAAGCCCTACGCTTATACCATGCAAGCCCCAATAACTCGTCCTTGTTCCCTACACCCCTTTTATTAAACAATAGATCTGATTTTGAGGCCTTTGTGGCCAAGCTAAACGGTGTTGACTTGGTCAATTCAGCGACACTAACCCGGCCAGATACTAAATACTATGTCGAATCAATACCAAGTATTACATTTTACGTTTTAAACTGATAGAGTTTCCTCTTGGTTGTTGTTTAGAAACAATTCCCTCCCATATAGCACAAAACAAATGTATTAATACTCTTCAGAACGACACCAACGGTCGGGTTTATAACGATAATAGGTGTTTGTTCCGTGCCTTGGCTGTTTTCAGAACTGGGTCTGTCAGGAATATACAAAAACACACACGAAGACTGTTCACAAAATGGGGGCGTTATAAAGGATTGAACTCCCACATTCCTTTTAACGGGGTCAATTTAGTTGATTTATCTGCCGTGGAAACCTGCTTTAAAATACAAATAAATGTGTTTGCATTTACAGAGGAGGAACATCTAGTTCCGAAAATTAGAAGTAGTAGCAAGCATCCAGACATACTGAATCTTCTTCTTCATGAAAACCATTTCATGTACATATCAAGTGTTGAACACGCTTCGCATTGTTTTTCCTGTGGGAAATGCGGCAAGCTGTTTAAGATGTACTGTCGACTGACACGTCAGGAACTTAGGTGTAAAGGCATAGCTACCATTTAAACATATAAAGGCGATATTTATCGCCAGACAGAATCTATCTTGGAATTGCTCTGTGAACACGGGTTTGACGTGGACGCAAATGTTATATTCCCATATAGAGCATACTACGACATGGAATCTTTTTTCTCCTATACAAATTTACCAGCGGACTCAAAGTCGACGTCCTTTATTGCCAGACACGCCCACCCCCTCTCGTGTGCGGTCGCCTCTAATGTCCCTGAGTTTGACGGCCCTAAATGTTTCATAACCACAGGTGATCCACAGGTCCTCGTAAACGAAATGGTGGACTATCTGCATGAAATAACTGCTAAGTCGTATGAGCTGTTACTTAAAAAGTTTGAGTCAATCTTTGCGAAATTAGGTGACCACCCGATGGTAAGTGAAAGGCTCGACTCCTTTCTGAAGGATCCTGTTTGGATTTAATAGCGTAAAGTATGATATTAACCTGCTTAAATCTTATTTAATACAGTAGTTCATTGATCTAGAGGCTAATCCTTTCAAGTATATTAACAAAATAAATAATAATTTTATGTGCATAGCGACAGAAAGGTTAAAATTCCTCGATGTCTCCAACTTTCTGGTCCCGGGGGTAAGCTACGCGCAATATCTGGTCTCTTTTGCCATAGAAGAGGCAAAAGGGTATTTGTCGTACGACTAACTGACCGATCTGGGAAAGTTAAATGAGACAGCCCTACCACCACATGCGGCCTTTTTCTCAAAACTTAAAAACCGTAACATTTCCGAGGCAGAATACGCCGTTTGTCAGAAAGCGCGGACCGAATTAAGATGACTACCTTGAGGGATTTTCTAATTTGGTACAACATCAAAGACGTGTCTCCCTTTCTAAAAGCCCTGGAAAAACAAGTAACTTTTTATGCGGACTTAAATATAGACATGTGCAAGCATTACTTTACATTACCTATTCAACACCATGAATAAAGATGTTTCTTTTTTTTTTGTGTTCGAAGAAGGAGGAGAAGTTGCACAAGTTGTTACGAGATAACGTGGTGAGTGGGCCGAGTATTATATTTCATCATTATCACGAAGCCAATCAGACCCTATCAGGGGTAATAAGCTGGTGAAAAGTATTAACGGGTTTGATGCGGTTGCCTTATACCTTTACTCTCTTATGAAAGATATGCCAATAGACTTCCCCATATATCGAAGCCGTGAGGATGGTTTTAGATCACACAAATTACACAAATACACACGTCAGAGTCGGGAGTGGTTAACCTGGGTAACGCATAATAACAACATAGATTTAAAACCCCAATTCAATAGTCATCAGATGCAACTCGGCGATCGGCATATTCGAGTAGAAGGGTGGGATAAAAAGAATAAGACAGCTTACCAATTCCATGGGTGTTTATTCCATGGGCACCCATCTTGTCGTCTAACTGCTGGGAAAATGATTAATCCCGTTAATAAGAAACCTTTGGTAGAACTATTCCAGAATACGTGTGACATCCATGAGTATCTACAGAAAACTGTCGGGGTGACAGTTAAGGTTATTTGGGAGTGCGAGTGGCAGAGACTAAAGATATCACATACAGCCATCAAATGTTTCCCGAACGAGAAGTTTCCACCTTCACAACTTCCTTGGAAGTCGTTGAGTGAAAAACAAATCCTCGAGGTTGTAAAAGCCGATACATTTTTCGGGTTGGTTGAATGCGATATTGAGACACTGGCTGATTTACAAGAGTCCTTTGCCGAGATGCCTCCTGTTTTCAAGAACACAGAAGTGTCGAGAAACAACATTGGCGAATTTATGAAAGAATACGCCATAAAAAATAAACTACTGACTACCCCACGACGGACTTTGATCGGTAGTTATTTCGGGAGAAGACTTTATTAGCCACCCCTCTTTTAAAGTGGTATCTAGCTCATGGTTTGGTCGTTACCCACATCTACCAGACAATAGAATATCGACCGGTTAGCAGTTTTAAACAATTTGGGGAGACAGTCTCTAATGCCCGTCGCCAAGGGGACAAAAATCCTGCGGAGTTGCCTCGAAGTGCCTACACCGGCAACCGTCGAGGTATCCACTCAACTCGTAATAATGCAAAACAGCAACGAAGGACGAGGAATTAACTTGCGTCCTTACCTTGAATACAATGATAATCAACGGCACAAGTCAAGATCTCAAAGCGCTACCAGAAGTTTATTCCGTGGCAGACATGTGAACATTAAACTCACGTAGACCTGTAGGTTGACCCCTATAGACAGGGTCGGCGCCTACTTTACTGATCCACCGATGAGTGTTCAGTCTACTGCGCTCTGCTTGACGCCCTGATCCACTGATTCTATTTAAGCTGTAATTCCACTCTAGGTTTTTCCGCCCGGTTTCTTTCACTGCGATATTATCATCAACAGATCCCCTCTCCTGACTCATAGCTGTCTCACGCTCATATCATCGCGTCCAGAGGTCACCTCACACAGATCCTTTGAAACACGTCCTTGTTCGAAAGCACAATCACAGCGTCTCCCGTTGCTGTCTACTGACGTTGTCCACATTCTCCTTGGATTCATTTGTTTACGTCCACTTTCGTGTCCGAGTGGGGAATTCCCATTTCCCAATTTATACTTTTCGTGGTGGGTCGTGCCGCCGTATGCATAATGCCCCCTCCCCAGATAAAAAAATGTGTAACATTTTTTTTCTTTTAACTATATGTGTATAAATATATTGTATAATCATAACTAACTATAACCATAATACAACAGACTAGTACTTGGTTGTCCCTGTTTATCTACCCTAAAAAAAAATAAAGTTATACGACGGGCACGCCCACCTGTCCAAACCCAACGTTGGACGTCGTGTGGCTGATCATGGGGATCAGACCAACTAATAAACATATTAGTCCCTACCTTGTCTCAATAGATAAGTTGTGTCCTAGCTCTAGGTATTACCATGAGTTTCGGACGAGGGTAATCATGGGGTTTCCAAGTAGATCATCCTCATTGTTGATTATCGTTGCTGTTATTATTGTATACTCCATATATTTTCCTTCTTACAATTTTTCCATCTGTGGGTAGGGTGACATGTGCTCCACGAGAATCCTCAGAAATATTTTCACTTTTGTGGATATGTTGAGAGCGATGACTGATTATTATGGATCTTCATGTAATAATGACACGTAATACAATTAATTCAACTAGAGATTCATTCTAATGACTTAACCTTATAATCAAATACTTTCCGAACAATGATTAATTAACCCAAAACCATACTATAATATTTCAATTAATCAATACTCAATTAACTAACATTTGTTATTTAACCACAGAATTACAACATGTAAATTAAAATGTTCACTGTCCATAAGTTCACTTCACAGTTACAATACTTGTATGCTCGAATCCGTGTCCGAATAACCAATGTTTGTTGAACAAACGAGCGAGCACACATTGAGTAGAATACTTCCGATGGCGTAGTTATTATTCATACACTCTGTCAATATGAAAAATTGCTACCATGTGTAATCTATATATATCTAAATCACCATCTTACATTACATTATATATTTTGTCAATTAATGTAACATTGTATTCAATAAGGTGCGTTAGAATTATGTTTATAACACTCATAAAGAACAGAAACATTAACATATAATTAAAGAACCTATAACATAGATATGTTCCTCTATTAATTATAATCGACTGAGAATGTCTCTGATTGACTGATTAAATCTTGCAGACATAGAGTTGTGAAGAATCATACCTATTAAAGATTCAAGACATCTAAAAAAAATTAAATCAGGAATATAATATTCAACAAGAATAAATATTGAAATCACATAATATGCTTATAAATTTAGTAATGTTCTCTATTATAGACATAATTATCAAAGAATAGAGAATCGAACTATTTCTAGATGAATTATAGAATTATTAGATAGTGTGAACAATTCTGACAAGTGATACCTTGCATAACTAAGTAATAAGACCTAAGATTCTAATGTGTCTGTAGTGTATGTGACCCTAACCTTTCATCCCATTTTATTTTCCTTTATTTATTTCTTCCATTCAATTTTTTTTTTCTTTCTTTCTTTGTTTCAAATCTGTAAAATCTCTCTTCTGCACTCATGCCAATATTTGTACATTGTATTGATTGAAACAATGTTGTTGTCTTCAGTCTTGTGTATCTTCTGTAATGCATACGCTGTAACGACGTATGTTTGTACTGAGTGTGTGTAACTTTCATTCTGTTTTTGGGATTTTTAACAAAAATGTCATTGAGAAACATGTAATCATGTTTGATTTGTTTTGTAACAACAGTTATTTCTTCATGTTTGGGTTCGTTGACTTTGTATAATTCGCAATTATTTACTGTTGTGTTATCACGTATGTCTACAGTTGATGTACCCTGTTCTGTTTGCGTGTTTTCTTCTTTAATTTCTTCTTCTTCTTCTTGTGTTGTTTGAGTTTGGGTACTTGTGAGTGTCTCGTCAGGTTTGCGTTCGATGGTTACTTTCTGAACGAAATCTCTGGCGTTTGGTTCTTCCACTATTGTAAGCAGATACCTACCTGTGTGATTATTTTCTTTTATTTCATACATTTGTCTTTGTTTCCTTATTCGCTCCTTCCAAATTGTTTCCTTTGCAAGATTCTCCTCTTGAAGTGCGAGTCGTTTTTTCTCGATTTCTGTTTCTGCGGCTAATTGTCTTGCCTTTAATTCTGCCTCTGCTGTTATCTGTCTTTCTACCATCTCTCTCCTCATTGCAGATATCTTTTCACGTTGCAAAGCGAATTCTTTTTCTCTAGACTCTATTCGTTCGGATTGCAAGGCTACCCTCTTTCATGTTCGTTTTCAAGAACCCATTTCTTTTCATGTTCGTTTTCAAGACCCATTTCTTTTGTCGTTCCTCCCTCTCACGTGCAGCTTGAGCTCTATATTCCTGCATGACCCAATTCCTGAGTTCTGCTCCAGCCAATCCATTCTTCTCACCCAATTCCATGATTTCTTGTAGTGTAGACATCTTGTCCTACCTGTAAACTGAGCTATCTAGCTGAAATACATAGCGAGTGGCAAGAGAAGAAAAAAAACTCGACAAATTTACAATAAGGTTCTTCGCGGAACGGAGTAGTTATTGACTTAAATAATAAGTCCTGTGGTATCAATGTCGACCCGAAATATCAACTTAATTGACACGAATACTGTCACGTTGACGACCACCTAAGAATATATACGATAATTATACGAACCGTGACATATATAAGCCACAAAATAATTATGGGAAAATATGTTCAATATAAGGAATATAAATATATAAGTACAGCGGACCAACACTAATACTGACAAAAGACGATTGACGTAAGACGAAAGTACATATTATCATTCATAAAAGACAAAATCAATATTGAAATTTAAGTGACAACACGATAAACACTTATATATTACTCACAATTACGATACTCTTATAATGAATGCAATATATATGTAAACCATATGAATAATGTGAGAATATAAAAATATATACCTATGACACTAGATAATTAACAGTCACGGTAGACGATTAACGAGGGACGAAAATACCAATCAATGTTTCAACACGACAACAAATACTTTCAGACTTAGATTCAACATAACATACTACTGACTTATCATACAAAACAAACGGTTGTTAATTTATAATAAATTTTGACATAATTGAAAATACGACACCTTATTAAACTTTAAAAACAAAATCAATGTCACACCAATTGACAATTACAACAGGTACTGGCCTTAAGAAAATTGCGGTGTCGGTGTCCTCTACGAATTTCCAAATGTTCATTCCATGCTCGACTGTTCCAAATGCTCGAATATATTTGTTTTCTGCAGTCGACAATTAATGGAGGTTCTCCTCAAAACACAATATCAGGTAAATTGACACGATGGTGTAATGCACTTACACCAGCACCTAGACCACGCGGTCTGTGGCCGACTGACAAAACCTAGTCGGTTATGGTGCACCCGTCGAACTTTGAGTTAAATTTGGGTATATGATTGTAACGATACCCACAGTAGACTGGTGTGTGCTGTCTTATCCGTCCTTCTATTCCTCTATGATGACGTGTGTAGTGTCTCATATGTAGTGTTGGCGATAAAGAATGCGATATTATGTGCAGAAACTTCGTGTCCGTTGATCCTATGCCAGTGAGGTGTCAGATTAATATCATGAACTGGCACCGTGAGACAACCGAAATGCTGCTTCGCCAACTGTAAAATAGTCAGCAACAATGTGTCCGTGACGACTGAAATGTCGCTAGTAAATCCTTGCTCACTTGGTATGGTGGCGCAATGTGAGTCTAGTATCCGATAACGGCATCATAATATGAAGTTGAAATAGTGAAGGTTGCGTGCGGGAATATTGTGGGGCAGTGTCAGTGAGGAAAAATGTCCTGAAAGGGTTATGTGGAGGGACAAGGTTTGGGAGTAGTGTCGTTCATTACAAAGTAGTATGTTCGTTTTCCACAGATTATAAAAGTGCACCTCCGAAATTTACCGGTGACCCACGCTCCTCAACGTTGTCATGTTCAGTATACGATATATATCTCTGACTGCAGTGTAACTTGCTCTGCTCTGTCCCCAAATTCTGATAGGATAATTCGTATATAATGTCTTCTGTTTCGGAGTTCCTCGATAATGTGGGGTATGTAACAATTCAACCCACAAATCGTTATTATTGTATTACTTCAGCAATGGAGTTGCGAGAATAAACAATTAATAACTTCTGAGCAGTTTCCAACGATCAGTTACTGTGAAATGTCAATCTATTAATAGCTTAATGTGACAGCGCAGTGTTTCTCGGGCTCTCAATGCCTACTATGATGGTTATAAGTATATTCCATATCGACCATGGTGTCAAACGTTTTGTATGGCTTGTGTCTATTGTTTATCTTCTTTTCCAAGGTAACATCAAAGCTATAAGTGTCACACATTCGTTCTAAATATAATGTTCTTAAATATCTTATAATCTCTTTTAATGTTCGTTGTTCAGAACTCTTTGATAGCACTGTGCTGTGTTTAATATAGTGCAGTTTTGCGCGTACGGTGCATTCTGTCTGTGTAATTATTATACTGTTATTGCAATTCTTATACGCAACGGTGTTATTACACTACTACTTTCTCACTGTCTTGACATGTTAATTCTCATTGCACTGTTCTTGTGAAATATAACCTTCCAACTTACTGTTGTAACTTGTAAACTGTATGATCTTCCAGTTTACTTATTCCTGTTCTTC
This sequence comes from Cepaea nemoralis, assembly GCA_014155875.1. NCBI lineage: Eukaryota > Metazoa > Mollusca > Gastropoda > Stylommatophora > Helicidae > Cepaea > Cepaea nemoralis. The sequence goes on from JACEFZ010003907.1 coordinate 338,142, forward strand.
TCCATTTTGTGACGTCCAGTTTGTGTGTGATTCGTGTAGTGTGGTGCAACTCAAGATGTTGGCGTGCAAATGTTTCTACGCTCAGCTGACTGAATCTGGCAGGAATTTCGTGTTGACAATTTTTTTTTTATGCAGCGAGTCCAGTGACGACCCCCATATGCCTCGAAGTGCCTACACCGGCAACCGTCGAGGTATCCACTCAACTCGTAATAATGCAAAACAGCAACGAAGGACGAGGAATTAACTTGCGTCCTTACCTTGAATACAATGATAATCAACGGCACAAGTCAAGATCTCAAAGCGCTACCAGAAGTTTATTCCGTGGCAGACATGTGAACATTAAACTCACGTAGACCTGTAGGTTGACCCCTATAGACAGGGTCGGCGCCTACTTTACTGATCCACCGATGAGTGTTCAGTCTACTGCGCTCTGCTTGACGCCCTGATCCACTGATTCTATTTAAGCTGTAATTCCACTCTAGGTTTTTCCGCCCGGTTTCTTCACTGCGATATTATCATCAACAGATCCCTCTCCTGACTCATAGCTGTCTCACGCTCATATCATCGCGTCCAGAGGTCACCTCACACAGATCCTTTGAAACACGTCCTTGTTCGAAAGCACAATCACAGCGTCTCCCGTTGCTGTCTACTGACGTTGTCCACATTCTCCTTGGATTCATTTGTTTACGTCCACTTTCGTGTCCGAGTGGGGAATTCCCATTTCCCAATTTATACTTTTCGTGGTGGGTCGTGCCGCCGTATGGCAGGAGTCTATTACAGCCTACACTATGAAATTGTTAGGTAACGCCGCTTACGGTAAAACACTATTCAATAAAAGCAAACATACTGATGTCTCCTACTCCCAGGGGAAAAAACACTAACAAACTACTCAATAACCCCAGGTTCAAAAGCATGACTGCTATGACAGATGATCTCTTCGAAGTAGAAACGCTAAAGAAGAAAACTGTCTGGGATCTACCTCTACAGGTTGGGTTCTTTGTCTACCAGTATGCCAAGCTCCGCATGCTAGCTTTCTACTACGAGTTTCTCGACAAATTTATCTCTAAAGAAGAATACCAACTCACCGAGATGGACACTAATAGTTTGTACTTGGCCCTTAACAAACACTAAACACAGATGATCTTAGCTAATATATGAAAATATAGACAACAATGACAAATAATGCAGAATACATAGAGGGGTTTACTGAGGGCTATCTCCATCTAATACAAAACGATCTGAGAGTTGGGCCAACCTGTCACAGGCCGACAGGGAGTGGGAAAAGCGTATTTGTACAGCGGTTCCTGCGCCATCTTCCAGCCATGGTCGACCCGATTCCAGAGGAGGTTATATGGTGTTATAGAGAATGGCAAAATATGTACGAGAATATGAAGTTTATCGAAGGGCTGCCGGATATGGAAAAATGGACCGGGGATAGACGTAAGTTAGTGGTGATAGATGATCTTATGCCGAGACAGATGACAGAGTGAGTAAATTATTTACTTAGAGTAGCCATCATCGCAATCTCAGTGTCATGTTTATTGTACAGAACCTCGTTGGTAAGAATAAAGAACAAAGAACCATAAGTCTGAATTAGCATTACCTAGTAGTATTTACGAACCATCGAGACGGCGCACAACTTACGAATTTGGCCAAACAAATTTACCCAGGGAAGGTGTCCTATGTCCAAGAGAGTTTTAAGGATGCGACATCGGCTCCATACGGGTATTTGTTATTCGACCTTCGACAGGAAACACCGGATCAACTCCGTTTACGAAGTCATATATTTCCCGATCAACGACAAGTCGTCTATGTCCCCAAATAACATGTCTAGTCAACTTAAACGCAACGAATCTATGTTGCGCTACGTGGGTGAAGCCAAGCCAGCCGCCGTGAAAGCTGTTATTAAAACAGCTTCCCCAGACCTCGTCCAATCAATTTGCGAATGCTGTCACCAATGTATTAAAAGGTAATGTCCCCCTCACACCCGGTCAGAAGCGACGGTTGCAACGACACAAAAACAGTCTGAGAGCGCTCACTCGTAAGAAACTATCGCTCAAGAAACGGAAACAGATCTTGCAAAAGCGTGGATTCGTAGACGCCCTTCTCGGACCCATCCTAAACGTCTTGAAAGGTATTGTGGGTTTATAATGAAGAAAATTATCCTCGTCGATCCTCGGGTGTTGGAAAAGCCCTATGTACCACCCGACACACTAAATGTTAGCCTACAAGACTTGGATAATCAGATGCAACAAGTCTTGGAAACAGACGATCTACCACCCCGTGATAAAGCCAGACTATATCAACAAACCTTGCAGCGGTATCTGAATCGTCTCGAGCAGCACAGACACAAACCGTTAGGCCTGGTGGATATCAAGGAACAACAACCCGAAGTCCGCGCCTTAACGGCACCAGTAGTCGAGACACCGCCTGTTCAACTAACGCCCAATATCCGAAGTTAGACGAACCTAAAACCCCGTCAGAGACAATTGATGCTACACTGGGTTATAAACTCCGGAAGAAGAAGAGTAGGATACCTACACCCCGATGGGAAAAACGGCCGCGGAATTAAGGAAGTATTACTACGATCCCAAGAAACCGGGGGCCTATGGTGGAACCGTCGGCTTAAAACGTGGCACCAAACAATTCAAAAATGGTTACGTCATCAGAATAAATATACTCTACATAAACCGATTTTTCGCTTGTTCCAGAGATGCCAGACCATAACTGGTGGTATAAATCAACAGTTTCAAGCCGACTTGATAGATATGAAAACGTTACGAAGGTACAACGACGGTATGACCTATCTAGTGACGTATCGCTTTGTTTAGTAAATATGCATGGACCGTCCCGATCCAGAAGAAAACGATAAAAGAGCTAGTGGCGGCCGTGAGCAAAATATTTGATGAGGGCCAACCGATAAACTTTCAGACCGACAAAGGTTCCGAATTCGTCAACCGAACTTTCTTAAAATTTCTGACTGAGCGAGGTGTGCATTTCTTTACCACTTAGAATGAAGATGTGAAGGCTGCCGTTGTAGAAAGATTCAATCGAACTCTTAAAGAAAATGTGGCGTTATTTCACCAAGACAAATACACTGGGCTACGTCGACGTGATAGATAAATTGATCCGAAACTATAATGCGTCGTGTCACCGGAGTATTCGCATGGCACCGGTGCAAGTTAAAAACAGTAATCAAGAAGAAGTGTGGAATAACTTGTACCGTAAAACAGAAGCATCAAGAAAAGTATATTTTACACCCGGCGACCGTGTCAGACTGGCTCAAAGCAAACATTTTGAAAAAGGTTATATGTCGGGGTAGACAGAAGAACTGTTTACCGTTAGTCGTATAAACCAGACTAGCCCGGTGACGTATGTGCTAAAAGACGATTCGGGGGAGGAACTTCGAGACACATTCTACCGAGAAGAAATACAGTTGGTGGGTGACAAAAAAATTTATCGTATCGAAACAATCTTACACGAAAGGCGAAGGAAAGGTAGTGGTAAAGTGGTTTGGTTATCCCAATCCATTCAACAGCTGGATAGCCGACACGCAACTTGCCAGCTATGGAGACTAGTGGTATGACCGAAGACAACCTGGAAACTATTGTGTTGCGTCCACAGACTACGGGCGGGGAAAGAACTACGTTCTGGTCTTTTTTGTTTGGGGTGGGGGGGGGGGGGGGACAACGAGTGCCGCGGCCAGAGATTGTATTCTTCTGTCAAATGATAGTTGTATATGGCGTAATTGGTGTGTCACTATTCAATCTGACTCAAGGCAGCGCAGATGCACCAGAAGGCAAGCTGTGGGTCGCTCTAATGAGTAGTTGTTTGGGTTATATGCTACCTAACCCTAAACTAGAAAAACAATGAGTTACTATGTCGTCTTACCGAACAACACGGTACCGAAGGTGTTCCCGAACAACCTACCAGGTCACTTTTTCGTCAAGTTGCCACAGACTATTGAGGTGAGTCAACAATATGAAGTGGGCCTGGCCGAAATTCAATTCCCCAATACAAATTTTAACGGCTTGCAGGGTGAAATTTGGATCCAGTACTTTCCGCCCAAAGGTAGTGGTAGAGAACCTATAACGCTTATATGTCCACCAGGTCCGTTCAGCCACCCGGAAGTTTTCATCGAGGAATTTAATAACTTGTGTGTAGAAACACAAGTAGACGAGAAAGTGAACATTAAATTCTTTATAAGTGGCCATTGGAAAAAAGTCGGAATAAAATTATTTGAAAAGAGCGCCCACGTTAAAATTAGTGAGAGGTTGAAAAACATGTTAGGGTTCCCAACCTCAAATCTATCAGACGACAATGTCTTATTATACGGTAATGTGGAATTGGAGATGTATAGCGTCGTTAAAAATATCTACGTCTATTCTGACCTCGTAGCTGCCAGAGCAGTCGGAGAGCCATGGTTCCTTTACTAAGGACTGTCTCTATATTGTATCGGTTGTTGTCGTCAGTGTTTCGTGTCTACGACAAACCACATTACTTCCAGTTAAGTCATTTCTCCTTCGACACGGTGGAAATACTTTTAACTACCGATACGGGAAAACCGAGTTTTATGTGACACTTCCCAGTACGGCCACTTTGAAAATATACCCCCCAGAATAGAGCCGGACATTTCTTCGACAAGTTACCGCAAACTATTGGTCGATATCCAGTTTCCAAACACCTATTTTAATGTCATGGAGGATCACGTGTGGCTAAAGTACATTCCACAACCCGGCCTAGATGATCCACCAATGAAAATTACACTGACTCCGGGTCTGTACAAAACATCAGAGACATTTATCAATGAATTGAATAGATTGCTCGTCGAAGCTGAGAAATTTATCAACAACCAGCAGTGGTCGCGGCTCGACAATGCCTAACACGAACATAATCGAATGGCCTTCTCATATAACAAAATCTCGAATAAGACTCGTTTCCAACTATACGAACAGGGTGCTGAAATTAGACTTAGTGACAAGTTGGCGGATATTTTACAATTCCTATCTACCCCCGTCAGCTAGACTGAGCCCGTTCTTTCCGGCGTGGGTGAAGTAGATTCGGACCAGGGCACGAAAAATATCTTCGTCTATTCCGAAATTGTCACCTCGTGTGTGGTAGGCGATACGATGGTGCAATTATTGCGGACTCAACCTGTCCTAGACAGATCTACCACCTCTGTATTTAGGATGTATGATAAACCACATTACGTTCCACTCAGTCGGTTCTTCTTTGACACGATTGAGCTTCTTATAACCGACGAACGGGGGAAACCTATCCCATTCACTGGTGGGACATCGGTAGTGACGCTGCATTTTCGAACAACCAAACGTTGTGATCTGGTTTAGCCATGGTTAGACACGTTCCAATCCGACGCAACCCCAAACTATATGAGGAATATTTATGTAATCATGCCGGCAGCGGTCTACCAGATTTTAATACATCCCAAGTCGTGTGATTACCTACATTCTGGTCTGGATTTGTTTAGCGTGCCTCATACCCAGACAGCCATGGAAGAGGGACAGTTTCTAGAAGTTCATCCGTTGGCCACGTTAGCCCATGGGGCACCCATCGAGTTCTCCATCTCTGGTGTGGGAGAAGATTATATGGATTTGTTTAATACTTTTCTCCACATGAGAGCTAAAGTCACACTTCCCAACGGCGACGACCTACCACCCACCGCCGAAGTCGGTCCCATAAATTATTTGCATAGTTTGTTTTCTCAGGTTGACGTGTCTTTGAACGACACTCTTATTTCACCGAGTGAAAATTCGGGCCTACTTGGAAGCTCTTCTTAATTATGGCGAAGAGGCAAAAAAGAGTCATCTGACATCGGCTCTATACTACCAAGATACTCCTTTGTATATGACAGACACGAAGGGCGAAACCAATAAAGGTCTAGTGAAAATAAGATCTTTAGCCAGCTATAGTGTGGCGATGGATATGATGGGCCATCTACATTCCGACATTTTCAATCAGGACAGGTACATGCTGAATGGCGTGGATATCAAAATCAAACTAACCCCCTCAAAATATGTCTTTAATTTGATTGCCATGGATGCAAATGGTGGCTACAAAAGTGTCATTACTTACTCCACCTCTTGGTGAGGAAAGCTAAGTTAAATCCAGCTATACCTCTGGTTCATGAAAAAGCCTTATTGAGAGCCAATGCCAAGTATCCCATTAAACGGGTAGTGGTAAAAACCTTTTCTATACCGAAAGGTATGTTTTCCCACACACGATAACCTCTTCCTCAGCCAGACGCCGACCCTGGTGGTGATAGGCTTAGTGAATGCTTCGTGTTTCAACGGCGAGCTAAACACGAACCCCTTCATATTCACGGAGTAGAAACCTCCTTTATAACTGTTAACAGTTACCCCCCCCCCCTTCCATTACATGTCTGAGTATGTTTATCTATCTCCCAGAACCCACGCCAAATTTCCCACACTCACTACACCCGAATGACTTGGCTACTCTATCAAGATAATTGATGTACATGAAATGATCCTTATACAGTAATACCCGCAATACTATATAAATTTTCCCACTACTACGAAGTTTGGGGACCAAAACCTCGGTCTCATTGAATTCAAAAATATCTACATTTACCTTACAACAATTTTCTATTGCGGCATGTCAATAAGTCTAACCCCAGGGAAGCTGTCTAACGGTTCTAACTTTTGATATTTCTGCCACTGGTTAGCTAATTGATATGTAGGTTTCCTAAGATTGACAACGGGGTGCCCGTTGAATACCGCCAGACATCGAAAGAAACATAACATGTCTGTGTACGGATTATTGTGTGAGCCATGTTGTAAAATATTGATGCCGTGATTATGTCTTATGTTGTCAGGTAAATCCTCTAAACAGCACCCTATTGGGTGCTCATTTATGTGATATATATAAAAGCTAGTCGCGGGGATTGTCTCTACCATGTACTTAGTGTCAGGTCTGTTATGTAGGGCATAGGTAAACATCTCACTGTCCTGAACTATTTCTATAAAAGCGTTGTTAACTATGGGGGACCTCAAGTTGGCATGCATTGTTAGACGATGAATGGAAAAACCTAAGGTCTCCTGTCTCCTTATGAAGTAAGATCATGTGATGAGAATAATTTACCTTAAACCTACATGTCTGACTAGCAAATACTGGTCTTAAAGTCTCGGTCCAGTCAATTGGTTGTGTTGAGTCTGGTCGATGAAAATAATTGTAGGTCGATACATATTTGTGGATGTTCTGATGTGTCCTAAGGTAAGGCCAGATGTCTCTATATTTCTGCTGGACTTCAGGGTCGCGGATGATGTCTACGGTCTTTAGTTTCTCATCTCCTTCGTCATCTATCTCTACGACGGCTTGCTCTGCTTCCACTTGATCAAGTTTCTGTTTTCTAGCTGCTTGTGTGTCTACGGGTCCTTTTCTTTTGCGTGTTGTTGTGTCTGATGTTGAGGGTGATGTCTGTTGGTTTGTTGTTATGTGTTGATTTAGGTTGTCTTTCCTATTGTATAAGTTACCACAAATTTGGCATGTGTGCATTGTGGTATCGTGTACTGTCTTAATGTGGCGTGTATGACTGCGGTTTTCTGTAAAGTTCTTACCACAGATAGGACAGAGAAAAACAGATTCTGAATACTGGCCATAGTAGAGCAAAGAGTAGTAATTGATGATAGTGATGAGACAATAAAAGCGGTGATAGACATAGCAATAGTGCGCTTCCGAGTGTTGTCAGTAGTATTGTCTGGCTTCTGGTAGTATACAGCACAATAGTCTTATAGTATTTCCACCACTATTTTGCACGTATTAGATAATGACTTGTTATGTGTTGCTCCAGCAGTTATAGTGAGCTATATTTTTTCAATCTTCTTTTACACGTGTATGTGTGAGACGTCAAACCGCTGTGGAGAAAAGTTATTATCATACAGGTTACATCTACTATGTTGATTATATGTTTATCTAAAATTATTTCACATGTTTAAGAAATAGCATAATATGAGGGTCTAGAGTGTCACATGCTGTGTAGTAGCATTAAAGAAGGGGTTGTTCTGTTAGTACTTTTGTTGCTAGAATTCTCATCATCTCATCTCATCATGTTCCTCTTGTACCTTGCGGTGTCGAGGTGAAGTATAAACTTCGTGAGAGTGCCCGGTTATGGGCTTCGTATATCGACATTCCCATGGATTCTGCTATTCCCTCCTTCCAACGTTTACGTGGTCGGCCTCTTCCTCTGTTTCCATCTGGTCTGTACATCATTGCTTGTTGTGGCATGATGTTTACTTGGTAACCTACTTGCATGGCCAAACAATTTGACTTGCTGCTTTCTAATAAAATCTAGTGCTGGTTTAACCCCCACTTTAGTCCTGATTTCTTCATTTCTGATCTTATCTCTTCTTGATACGTTGAGTATTCTTCTCAGGAACCTCATTTCCGTGGTTGTGATTTTTCTTTTCTCTTTTTCTGTCATTGTCCAGGTTTTACATTGGTAGCACAGAGTTGGTAGGAAGATTGTGTTGTAAAGTGCTTTCTTAGTAGTTATTGATACATGTTTGTTCTTTAGTATTGGTGCCATTTGTCCAATGAGTTGATTTGCCTTATTGCACCTATTTTCGATCTCGTCTTCTGATCTGCCATTTGATGATACTATACTTCCTAGGTACTTGAAACTATTTACTTGTTTCAAGTGATGTTCGTTTAGGTGAATTGTTGCTGTTTGTTCTTCTTTAGTTATAGTCATTACCTCTGTTTTGCTTGTGCTAATTTTCATGTTATGTTTCCTACACATTTCGTTTAGAATATGCATGTGGTCTTGTAATTCAGCTTCTGATTTTGCTATTAGTGCTTGGTCGTCCGCAAACAGGAGTTCTCTAATGGTTAGATTTGCAGATGGTTCTTCTTCTGTGTTCTCGTCATACAGTATTTTTGCTGTCTCTGCTTGGCTGGTTTCTTTACATATGTTGTCTATATATGTTATGAACAAGAGAGGGGACATGACACAACCTTGTCGTACTCCAGATCTTATGGTGAAGTGTTCTGAGTGTCCTCCAGTTTCTCTCATTATGCATTCACTGTTGTTGTATAAACTTCTACATAGGTTTGTTAGATGTGCACTCACTCCATATTGTTTAAGGCTTTCCCACAGCTTGTTTCTATCTACCCTATCGAATGCCATTTCTTGGTTGCTAGAGTTGTTTTGTAATAAATTATAATTTCAATGGAGCGGCTCCAGATTTCTTATTTAGTTAAGACATCATCTACTACTACATGCTCCATAAACTAATTTATATTATAGATCATTTATATAGTAAAATATGACCTTTAGGGAGTAGCACCTCATTTCTGAGTTAGTTAGCGCCTGTTATACTACTTATGACCCATAACACAGAACAGTGAGATTCGACAGCATACATACCTCGTATGGTTGACTTTTCGTTTTAAGTAGTTCTCAATTGACCACCTCTTTTGTCTGTTGTAGACCGTGTGAATCTGCAGAAGGAATCATAGGATCCATATAGCACCTGCATAGTAAAATTACACAAATTACCATGCTATACACAAAGCATGGTAGGTAACCACACGACAGGCGAGGTGGTCAGATAGCAAGATAGTAAGGGAGTCAATCACCCCTGCCCATTTTCACTCAGAATGTGTGCCCAGGGATCCATACAGTTAGCCCATATGCTTTCTGGCGAGTACACAGTTATCCCAGATAAACATATACACAGTACATGTTACATTTAGTGGAGGACATACCTTTTTGTGCGTGGTAGATTTTGGTGTGGTCCACGTCTCAATGACTGACTGGTTCGACTCTGTGGATTGACATAAATAAACTACTTGTTAGTGACCAGAGAAAAAACACATAGAATGCACTAGCATCATCTAACAAAGATCACATGGAATACCATTACCACCCACCACTCTCCGACGCTCTCTCTCGCTCTCTCTCTCTCTCTCTCTCTGTGTCTCTCTATCCCGCGATCTTCCTCTACCTCACCTCCTCTCTCTCTCTCTCTCTCTCTCTCTCTCTCTCTCTCTCTCTCTCTCTCTCATATAAACCCGCGCACACATACACATACACGCGCGCACACACTTAACGGCAACAGACACAGGGAGTAGCTGTATTTCTATGCTTCACATCACACGTGGAAGCTTAAGAAGCTGACATTGAAGACGATGATGGTAATCACGATGACAGACACTACAGAAGAATATGATAGTGATGGTGTGGAGCATCATTTCTCTGCTTCACACTACCGCAAGAGAAGATGATATTGATGGTCATTTTCCGCTTGACAACAGCGGCGGACGCCGCTATAGTGATGATTCTGAATGATGATGATGATACAGTGTTAGGTGTACCTTATGTTCAGTCCTTTCCTTTGTTTTTTTTTCCTGTTGTTGTCTTCCACGCGATTGCTTCCACTTTCCCTCCGATTTAGCAGTTTCAATCTATTATTTAAAAAAAACAAGCGAAAGGGACACATGAGCTTACAATGATGAGCGCTTACATTGCAGATAGAGCACTATAAATGGCAGAGAATAGCTATTAGACACAAAAGCATAAGACACACAGCGACGACCGATTTGGCAGCAGGCCGCCTGACAAGCACTGGGCAATCTTACCAAGAATTTACATACACATAAAGAATGCTGGGGTTGACTGTGATGTCCTGTAAATGTATTGACGCTACCGGGGTTGTCCTTTAAATGCTATGCGTTAGGAATGAGGCGGTATGTATTAGACGAGCTATGACCGCCCACGCTTACCGATATGGCACATGATGATGTTGTTGATAGCACAAGATGATGTTTGTACGGCTGCTTGATTGCGCCACGTGTCGTAGTTCAGATAAACACTAGCATAGCGGGTCGGTACGCCAAAGAGAAAGAATGCGTTGACCGTGGTCGGCAGGACACCTGCTGATGATGTTCATCGCTTATATGTGTTGTATATAGTCTATTTGGAGGGACAGTTTACCAGCATAGTTTTGGTCGAATAGTTTTATTTAGTTTTTGTTTAATTCAATTAGAAGAAAACAACAATTGTCCCGAATTTTTATTCTGTATTTATTTCTTCTGGCAAATAAATACACCATATTGTAACTTTAACATTCTTAAGGCAAGCTTCAGTGTATTTGCTTGACCTCACAGCGATATAATGACTGGCTGGCGACCGCGGTGCGAGATTAATATATTAGCGGTCAGCGGGGACTTTCTACGCCCGCGGTGTGTTGATAGTTACCTGAGATTAGGCGGGTTGAAAAAGGCTGCCTGGTATTCAATGACCGACAACCTGAGTCAGCCTGTGTGTTTTGTTTATCTGTAATTAACATCAGAGCTGGTCACCCGGGGCTGTGAAAGGAATGCTTAATACAGAACATAGCGGTTCTCGAGAAAATAGATTTACGAAGGCATTTATATATTTTAGTTGGTTCGAAAGTTTTAAATATTTATTTATTTATTTATTTATTTTATAAAGCTGCATGGATGTTGAACCAGTGGGTAAGGCATCGAGGAAGTTGCCTGGATGAGTTGGTCACGTGGCATAAGATAGGGTGATCCACGCCTCTGGTGATCGAGTGAGCCGGATGGCACATGTTGGATGGGACAAATGAATAATTATAATGATACTCACCTCTTCTTTTCTGCCTCTCCGTCGGGGTGTGAATTCTGCGATTCGTTCTCTTGTGTTTTCAGCCATATAATGAGACTTAGCCATTGCGTTTGGATGTTTTGTAGCGACAAGTCACGTGGTGCAATATAGCTATAGCCATAACCAGTTTAAACCGGTCTATACGGTCCTACACAGAGACCTGCTGACCTGGCTATATCATTATACCTGACTGTAAAATGTCTACATATCGTGTTCAGACATGTTTTCAGCGCTGACTCATGGGTTGACCGGTCACAGACAGGGCAGATAGCTATGATGTCAAGGTCGGGCACACCAGTTCTAAAGTTACTGAGGCGTGTGAGCCGCCCACCGAAATATATAGAGAAGTAATGAAAGACAGAAACAAATAAACAAATAAAGACAGACAGAAAATAAACATATAATGAATGAAAGAAAGAACTACAGACAGAATGAAAGAAAGACAGAAATAAAGACAGAATGAAAGAAATAAAGACAGAAAAGGGGCCTCTTGGTATATTGTAAGAATCCCTGACAGCATTTAGAGTTTGAATGTTTCATCGCTCGACAGTATTTTCACATGTCATGGGTTGACTCCTGGGTGACCTGTCGGTAGCACAATTTGTTACTGGAAAAAGTGACATTACTACTTCTGGCTGAGTCAAGAGTCACGATCGCCTCCTCTGGTTACTTTTATTTGGTGTAGAAAAGGGGAAAATTATTTTGGCTGTTTATATCGTATTTCAATGATTATCTTAGCAGGGTATGTTTTATATTAAATGAGATTTATAATTTTATATTCACATTAATAATATCCGTTATACATACTAGAAATATAGACATTTAATATGTGATTAGTATTAAAAATTAATGTTAATGTATGCCTGTCTAGTATATTTTTAAACCAGATTTTCACCAATCGTTTAAAGTTGATACACGGGTACTATGGACACCTGCCAAATTAACTATCATGCTGAGCCGTGGAAAGTTTATTCATGCATCCAACTCTGGATACTCGAGGTCACTCAAGTGATGGAATAAATCATTTTCCCAATCTGTCATATTTATTTCGGTCTCCTCATCGAAGGGTTCGATATCTACATGGATTGGGTTTGATCACACCGCACACGGCACCGCACACTGCGCCGGCCGGTTCGCGCAGGTTCGGTTCGCGTCGACGACCGCGCCGGTTCGCACCGATTCGGTTCCCTCCGGTTCGCACCGGGCCGGGCACGGGGTGGGGGACCTGGGTAGGGGATATCCATGGACCTGAAGTCAACCGGAAAAAGCCAAAATATACCTGCCAAAAATTCAAAAATAAAAGTCACCGTAGGTGCAGTTTCGTGACGTCACGCATAGGTGCTAGACTATTCGTACAGTAAAATATGACGTCACTACGAAGGTGCTGCGCCTAAAATGATAACCAAATACCACATGACATATTACTGACATATTCCATTTTGCGTAATTGCGTGGCATCCTGATTTCTGTGGTGCGCCTCTTGGCCCGGTTGCCTCCGTCTTCAGCACCTTTCCTTTGCTAGAGCAAACTGTTGTCTCACTCGAGTTTAGATGTGTCCTCGCGCACACACGTGTTTGCGCATGCATGTACGTGCATACACATCTAGAGCATACTGGTTATTTTTCGGCGCCAGAAACTCGCCGTCGCCCCTTTTCCTGTTAGTAGAAACAGTTCGACCACGTGAAGGCCAGGAGCTGGACGTTTGCTGCAAAGGTTATGTATTCACGAGCCATTGGGGTATTTAAGCAATGTTGGGCGCTCACCCAAACGCTGCGCCCCGGCTACATACAGCAACATTTGGAGCCTCTTAGTAGTTATTGATACATATTTATTCTTTAGTATTGGTACCATTTGTCAAATGAGCTGGTTTGCCTTATTGCATCTATTTTCGATCTCGTCTACTGATTTGCCATATTTTCCCTAGAGGATCGCAATTGGGAGGGTGCAAGGCTTATCCTAGTGCGAGGAAATACAACCTAAAGAATAAATGTCATGATAGGGCAGACCAGGCCCTAAGCCTTGGTTGGCAACTGGTCTAGGATTGAAACTCCGACAGGCGGACAGTTAGAGCATTGCTTTGCTGATCCAGCAGTTCTGCAGCTTGTCTTGTTCCAGACTTATTGGTTTACCTTTCCTCTGGAGTACACTAGAAGGCCGAGAAAGGGATCATGCTACATGGGCAACATACGGTCTCTAAATTCAGCCCAGGCTTTGTGTTATGAAGAGGTATAACTCCATTTTATAAACTATCGTCTGTCAAGACGGCAAGGTGCCAGTCAGTCACTTCCTATGTACTTGAAACTCTTTACTTGTTTCAAGGGATGTTCGTTTAGATGAATTGTTCTTTCTTCTTCTTTAGTTATAGTCATTACCTCTGTTTTACTTGCGCTAATTTTCATGTTATGTTCCATACGCATTTTGTTTAGACCATTCATGTGGTCTTGTAATTCAGGTTCTGATTTCGCTATTAGTGATTGGTCGTCCGCAACGAAGAATAAGCTGGGTTGTCGGTGTCAACAGGGGACAGCTCTCTCTCGTCCAAGATGGCCTGCAGCAGAAACAACAGTAAGTTGGTCTGACATTTAAGCCTATACGTTAGCGCTAGTGGTGGTGTAGGAATCAAAACGATAGTCAACGGCACAAATTAATATTGACAGTTATTCCATTCGTTACATGTTTATTGTTGGATACATCCACCCTTCTATGTATCGGAAGCACGATGTTATTTGGTGTACGTTTGGAGATAACAATGTCTAGAATAAAGACACTGTGCAATTCTAAAACGTTGAGTTCCTTCTACTACAGTTGCTGTGTGTTTGTGTGTCTCGGGGAAATTGTCAGCTACTTCTCGACGAGCCCTAGAAATGAAGCAGGAGTTTGGCACTATGTGCTCACTGAACCGTAACACCCATCACAGGGCATCAGAATACATCGGAGATTGTCTTGGTCACTTACAGATCCGAACGGTGAGGTGAGTATGCACGTTTTCACTATTAACATTTTTTTCAATTAAATATTTTCTTCAACTAACGTTATTTTCAATTAACAGTTTTTTAATTCTCATTTTCTCTTCATTGCTACCAGTTTCCCATGCTTTTGTTCTTCTCGTCCTGTCGTCACCTTCTGGTGTAGTCACAGGAGATCTCCTTGACTATATGTTGTGTTTGTGAATGTGTTTGTTTGCTGATGAAGGCTAATCGCCGCAACGTTCTGTATGTGTCTTAACTCTGTTATGTAAAGCTGCACTACTTTGTGTCATTTTATATTGTTTACACTTCCGTGTCGGTGAGAGTGATTACAGTTGGGAGCTCGAGCTTTTTATTTCAGGCACGTAGTTAGACAACCTTGGCAGACTGTCTTTATCATACAAGTATAGTTGTACGCCATTCCTGTCTGCCTGAACACAGTCAGAAGATTAGACCTGTTCTGGGACCTTTACTCCTTCTAGAATTACGAGCTATTCAGTCTTGTCTTCTCCAGTGACTTATTTTTCTATTCATAGAAAGTCTCTCCGCAGCAACTTTGATAGATTTCCTATCATCGTAGCTGACGCTACGCAACAACCCCGAAGGGACCTCTTGCCCATGACGCACGGCTGAGACGTGTTAGTAGGTCTTGGCCAGTATAGAACTGGCACTCGTGCCATGGAAACACCTCTGTGTCCTTCTATCTACTCTATTAAATGCCTTTTCTTGGTCGTCAGAGGCTAAAGTATGTCCCGAAAAGAATGCCTTCATTCACGATCAATTATTTTGAAAACTGTCTGTTGCATCGTTATGAAATTTGTCCTGCCGTCTTATATTTACCCCCACCCAAGGAATATGTCTTTGATAGGTCCAAAAGTAACTTAAATCATCGAAAGTCTTTTCTTTGATGTTTTGCTGAAAAATTAGTGATTTCTCGCTAACAAATTTATGTTTACAGTAATGGACGCTCCGCCTATTCAGATGACACACAAGGCGTATCCAGATTCGTATGGGAGTGGGTGCAATGAAAGAACTAGCTTAAAAGTCGACAGGGTCGGCTGCATTGCACCGGGTTTTTATCCCATATGGCTCAGTTTCTTTCCGCAGCGCGGAAAGCGTCGCACAAAGCACGAACTCCGTAGCTCCAGCGACGACCCTCGGAAGTCTCCGAAAAAATGCACTCGTGAAATGAAGGACCCGACCCGGAATCGAACATACAACCTTTGGATCCCGAGTCAGACGGCTTGACCACTTCACCACGGAGAATCCCGAGAGGGGTGCAATGTGTAATATTAGTAAAGACAGAGAATTTACAGAGGCATGGGGTAAATAATTTGTAAATTAACAGGAAAGTAGAAGGAATATATTTCTTACCTTATTTTTCATTTCCTTCTTGTTTCTTCAGCTGCTGGTTAGTAAAGTGTACACAAGTATTCATGTTAGCTTTTTATGTTGAGTTCGTGAAAGCTTCCAAATAGCTGTGCGTTAATGTGCGTATGGAGTGACCAGAAATGATACCGCAATTTAGTCATCATGTTTCCATTTTTAAGGATCTGTTCAGCTGTCTGGGAAGTTTGTTCACACGTACACATGGGTGACAGATCCGCTTTGAGTCTTCGTGAAAGATTGTCTATTCCGCTGTTTACCGTTCAGAGACGGAACATGATTACCTGTTTTGCACTATGAAAATAGTTGTCAGTGTCCCTGTAGTGGGCTTTCTTCTTAACGACCAAGATGTTGGTCCTTTTTTCATTGAAGTTTATAGATTAACAAGCTGACCCTGCCCGGCTTCGCCCAAGCCCTGGCGGGGATCGTCTGTCTGTCTGTCTGTCTGTCTGTCTGACCCGGCCCGGCGTCACCCAGTCCCTGGTTGGGAGCATCTAATTTAATTAATATAAGTAGTCATATAAGCTCCCGTTCCCGTTCCCGACTATCTGTCTGTCTGTCTGTCTGTCTGACCCGGTCCGGCTTCGCCCAGTCCCTGATGAGGAGCATCTCATTTAATTCATATAAGTTCCCGTTCCCGACTGTCTGTCTGTCTGTCTGTCTGTCCGTCTGTCTGACGACTGGCCCGGGTGTCTGTCTGTCTGTCTGTCTGTCTGTCTGTCTGTCAGTCTATCTATCTATCTATCTATCTATCTATCTATATATCTGTCTGTCTGTCTGTCTGTCTGTCTGTCTGTCTGTCTGCTTGCCTGCCTGCCTGCCTGCCCGTCCCTCTGTCCGTCTCTCCCTCCGTCTATCCCACCATATCTATCTATCTATCTATCTATCTATCTATCTATCTATCTATCTATCTATCTATCTATCTATCTATCTATCTATCTATCTATCTATCTATCTATAGCCAGGGGACTTAACCTAAGATATAGCAATGCTACTAAAAGTTATGTCCCTTTATATAACTTTTCTTATGTTAAGTCATGTAATTACAAAATTAAATTTTAGTAAGTAAATAGCTGATTGTACACTAAGAAACTATGACAGTTGGCTGCACGGGAATGAAAAGAAAGCATGTAGAAAATTTCATCTCAATCGGATGGACCGTTATCGAACGCATCAAATACATCCCTACCCACATACATACATACATCCTTTTTTTTTATAGATATAGATTCGTATGCACGTGTGTTGTCCCCTAATTTGACAACGTGTTTGCTCTCACGTTTCTTGTTATGCCACAATATGTCAGTTTCCACCGCAGTATTACTCTTCTGTTGGTATTCAATGCCTTGTGTGTGTGTGTGTGTGTGTGTGTGTGTGTGTGTGTGTGTGTGTGTGTGTGTGTGTGTGTGTTTTCAATACAGTTTGTCACGGCTGAGGGCTTGCGGAATTGAAAATTCATCACTGTGGAGTACAAACTGTTGCCATTGACATTATGCTGATGCTGTAATGTTTAGGGCCTGCAATTCTTCTGAATATTTGTAGCAAAATATCCCATTTGGTGTGCACGTGGATTAAGGTCTGCGATCTGCTCAGACCTTAATCTGTGTCGGACGATTCTAGTAGGTTGATGACTGCTCTCGGTTGCATAAAATTCAATCCATCCTTTCTCCAATAATCCTCTTCCTCTTTCAACACATGGTCCTCACATTTTCCCATTAACTTTTATCAATATTTAATAGCGCGGACTGGATTAGTATCCTGACGTCAGACAATTTGAATATAGTATTGTCCGCTGCCACCTGTCCTTTAATTTTGGCCCACACAAGTTCTAAAGGGTTAAAATGAGAATGGTACGGCGGAAGTCTCAAGCACCTATGGCCATGCTCTTCTGTCAACTTGTCGATTTGAAATTTCTTGCTTTTTTGCGCCTGTTTTACAAGGGACAACAACTGTAGCTTGAAATACGTTGCTGGAAACGGTATATTTTCCCTTCGGAGCCATATCTTTATTGCTTCCTTTGTGTTCGATGCCGTAGGTATTTTGTCTTCTTGGGCAGCAACATTCTGATATGATGCATTGTCCATGATTAGACAAGACGGTCTATCAAGGGATGGAAGTACTGTATTCTCAAGCCAATCTCTAAATACATTACCATTTATCTCATTATGATAATCCCTATTGTCTGTATGCTTTGATACGAAAACGAGCCCAGCATTCTGTAATAAGCCATTATGAGTACTAACAGCATGGGCTATGACCAGACGCTGTCCTTTACTACTGGGCACATAACGTTTTATCTTTCCATCCATTGATTGCCATTCCTTTTCACTTGTGTGGTGCGCATTGATCCACGTCTCATCCAAATACACTATGTCATAATTTTCTTTGCGCATTTCCCTTATTTCACGTAGGTATCTGCTTCTCATGGCTCCTAAATGCGGTTGCTCACAAAGGATATTTCTACCTCCCTTGTACTTTCTAAAAGTGAAGCCTAATGTCCTTATAATTTTCCACAAAATTGTTTTAGGATAGCTCTATGTTATTGTTCTTTCTGAACCAAACCCTAAGTTTTCTTACAGTCACTGTTTCTTTGGTATCCAGCATTTTTATAATGCTGGATATTCCTAGATATAAAATCCTAAATTTTTATAATTTTAGGAGTCTCCGTGGCGAAGTGGTCAAGCCTTTTGACTCGGGCTCCAATGGTCGTGGGTTCGATTCTGGGCCGCATCCTTCGGTTCACGAGTTAAATTTTTCGGAGACTTCTGTGGGTCGTCGCTAGAGCTGCGGAGTTCGTGCTTTGTGCGATGCTTTCCGCGCTGCGGAAAGAGACCGAGCCATATGGGATAGAACCCGGTGCAATGAAGTCGACCCTGTCGAATTTTAAGCGACTTTTTAAAGCATTTTTATAATAGCTCGCCTTATGACATCTTTGTCAAAGCTGTCTACAATAATCTTTCTACCTACCGTTTTGTTATTGCGTGGTGGTTTAATTCCAGATTCTTGCACCCATCGACGAAATTACCGTTTACTCAAACCCAATGCATGCACTGTTCTTTTTTCGGAATTTGTAATAGTATAAAACAGTTTCCTGCGATCAGCTTCTTGACAAAAATATGTGTACAACTTCATAGCGATTCTTTGAAGTGTACAATTTCGCATTAAATCCCATTGAAAAATATTCACACATTTCAATGTTAGCGATAAGTGGTAAGATTTAAAAAAAAAAAAAAACAAACATATTAATCAGGTTTCATGAAATAACCCACATTTTGAGACACCTCTGAACAGTCCTAGTTTGAACAACGCGGGGAGTTGGCATAAGGCCAATCCCTTCAAAACACGTACAATATTCAACATTGAGCGCTGATTGTCTGGCTACGCTGTAATACATTATTATGAATTTCATCTCAGACCCGTAAATTATATACCGCATATAAATAAACTTTGAAATCTGCCGTAAAATCTCCAGAACAAAATTTGGGTGGACATAATGATAAGGTTATATACTAAATCTCATAATTTTCCCTCAGTTGGTTACTGAGATATGGATGTTTATATTGGGGCAAAAAAAAAAAAAAAAAAAACACACACACACACACACTATAAGTGGAATGTTTCATTGAATTCAATTGATGTTTCTATAAGTTGTCTAAGAGCAAAAATGACATCTGTGCATCCTTTGTTTTTCCTAAATCTAAGTTGTGTTTCGCTTAGCTGGGGTTCTATAGTAGTTCGTACTATTTTCTCAAGAACTTTGCAAAATATTTTCCCAGTAAGACTCAAAAGTGAAATGCCTCTGTATTATATGCAGTCTCTTTTACTGCCTTTGTTTTTCCAAATTGGGATAATTATGGCGTTTCCCCAGTCTCGGTGTGTCTGTTGTTCTACCCAAACATGGTTGAATATATAACCATGCTCTTCCTATTTCTCTTGCTGCTTTAATTAGTTCATTTGGTATTTCATCTTGTCCCGGTGATTTGTTCAATGGGGCTAATCTGACGGCTTCTATAATTTCTTCTTTCAGTATGTCTGGTTCTAGTTCTTCGGTGGCATCTATGTCGGTTTCTTGAATTCCTGTGACATCTGATGGGATGGTGAGAAGTTGTTCGAAGTACTCAGTTACCAGTTATCAGTTGGGGTATCTTGATTGCACTCCGGAGAGGTCCATAGGAGCTCAGATATCCCCCTCCCCGCATATGCATAAGCGTCCGGTGGCTAATAGTGCCAGTTCTGTGTTGGTTGACGAGGAACCTCGTTTTCCCGAGGTACCTCTCGCGTCTGGCCGAACCGATTCTTACTCCCAAGTCTTTCCTTCTGGACAGCGATGTGGATTCACTGACGTCAAAGTCCTCTGTTCTCGCCATGTCTTTAAGGCCGTTAATAACACCGGCACGATCCTTGGGCTGGTCATCTACAGGGGGTGCAGAGCCAGCCAGTTTATGAGTTCGTTCATTTCCCTCGACTCCCGCATGTCCCGGGACGAAGATGAAGGTGACTTTACGGACAACAGACTTCTGCAGCGACTCAGTCCACTGTCTACGTACAGATCCAGCTTCGACCTTCTGAATCATGCTCATTGAATCACTTAGTACACACACGTTGGTATAATGTTGTGATTCCAGCCATATGAAAGCCTGTGTAACTGCCATCACCTCCATTAACATGTTTCTGGTGGTCATAGAGTGGGCACCACTGGATTCTTGAACGGTTCGGCCCGCTGAACAGGCTGTAAATGCCCACGCACTTCTCTGCTGCTTTACAACAGATCCATCTGTATAGATGAGCACTTCGGGGCTATCTGAGTGTTCATAGATGAGCGCGTTGACCTCTGTATTGACAGCGGCAGGGTTCTGCTCTCTGCACCGTCTGTCGAGTGTGATAATGCAGGAGAACGTGAACTTAAAAGCTGGAAGCACCGGCACCCATTCCCTGCACCCACTCCTTCGAAGTACTGTTTCTATCTTATTAGGATTTATTTTTGTTCATTTATTGGTTCTCCATTTTCGCTGTTAATTATTTCAGTTGGGTAGTCCGTTTATACTTCTTAGTTTTTCAACGAGCAATATGAAGATCCCTTGCCGGCTTGCTAGGCCAGTCACAGGGGTAGGACAAAAATCTGACCACAGGGAGTCCATCTCCCATGACCTCGCGGTCATGGTTTCCAGGTCTACACCACGTGGAGGTGGGGTTGACTTGTGTCGTCTGTGGGTCATCGGCAGGCCACTAATTTTCACTTTTCACCCCTTCTGGGAGAGGCTAGGCGATCCCAACCCTACTGGCTGCGGTGCCAGGTGAAGTCTACACCTTGTAGATAGGTAAGAATGCGTGTTATTAAACATCCGTCGTGCTGATGCCGAGGTAAGCTGTTCAACTCATACACCGGACAGCTGGACTAAATGCTGACCTGTCGTCCTTAACTTGGGGACGTAAGTTACAAGTACCTCGGAAGTCGGAGCGGGTTCACTTGATGGTGAGAGGCACTGTTAATAGGGAAAGCTAATCCACGCGCAAAATTCAGTCCATCACTGCCATAAATAGTGTGTATGGACTACGCTTTAGTTCAAAGTGTCTGTTTTATTCTTATGTTCTCACGAAGGCTTTCTAGCAGCTACGTCCTGCATGCCTATTTGTGATTGTGTTCACGTGAAGCTAATTCATTTATTCAGTAGTATGCCCTTTGTAGAAACTCGCTCCCATAACAACGTTTCGGGAAATTTCTCGGCCATAAGCAAGATCTCCCACGTCCAATACACCCATCTCGAGATCATCCGCCACATCCTGCACCCATCTTTTTTTTTTGGCCTTCATCTTCCTCTCTTCTCATGCAGATACCCCTTCATTATTGTTCTCTCCAAATTATCCTGATGTTTCACGTGACCAAAACATTTCAATTTTCTTTGTTTTATCTTCTGACCTTTTTCAATATTCAGCTCTTGACGTATGGATGCATTTGTTCTTTTCTGTATCCACGATATTCATAGAACCCGTTTATATGTCATGTTGTTTGTCCATCAAGAATGATGATGACCGTTCATTTCATCCAGTGGGGGTGGGACGCAGAGGTGTTTCCAAGGCACCAGGGCCGGGTTATATACTGGCCAAGACCTATTGACGCGTCCTCGTCGAGCGTCCTGGGCAACAGGTCCCTTCGGGGTCCTGGCTAAAGTCAGTAGGATCGCCGATTCCTCCGAAGTCGGAGAGTGTCTGCCTGTACGGCGAGGAACCACCAGTCTGCACACCAATAAGCCAGACATGGGACAACGGATACTCACGCAAAGCTCAGGTCATGTATGACATCACACTGATGTTGGACAACAGGATGTCTTCATCCGACATACAGGACTTCGCGTTGGAGCTCAAGCCAACGAACACAAGCAAGCAAGCAAGCAAGCATCCAGTGGGGGTTGAAAGTATGGAGCCGTGAGTTCTAAGATGGTTGATACGGATTATTTTGGCTCGAAATGTTCTTTGACAATGTGGACAAAGAATGCTTGATATTCTAGGAGGATGATCTCCTGCAGTGGTTTTTCTGTCCTGCCTTTTCTTCACAGCTCTTGCAGTCCTGGTTGCTTCACAAGTAACTGTACCCTTGCGTAATGATGTACGCCACAAATTTCGGTCTTTGGCAGTGTCGTGAAATGCCGCCTTTACATCCCAGACCAATATTCGGTTCACTTTTGATGGACCATGTAGAGACAGAACAGACGAATTAACTGCTTTCTCTATAAGCATTATAAGACGTCTCACATGACGCAAGATTACAAACCACCACAGTCCACGGCTACATGGTAACCCTCTTCAATTTTACACCAGTAGGACTCACCTACAGAGGTTAACAATAGAGCCAGACAGAAGGGCAGACTCAATGGACTGGGGAATGGTAATTAAAACCGACCAGGCATGACGCAAGCAACCAGGTTTACCAACAGAGTTGTAAACTGGCAGCTGACCATGAGAACCTAATTGCTCCTTTGACACGACACCATGCAGGAAAACCGATCAACCGAGACGGCTGACCGCCTTCTGAAACAGACTAGAGGTGCAAGGTGTGAACTCACTGATAAGACTCCCTGGGCTAAACATTGTCAGACTCACAGGTGTGAGGGCTAGTGTGCAGAAAGAATTTATGACTGGACATGCTGGGAGATAATGTGTCTGCACTGTAGGGAATGTGAAACAGACCTTGTAAAATCGGCCCAACACTTGAATAGAATTAATTACATATAGGTCGGGCATGTGAACCTCAACCCAGACAGAACGGTGCCAAGGAGATAATAGTGTCTCAGACACTGTCTGCTGGACTCAGCTTAAATAAGGCTCCCTAGACCTGTGTCCTGTGAGAATTGAAAAATCTCTGAACAGTTCTCACTAACAGCGTCTACGTATAGATCTCAAGAACTAGAGACTACTAGGTAGTGCCAGGACTGACAGGCGTCAGAATACCAGCAAGCTGTTTCTACTGGAGAGTGGAGATCTGACCATAGCTGCGTAGCCGATCTGGACCACAGATCCAGATAGGAGACAAGTAACATTGAAGTTATAGTAATTTTTGTCATCACTATCAATATGTAACATAAATTCCCCATCATCATCATGATAATCATCTAATAATAATGATAGACAATAAATGTTGTAGTTTATTTTAACTCATAGTTCAATTGTTATACTTTTAATTCCAATTGTGCATACGTGTTGTGTGTGTGCATTGGTGGGGGATTACTTAGACACCAAGGAAGGGAACAGTCAGGGGAGAAAAACCTGCAGTGGGATAGTTGTCGATTACTCTTAAATCTAGACTTTAAAATCTACCTCAGCTATCCTTCTCCTTCCCATTCCTTGGCGAATATTCAGCACAGTTCATTTCATTTTGTTACGAGCCACTTGGAACTGTACGTTGGATATTCATGGGCTTAATCTGTAGTTCAGCCATACAGTTTTTGTCCCTAGTCAGTTTCTGACTATTTGGGGTTCCTCGCCAGTGAATAATACGTTCATCTAGGCGGTGGCGCACCCCGACTTCTGACAGGCAGCAGTCTCCCAGGTGTCATGATGAATTCCAAAAGCTTTTAGTGAGATGTTCAGAGTATCTTTGAAGCGTTTCCTCTGGCCACCTTGGGAGCGTTTACCACAACGCAGCTCGCCGTAAAAGAAAAAAAAAAACCAATATCGTTTAGGGAGCTTGTGATCTGGCATGCGAGTTAATTGACTAGTCCAACGAATCTGATTCTTATTAGTAGAGTGTGGATACTGAGCATGGGCGCTCTTTCTAGAACTTCAGTGTCTGAGATCTTGTCTTGCCATTTAATCTTCAATAGCTTCCTAAGCCAGGCTATGTGGAAGTGGTTTAGTTTCCTAGCGTGTCGCTGATAAAAAGTCAAGGTTTCACAAGCATATAGCAGTGTGGATAATACAACTGCTTTATAGATTTTCAGCTTTGTTTGCAGGCTTATTTCGTTTTTATCCGATACATTCTTGTACAGTCTGCTAAAGGCTGCGCTGGCATTGGAGATTCTTGCATTCACTTCGTCATCAATTGTGGCAACTTGTGACACAATGCTGCCAAGACAGGTGAATTTGCCCACAAAACTTAGTCTATGACCATTCACCTTGATATTCGGCACGGTGTGATTATTTCCCGGAGCTGGCTGGTACATAACTAGTCTTCTCCAAGTTGATATTGAGCCCAAAGTTGGCACAGGCATATGAGAAAGCTGAAACATTGTGTTGCATGTCTGTCTCTAGTTGGCATATAGAGTGCAATCATCAGCAAACAGGAGCTCTCTGACGATGTTGCTGCTAGTTTTGATTTTATCTTTCAGCCTTCTGAGATTGAACAACTTTTCATCCATACGGTAGTTGATGTCTATTCCAATGTCATTGTTTTCGAAGGCATTTGTCGGTATAGTTGAAAACATGAGACTGAACAGTATTGGCACCAGGACACATCCTCAATTCCTTGCTTCACTCCATTGGTGACGGGAAAGGGCTCAGACAGTTCACCGTTTTCCTGTACTCTTCCCTGCATACCATCATGAAATAGCCGCACTATTTGGATAAACTTTCGTGGACAGCCATATTTCGCCATAATCTTCCACATTCCTTCTCTGCTGACTGTATCAAAAATCTTGGTATGATCAATGAAAGTGGAGAACATTTCGGAGTTCTGTTCCTGACATTTCTCTTGCAGCGAAAATAATGTCAACAGTTCCTCGTTCTTTTCTGAAGCCACATTGACTCTCAGGAAGAAGACCTTGATCGAGATAGGCCGTGAGGTGATTAAGAAGAATTCTGGCGAGTATCTTCCCTGCAATTGAGAGCAAGGTGATGCCTCGGTGGTTGTCACGGGATTGGCGGTTTCCTTTACGTTTGTAAAGGTGGACTATTGACGCGTCCTCGAAACCTTGTGGCATGGTCTCGTTCACCCATATGTTTGTAAAGACTTGGTGAAGCTGCTCTATCAGGACCGGCCCATCTGTCTTGTATATCTCTGCTGGGATGGAGTCAGGACCAAGTGCCTTGCCGCTGGAAAGTTGCTGGATGGCTTTGTTTACTTCCACTGTGTTGTTGTTTAGTTTAGTCGATGGATCAACATCACGGCACACGGGTGTAACCCATAAGTGCTCCGTTCTTCTCCTAACTCAAACCTGAGTCTGGAGAAACTCAGCTCAGTACACGAACTCCGTAGCACCGGTATATGTTGTTGTTTGTCCATCAAGAATGATGATGACCATTCATTTCATCCAGTGGGGTTGAAAGTATGGAGCTGTGAGTTCTAAGATGGCTAATGAGGCCTATTTTGGCTCGAAATGTTCTTTGACAATGTGGGCAAAGAATGCTTGACGTTTCTGGAGGATTTCCTGCAGTGGCTTTTCTGTCCTATGGTTGGCAGGTCATCAAGTGTATCATTAGTGGGAACTTGAGGGAGGCAGTTGATGGTTTCATCATCGAAGAAGGAAGCTGCATTTAAGATGTTGCCGAAATGTTCTGCCCAGCGCTGAAGGATTTCTTTCTTATAGGTGACCAATGTTCCCCCCATCTGCACTGAGGAGGGGAACTATGCCTGGTGATGTTGGACCATAGACCGCTTTCAGTGATTCGTAGAAGTTTTTCGTTTATAACATTTATATTCAAGGGCATTTATGCGCTGTTCAGCTTGTTTAGTAACTGTCTAGGTCTCACATGCGTATGTTGCAGTGAGAAAGTAAAAACTAGTATAGTCACTGCCCAGAAGGTAAGCAACATTCAAAAGGTCGAAGCTGGATCTGTACGTAGACAGTGGACTGAGTCGCTGCGGAAGTCTGTTGTCCGCAAAGTCACCTTCATCTTCATCCCGGGACATGCGGGAGTCGAGGGAAATGAACGAGCTGATAAATTGGCTGGCTCTGCACCCCCTGTAGATGGCCAGCCCATGGATCGTGCCGATGTCATTAACGCCCTTAAAGATATGGCGAGAACAGAGGATTTTGACGCCAGTGATTCCACATCGCTTTCCAGGATGAAAGACCTGGGAGTAAGAATCGGCACAGCCAGACGCGAGAGGTACATCGGGAAAACAAAGCGCCTCGTCAACCAACACAGAACTGGCACTATTAGCCACCGGACGCTGATGCATATGCTGGGGGGAGGATCTGAGCACCTATGGACATGTCCGGAGTGCAACGAAGATACCCCAACTGATAACTGATAACTGACAGGTAAGCAACGGCAAACTACCTTCTGCAAGACTTGCCAAGCAACCATAAACCAAAAATAAAGTCGCTTAAAAGTCGACAGGGTCGACTTCATTGCACCGGGTTTTATCCCATATGGCTTGGTCTCTTTCCGCAGCGTGGAAAGCGTCGCACAAAGTACGAACTCCGTAGCTCTAGCGACGACCCACAGGAGTCTCCGAAAAATTTAACTCGTGAACCGAAGGACGCGGCCCGGAATCAAACCCACAACCTTCGGAGCCCGAGTTAAACGGCTTGACCATTTCGCCACAAAGACTACCATAAACATAGTCTCCTTAAACCATAAACAACCATGAAATAATCTGATTCACTCATCATCATGTGTATATTGGGGGGGGGGGGGGGGGGGGGTACGGGGTTGTCAGGCATTGGTAGCACCTTTGGTAAGGATGACTCTCATGTCCTTTTCAGGACCCATCCCACACTGGCCCAAGCCTGACACCCAGCTCGTGCCTGTGGCTCCTAGTAGCTGTCAGCATGCGACAGCGGCCACCCCCTGGGCAACAGCTGTGAGAGGCTGGCTAAACCAGGCATGGGTATCCGATTTGGTGTCAAACCAAGAGGTAAACTAGGGTATGCCTACCCAGCATGTGAAGACAGGATTCGGCAGACTGCGCGGAAGAAATCATTCCTGATTCAATGGGCAAGACGGCGTTTACCTGCAAAGCGTTGTGGAACGTAATGAGCTCGGCAAGGCACGTAGAGCGCCCTGGTCATCCACTGCACCTATATTCGTCTCCAGTCGTCTCGACTTGTCTTGCCACTGGACTCAGATGGACTCAGGCGAGAGAGTGAGGTCGACGAATTGTGCAACTCTTCCTCACTTTAATCCAAGTCATCGCGCAAAGTCATTCTTCATCCAACGAGCCAAAATAGGCCTTATCAGCCATCTTAGAACCCACGGCTCCATACCTTCAACCCCACTGGATGAAATGAATGGTCATCATCATTCTTGATGGACAAACACAACAACAATGTGTATATTTCAGCTTGAAGGATTTATCTAGTTACTTTACTTTATGTTGTGTGAATTTTGCAGTATGTACCTGACAAAATGCAGCAAAATATGTCAGGCAATAAATCGTGCAATCTATTGATTGTTCGTGTCTTCGTTATTCAAATTGTATTTAGTCCTTCAACAAACTTCCGGTGTTGAAAACATGGCGGCTTGTTGACGTGAACGGCGGATTACAGCTCTTTGATTGACTGCTTCAGGTAATTATTATCAGATCAGCGTTTAATATTTTCTCAGCTCTGATATATTTTCAAAAGCTTTTTATAATTATATTAGCTGACAATAAAATCTCCCCAAAACGCGTCAGTAAATATATAATTTAAGTAACATCATTTCACTCATTCAACAACAAGGGTCAAGTGCCATGCCGATTAATAAAAAAAAAAAAAAAATGGGACGCAGAGGTGTTTCCAAGGCACCAGGGCCGGGTTTTATACTGGCCAAGACCTATTGACGCGTCCTCGTCGAGCGTCCTGGGCAACAGGTCCCTTCGGGGTCCTGGCTAAAGTCAGTAGGATCGCCGATTCCTCCGAAGTCGGAGAGTGTCTGCCTGTACGGCGAGGAACCACCAGTCTGCACACCAATAAGAATAAGCCAGACATGGGACAACGGATACTCACGCAAACCTCAGGTCCGGTATGACATCACGCTGATGTTGGACAACAGGATGCCTTCATCCGACATACAGGACTTCGCGTTGGAGCTCAAGCCAACGAACACAAGCAAGCAATAAAAAAAAATTAAAAATATTGTATTGCTATGCTATTGTATTGGCACAATATATTATACTTTACGAACACTATTTTTTTTTCCCGCACATCCTATTTACAGGACATCGCTGTCAACACCAGCATTTTATTAGCAGGTCCCATCATGAATTTAAATTTGAGTATTTACTGAGACTGGGGTTGCGAGGAGAAGTATGGGGTAAGGTGCCTCCTTCCCTCCGCTAGCCTATGGGACACCCTTGGGCAAGGTGGAGTACCCGTTAATCCCCCCCCCGCCCCCCGATCAGGGTTACGTGAAACCATGCGTGCAGGTGGTGGATGAAGATGTAAAGCAGCCGACAGATAGTTGTTGGTTATGGTCTCCACCTTCAAGACGGTAGGCAGAGGATCTCTTTTTTGAGGAGGCAATGGCTACGGTCACTGACCAGTATGGATGGTCACTGCTAGGAAGGAACGCAATGGCAAACTACCTTCTTTACAGATGCCAAGAAAATCATGTGTGTAGTAGGCTTTCTGATCGTGATTTTCAAATTGATCATTTACTATTGGGAGAACCACAGATAGATAGGCCTTGAAAAACCAAATCTAACGGTACCTCAATGAGTTGTGTGTCTCAATTCTAAGCTGAGTTATGTAAATTTGAGTGTCGTGACCTTTTGACCAAAATTTTCACAAAAGAGTGCTCACTGGAGGAATTTTTTGCGTCCTGGTCGAAATCTGGCCCAGATTATCAAAATTTTGGTGTTTTTTGAGACTATCTGTTTTGTTTATAAACGAACATCTTAGCAACCATACATCACTGCGATCGGGGTTGCAAGGCCTAACTGGTCATGTCATTTATTTTTTGATATGATGTCTGGTGACCTAATTAGGAAGTAAAAACGGCCGCAAATTATTTTGCTAATTAATTACTATTTCACAAATTAGCGTACGTTTTCTTAATTTTAGCTTTAAAAATTACCAGATGAATTTGGTAATATGCGGAATGATGCTACAGACCTTATGGTGTCTTTGCTGTGTCAGTATGATGTGTGGTGACCTAATTAGCAATTAAAAATGGCCGCTAATTAATTACTATTTCACAAATTAGCGTACGTTTTCTTAATTTTAGCTTTAAAAATTACCAGATGAATTTGGTAATATGCGGAATGATGCTACAGACCTTATGGTGTCTTTGCTGTGTCAGTATGATGTGTGGTGACCTAATTAGCAATTAAAAATGGCCACTAATTAATTACTATTTCACAAATTAGCGTACGTTTTCTTAGTTTTAGCTTTCAAAATTACCAGATGAATTTGGTAATATGCGGAATGATGCTACAGACCTTATGGTGTCTTTGCTGTGTCAGTATGATGTGTGGTGACCTAATTAGCAATTAAAAATGGCCACTAATTAATTACTATTTCACAAATTAGCGTACGTTTTCTTAGTTTTAGCTTTAAAAATTACCAGATGAATTTGGTAATATGCGGAATGATGCTACAGACCTTATGGTGTCTTTGCTGTGTCAGTATGATGTGTGGTGACCTAATTAGCAATTAAAATGAGCAATTAGGCCTGGCAACCCCGGTCGCAGTGATGTATGGTTGCTAAGATGTTCGTTTAAAAACAAAATTGATTCAATGAAATAATACTCTCGCTTTGACTCGGCCTCACCAAAATCAACTCATTGAGCACTGATTATTATTGGTTATCACAGGTATATTATTGGGACAAATGGTTGTTATGAGGTTCGTCTAAAACAAAATTAGCAAATTTGCACACAAGTGTCAACAGATGAATATGTACTCGTATAGTTTGCCGTTAATAATCTTTATTAATATTATATAACAGATTTATATTTTTATTATTACAAAATATATGCAACTTGACATCAGTTGATTCTGAAAAGAGCCTGAAAAGAAAGAAGAAAAACAAGATTAATAAAATGCTGTAAAATAACATGAAGAAGTTATAAATTATTAATTATTTCAGATTTGCATCTAACTAGTCAGGAACTACGGACAGAAGGTGACACTGTCATTGCAAAGAAAGGTTCCGGTGCTTTTGCTTCGATCACAAGTAGCCTGACTATGGAAGTAAACAAGAAAAGTATGCAGAAAGCCAAAGAAGATTAATAAACTGAACACTTATGCATTGAATTGTTCGATGTGCAATGAGGATGATTTGTCGACTAACTAACTGTGAACTCTGAGAAGAAATGAAAAAGAAATTAAAGATACTGTATATTTATTTTTAAAAAGTTGTACATAATAATAAATAGTTATTAAAACTATAAAGGTAAATTCAACTCACCGTAGAAAAATGTCCTTAATTAGAGAAATACTACCTCTGTTGGCGACTGACCTGTCTTGGCATTCAATATCTCTTCTGTCTTCCAGAACCTGAAAAGAGAAAATAAAAAGATTACTAAATCTGAAAAAATAAAAAAAATGCTGTAAAATAACATGAAGAATTTATACATTATTAATTAAAGGTATATTTATTTTAAAAATGTTTTACATTATAATAAATTGATCTTAAAATTATGAAGAAGTTATAAATTATAAATTATTAAATTTAAATCTGACGAGAAAAGAAACGGTCTCTGTGGCTAAGGGCTTGCGAACGCGGTTTGTGAGCCTGTATACCCGGGTTCGAAACACAGTGGTGCTGGTTTTTTCGAAAAAGGTATAGGGGCCGGTCGTTCAGAAAGCAATGGCAAACTACTGAACGTAACACTTGCCTAGTACATCAACAGCAGCTGATAATGCTAGTGTTGACTGCAACGTCCCGTAAGGGGTACGCAACAAATTTTTAAATTTTAATATGTATTAAAAAACCTTTGTTTTACAGTATAATAAATAGATATTAAAACTATAAAGGTATAAATTCAACTCACCGTAGAAAAATGTCCTTAATTAGAGAAATACTACCTCTGTTGGTGACTGACCTGTCTTGGCATTCAATATCTCTTCTGTCTTCCAGAACCTGAAAAGAGAAAATAAAAAGATTACTAAATCTGAAAAAATAAAAAAATGCTGTAAAATAACATGAAGAATTTATACATTATTAATTAAAGGTATATTTATTTTAAAAATGTTTTACATTATAATAAATTGATCTTAAAATTATAAAGATAGATAACATGAAGAAGTTATAAATTATAAATTATTAAATTTAAATCTGACGAGAAAAGAAACGGTCTCTGTGGCTAAGGGCTTGCGAACGCGGTTTGTGAGCCTGTATACCCGGGTTCGAAACACAGTGGTGCTGGTTTTTTCGAAAAAGGTATAGGGGCCGGTCGTTCAGAAAGCAATGGCAAACTACTGAACGTAACACTTGCCTAGTACATCAACAGCAGCTGATAATGCACACTGGAAAAGAAGGCAACATTAATGATGCAGCAGATTGAGTTGTTGGTGTTTGTGCAGTGTCTGTTTCAATGATCAGTGTCTCAGGTGGTGGTAGTGGTGTGGATGTGGGTTCAGGGTGTTTTGGGGGCGATGTATGTTCAGGCTGTGAAGAAGCAGGGGCAACAGGGAGACTCTTGAATGTGATACGAAGTGGTTCAAGGAAGAGACTAATAAGTGACTGCCATTCTGCTGCTAAATTTAATTTTTTACGTAATATAATTTGTTTTAATTCATACAAATGAGTTGAAAGACTTCTCTCATGTAACTCCTTGCTGGATTATTCGCCTGCACAATGGCTCTCACTTCATTAAGCACATCTGTTACAGTACGACCATCCGCAATCAACCGCCGAGCAGCGTAGCCTTTCTCAATGGGATATTCAGGTTCAAACACCGACAGATGAGATCTTAGATGATCAAGATTCCTCTTCCTTGCCATGATTGATTAATCTAAAAGAAATAGAAAATAGAAGCACAAATGTAATAATACAACAAATGGTTGCAGATTTAGAAAATTTAATTCTAATGACTACTGATAAATCAAGCAGCAACATAAATTATCTGAAGAAATTTCTGATATGCTGGCTGGGATGCCGCCATTGTGAATTTTCCCTGATCATAAAAGTGTAACCAGGCGGTCTCATAAAATATTTTTTTTCTACACCCTAGAATAATGAATCTTGTTAAAACTTCAATATAATGTGTAAAAATGGACAAAGAATTCATAAATGCAAGAAAAAGTACAATGAAGATAATTCAAATAATAACAGAGACAAATAGATCTGTCAGGAAGTCAATTAAATTCATCCATGGACCTGTGAAGGGGTTTGAAAACTGAATTAGACTTCCATAAATTTTAAGGCATTTGGCATGATTAAAGCAATAAAATAATTTATTTATAAAATTTAAACGTACATTGATATTCTGTTTAATTTAGGATTCTAAATCTCTTTGTTTTATTAATAAAAACAGAAATCCAAGAAATCCATCCAATATGTCACAACTCGGCCATTGGGATCACTGAATAATCTCCCTGTCATTGTCATGAAAAGTACCCACTGGGTGGCGCAACCCCATCACACAAAACATTTTTATTTTACACCACTAGCATAACGCAGCTTGTTGAAATTCTACATTTAAATGTAAAAATGGGCACAGAATTCAAAAATGTGGTATAAAATACAATGAATTCGATAATAGACAAGGCAAACTATAAACTTTCTTACCTTGAGCAGTAGAGTTCAACCTGTTCTCGAGAATGAAAACCATTCAAGTGCTCTTTGCCACGCTAGGTGAGATTGACCTTTCAACCATCGTTAAAGTTGTCATTCGCAATTTTCATAAAAATAGTTTCGCATTTATCCAATAGGAAACACGAGAAGGTAATTTTCATATACTGCACTCACGGCCACAGGAAGTCGTCTGTGAACCCAATGACCTTGAACTTTCTGAAAACAGCGTCCTTCCCTAGTTACGAAGTCCCTATGTGTAGAACCTGTACTTTTATATGGATGTGAAGCTTGGACAATGAGCAGTCAAGCTGAAAAACATCTGATGGCTGTAGAAATGTGGTTTCTGAGGAAAATACAAAGAATACCATGGACAGACAGAAATACCAATGAACAAGTCCTTCAAGAAACAAATGAAGATCGTAAACTAATTAGAGATGTTAGACGTAGACAGTCACAATTTTTTGGAGATCTCCTTGACTGTAATACTGTATGTTGTGTTTGTGAATGTGTTTGTTTGCTGATGAAGGCTAATCGCCGCAACGTCCTGTATGTGTCTTAATTCTGTTATAACATTTTTTTCAATTCTCATTTTCTCTTCATTGCTTTCATTTTTTCATGCTTTTGTTCTTATCGTCCTGTCGTCACCTTCTGATGTAGTCACAGGAGATCTCCTTGACTGTATGTTGTATTTGTGAATGTGTTTGTTTGCTGATGAAGGCTAATCGCCGCAACGTCCTGTATGTGTCTTCATTCTGTTATAACATTTTTTTCAATTCTCATTTTCTCTTCATTGCTTTCATTTTTTCATGCTTTTGTTCTTATCGTCCTATCGTCACCTTCTGATGTAATCACAGGAGATCTCCTTGACTGTATGTTGTATTTGTGAATGTGTTCGTTTTCTGATGAAGGCTAATCGTTGCAACGTCCTGTATGTGTCTTAATTCTGTTATAATATGTTTTTTCAATTCTCATTTTCTCTTCATTGCTTTCATTTTTTCATGCTTTTGTTCTTCTCGTCCTGTCGTCACCTTCTGATGTAGTCACAGGAGATCTCCTTGACTGTATGTTGTATTTGTGAATGTGTTTGTTTGCTGATGAAGGCTAATCGCCGAACAGTCCTGTATGTGTCTTCATTCTGTTATGTAAAGCTGCACTACTTTGTGTCATTTTATATTGTTTACACTTGCACAGCTTTACCGCATTTCCACCTAATTTTATATATATTTTTTTGGGCATGTTATGAGAAGAAATTAATTGGAGAACTTGGTGACAACTGGTAAGATAAAAGGGAACAGACCAAGGGGAAGACCGAGAAGAAAATACCTGGATGGCTTGGCCATGTGGCATGGTCGAGACAGAGACATGGAGCTGATCCACGACTCTGGTGATCGAGTGAGATGGCAAAACATGACCGCCCACACTTATCGGCATGGCACGTGATGGATGGATGGACTAATGAGACCACTACAGTAGATAGGCCTTGAAAAACAAAATCTAATGGTACCTCAATTATGCCTATATGTCAATTCTGAGTAGGGGTGTACCGGATTTCGGCTCCGGCTCCGGCAAATCCGGAATCCGGCCATTTTTACAAATCCGGCTTCGGCTCCGGCTCCGGTCCAGTATTGCCGGATTTAGGCCGGATTTGTGTTGCCTAGTCACGTGAATTTTCTGTACATGTTTCATGAGGCCACGTCGAATTTTAGGCAATAGCACAGTAGCACTTCCGGTTTACTATATCTCGCTGATGTAAATAATAATTTTAAGAAAAAAACACTCATTTTGAATTTTAATGGTGCATTACTTCATGAGTTTGTGGGACTTGAATATTTATTTTCGTAAATTTCTTTGGTCTTGCCCATAAAATAAAATGGCATCAAAATCTAAGTCATACAGCGCCGTTTGGGATTACTTCAAGGTTAAAGACGATGATTCAGCGAAGGTAATATGTAAGTTGTGTGACAAACAGTTATCGCGTGGACGATCAGATCGCCCCAAAGACTTCTCAACATCATCAATGCAGACCCATTTGCGATCGATGCACAAGAAAAGCTATGACGAAATGATGGAAAAGAAAGCATCACTGGAGGCCAGTGTATTGGCGACCACATCTATGATGAATCTGGGACCGTGTTTCCACAAAGCAAGCAGCAGTACCCAGCAGTCAATTGTGCAGGCATGGGACCGGGCCAAAATGTGGGACATCAACAGTCCCAATGCTAAACGCATTCATGCTGCCGTAGCCCGAATGATAGCCATAGATATGGAGCCTTTTCAAGTAGTGGAACGACCAGGTTTCACAGAGTTGATGCATACAATGGAAAAAAGGTATGAATTGTCTTCAAGAAAGTACTTTGCTGAACATATCATTCCTGACATGTGTAAACGTCTGAAGGTAAAAATTGCAGCAATGATATCTGACACTGATTACATATCATTCACAACAGATACGTGGACAGCTGAACACACCACTCAGTCATTTATGGGCCTCACTGGCCATTGGTTAACAGACTCCTTCGTTCTCCGCAGTGTAGTCTTCCATTGTACTGCATGTGATGAACATCACACGGCCACAAACTTGCTTGCACATTTTGAAATGATGCTGGATGAGTGGTCAATTGCACGTGAGAAGTGCCATGTTGTTGTGAGAGACAATGCATTCAACATTGCCAAATGCTTTCGTGATGGCAGCTATTCAAGTGTTGGATGTTTTGCACACACACTGCAGCTGTGTGTGCGTGATGGTCTTTTGAGTCAAAAGTATGTTGCTGGCATCATCAGTACTGGAAGAAAATTGGTAGGACATTTCAACACTCTTCTTCAGCAACCAGTCGTTTGCATGAACTTCAAAATGAATTAAACCTACCACAACATCAGCTTATCCAGGACGTGACAACACGATGGAACTCAACGTTCTATATGTTACGACGTCTGTTAGAACAACGGCGCAGCATCAGCCTGTACTGTGTTGAAAATTTTGAAATTGATTCGGTAACTGGGCTAACGGCACAGCAGTGGGCAGTCACGGAGAATGTGGTAGCTACTTTGGCACCATTTGAAGAAATCACACGTGAAATAAGTGCAGCTCAGGCATCAATATCAGTTGTGATCCCATTAGTGAAAACACTCATGGCTTTCCTCCAGAAAGAAGGTAGTGATGCTGGGATCAAAACTATGAAAGCAGCCCTGCTTGAAGCTGTTAGCAGCAGATTTGCGGACATTGAATCCAACAGTATTTACACCTGTGCCACACTACTGGATCCTCGATTCAAGCTGTGCTTCTTCTCCGAACGTGGTAGAAGTGATGCACGAGCCCATCTGCTGTTAGCAGCTAACTCCATTATTGATTCAGCAAACACAGTCAGTCCACAGGATCCATCAGCTACTATTAGTAGTAGTAGTACTAGTGTTTTGACTTCTGTGAGCACTGCCACACAGTACAAGTCCAGCCTATGGAGCTGTTTTGACACAATTGTCGAGGAAAATCCCACCGCAGATCGTTCTGCAAGTGCCGAAGACAACAGCATTAACACTGACGTGACACAGTACCTGTCAGAGCCACTTCAAACTCGACAGTCAGATCCAGTTTCATGGTGGCATGCCAATAAGCAAAGATTTCCAAGCATGGCTAGACTGGCGCAGGTATTTCTTGCACCACCACCTACAAGTGTGCCATCGGAAAGGCTGTTCAGTACTGCAGGAGACATTATCACTGACCACCGTAGTAGCCTTTTACCAGAAAATGCGGAGACGTTGATTTTCCTGAAATACAACTCGTCTCTTCTTGACTCTGAGAGTTCAACTTCACAGCCATAATGAAGACTGACTGAAATAGTGAAATTACTAAATGAATGTATTTCAATAAATTCAATCTGTTCAGTGTACTGTTGTTGTGAGTTGTAACTGAGCTGATAATTTGCCAACTGAAAACAATGTGAAAACTAAAAACTGAAAACTAACAATTAAAATTACTAAATTAGCATTATGTGCTTATGTATTATGTTTCATCTTGAACTTATGGAACTTAATATTACTTAATTACTTATTCTACTGTGAATGTAATTATTTTACATTTAAATGATTTAATATGAGTATATGTCATCATTGTCATGTCTATAGTAATGAACTGCAGTAATGAACAGTCGAGTGACTCCACTCACCTAAGTCAAGTGATGTATGTTATTTTATTTTAATTTTTTTATTTGTAAATCCGGCTCCGGCTGGATCTCACTTCATAAATCCGGCCAAATCCGGCTCCGGCCGGATTTCAAAAATTTGAATCCGGTACAGCCCTAATTCTGAGTGAAGATATTCACATTTTTGTAAAGGTGACACGAGTTATGATTTCTCATGTTCCTTATACGTTTTTGGAATTCTCCAGTGTGTCCATTACCGGTCTGTGCATGTCTGTGCGTGCGTGATTGTCTCAAACGGTCATATGAACTTCAAAAATATGTTCCGTCATGTTAAATGATTAAAGAATAGTACAAGTATAAAAATAAATCATTATTAATCTTTAAAATTGTATTCACTTTAACTTGAGTAGTTTAAATTGCATGATTTGAGTAGTCCGATCGATATGCGCGGCCGCCATGACCCGTGCCTGTGGGTTTCCAATTCATAAAGCCAGAGTCACATCTTCGCAGAAAACCTGTTTTCAACCACAATTCGAGCAAGATTAGCGATGAAACTATGCTGATTCTGGGGCAATACATTATATGGAAATTAAAATTCACATTAAACAAAGACATCTATAGGATCCATCAATTCGTCACTCGATCATTCCGCTGCCTTTGTGGGATGCGCTCCCCAGCAGCTCAGATCCATAGAGCACACTTTATTCACAAGCTTAGACTTTCTCAGTTCTATATAATATTTTAATTTGTGATATCTAATATTTTCTATTATATCACCTAAATAAATTTCTGAAAAAATAAAAAAAAAAATATACCCAGCGGGGAATAGAACCACGATCTCCCACGTGACAAGCGGGATACTTACCACTACGCATAGCCAGGACATATTGATTGTTCCACAAAGATTAATAATATAGTCAAGCCGCCATTTGGGGTTTCTCATTCACAAAGGCATTCATCATTATCGTATCATCTTCGCCTGTTTTTCAACCACAATTAAAGCAAGTTTAGCTATGAAACTTTTCTAATTTCTGAAAAATTTGATGCAGAATTTGAAGATCCATCTACAATTGATGGTTTTCTATAGAAAGCACCAGAAAAAATGAAATTAATTACGGTTCAGCGTGCCATTTCCAATTTTTATAAATTTTTCTCTGCATGCGAGGTTGTCTCAAACAACCGGTCATAGGTGGATTATGAAAACTGAATTCAAAAATATGTTCCATCATGTTAAATGATTAAAAAATAGTACAGGTATACAAATAAATTATTATTAATCTTTAAACTAGTGTTCTCTTTAACTTTAGTAGGTCAAATTGCACGTTTTGTGTGCTTTGAGTGTTAACAAGTGAAAAGTGTACATGGCAGTCCGATCGATATGTGCATGCACAGCCGCCGTGGCCCATGGCCATGGGTTTCCCCATTCACAAATGCACATCTTCACAGAAAATATTGTTTTTCGCTCACAATTAAAGCAATGTCGGCGATGAAACTTTCCAGATATATTTTAAATTGTATGCAGAATTCAAAAATACAACTATAATTGATGAATTTCTATAAACAGCACCAGAATAGTGTTACAAAGTGTACATGCCAGTCCGATCAATATGCACAAAGAACAAAAACACATCTTCGCAGAAAGTTGATTTCATCCACAATTTAAGCAATGTCGGTGATGAAACTTTCCAGATATAATTAAAATTGTATGCAGAATTCAAAAATACACCTATAATTGATGAATTTCTATAAACAACGCCAGAAAAAAATTAATTACGGTAAGTATGAAATATATACTTATTTATATAAAAGGTCACAATGATTTCAACCAATCGCTGTGCACGGAATATTAGGCAAACCTTTCCTGGAAACCCCAGGATGACGTGTGTTATTGTCATGTGAGATTTGAATGAATGAATGACGTCGAAAGAATGCGTGGTCTTAACATAGCGATTTTTAGGGATATGGTGGATCATTGTGGGGTGGCGCCATTACGCTCAGTAGTTTGCCATCGCTTTCTGAGCGACACCCCCCCCCCCCTCCCCCCAAGTAACCAACGTGACACCATCCGCTACCGAATCTCACACAGCTGCGTTACCCTACGCGGATATACAGGATTACGGAGATAGTCAATAACGCCGTGGGCATTTGATAAAGTAAAACATGATGAACTGATTAAAAAGTTGGAAGATATCAGCATTGATGGGAAAGATTTAAGAATAATAAAGAATATTTACTGGAACCAAATAGCATCAATTAAAATGGGAATTAAAGAAGGAAATTATGCACACATAAAGCGGGGAGTAAGGCAAGGATGTGTTTTGTCACCAGATCTTTTCTCCCTCTATAGCAAAGTAATAATGAGAGAGATCAAAGAAAAGCCAGGAATAATATTCAGAGGTTATAATATAAATAATATACACTATGCAGATGACACAGTATTGATGGCGGATAATGCACAAGATCTACATCTGTTCGACATTGTAGTAACAGAAAGGACTCTCCTTGAATATCAAGAAAACAGTAACAATGGTGATATCAAAGAAACAGGTCAGAAAGCTACCAAAACCTGCTCACGATGACTACCACATTATGGACAGACCAGAACAAGTCATTATTCTGTGTCTCAGAATAGGACACAATAGATTACGCAACCACATATATACAAAATTCAAGATTGGTGAATCCGCCATGTGCACATGTGGAACGGTGTCGCAGACAGCAGAGCACATACTCCAAGGCTGCTCAAAATATAACATATCTAGGCAAACCTTCTGGTCTAGAGAGATGACAGTGGAAGATAAACTCTATGGACCACTGTGTGAACTAAAAAAGACTGTTAAATTCATACAAAAGACAACATTGCAGTTATAGACATATTTCAAGCGAACAAAAGAAGAAGAAGAAAGAAACAGGTAACACTCAAATGTGAAATAGAGATAGAAGGGAAATTTCTTCACCAAGTGGATAGTTTTAAATATCTAGGGTGTCGTATTATATATGTGTCGTCCCTGGGGTGAGGGGAATCAACACCAACATTCTTTTAACCCCATATCATTATCTTGAGGATCTTCTTGATTTCTGTCCACAACACAGAAACGTGTCACGTATGGGCAAAGTGTATGTGTAGAATGTCTAGTGTGTATGTAGAATCAGACCAAATAGCTCAGGAGCAAAGTCTGTTTCATCACTGTACTGGCCACACAACAGCACCATATATCAAGGACAGATGACCTCACCCAAATGATGTGTCTCTCCGGCCAAGTGTCGACTTCCTCCGATAGCTCTTGGACAGTCCGGATGCCTGGCCATCAATAGTGGAATCAGTCCAATATTGACCATAAATCTAACACACACCGTGTAGCTACTCTGTTCATAAAAGTTCTGTGATCAGAGAATCCTAAAAAATAATGTTACTGTCACTTTGGAAAACTATATGTTAGTATTTAACTGTTCATAGAAATTCCCCAATTGTAACACACACTGTTAATTGGTAATAATAGGAATTCACCAGTTGTAACACACAATGTTAATTTTCCTGGTATCTATATCTACTAGTGTTCCTGATACAGGTGTTATTGTCAGTGTGTTGATTTTACTGGGATGTAAACTATCACTCAGGAAACACACTTATATAACCATCGTTTCCTGCTCAGCAGAGGCCAGGTTCCTGCAGACCCTCTGGGTTATGGGCCCAGTGCAAAAGCCTCTTAGTAAACTCTGCCTTCAGTGCTCGAGCCATGACTTTTTTCTTCTAGCTGATGGTAAAATATATTGGAACCATATAGTTATTCCTGTTTGGAATTGAGACTACGAAATCACACACTGGATAGATCTTCTTATTCTTCTTTCGTTCGCTTGAAATATGTCTATAACTGCAAAGCTGTCTCTTGTATGAATTGAACTGTCTTTTTCAGTTCACACAGCGGTCCATTAGGCCAGAAGGTTTGCCTAGATATGTTATATTTTGGGCAGTCTTGGAGTATGTGCTCTGCTGTCTGCGACGCCAGTCCACATGTGCACATGGCTGTTTCACCAATCTTGAATTTTGTATACATGTGGTTGCGTAATCTATTGTGCCCTGTTCTGAGGCGCAGAATAATGACTTGTTCTGGTCTGTCCATAATGTGGTAGTAATCTTGAGCAGGTTTTGGTGGCTTTCTGACTGATTTGATCATTCTTTTCTTTTGGTGGTATGTAACGGGCACATCAGGCTGTTCTTCTTTGGCTCCTTCCTTAGCCAATTGATCAGATCTGTCATTTCCGGGTACTCCACAGTGGGATGGTATCCACTGTATGGTGACCTTATGCTGACTGCTAAGTTCAGAAAGTAGTGTCCTTAGTACTGGCAATTTCCCAGTCAGGAGCGCCTCGAGTACTGATTTTGCATCTGTCAATAGCACCACAGTTGTG